>CM076581.1:1507435338-1507933386 GCA_034641835.2 Pinus albicaulis | reverse complement strand
ACACCATGCATTGAGAATGCATCCATACATCATGCAAGGGTGTGCTTTATTTTCTCACAAGAATGTGATGGAAATAGGAGGGGAGTAAAATCTTTGTCCCTTCAACTACTAAGATGATGTTTTTAGGTGGTGAAGTTGGTTTTTAGGTGGAAAAGGGGTTTTGGACCCAAGATGGTGTTTAAAATATAAAAGAAAATTAAAAAAGAAAAATAATATTTCCTAAGGTCTAAGTAGATAAAGCCCGCAAGTTTTAGAGGGTTCGTAAGATTCCTAGGTAGGAAAAGTTATTTAAGGAGGCCTTAGTATGAAGGCAAAAACATCAAGTGAGAAGGAGCGCATTTGATCAAGGAGGCTAGGAGAGATGTAGTCCTAAAGTAGGTTGACTTAGAGGGTTGAGTAAGGGTTGCTAAAGGGAGTCCATGATCATCCACCAAGAGCAAGATCATCATCTGAGGGTTCACAAGAATGCCACATGCCTTACTGGGTTCGAGATAGGACGTAGGATGGCATACTGATGATTCTCTAATGGAAGATCGAGCTCAAGAGAGGTAGATCGTGATAATTTGGGCATGTGATTTGAATGGTGTTTATGTGTGAAGGTCACATCAAATTTTGAAATAGTAGAGAGTTTTGAGACCTTATCTTGTGGTGGTTAGTAGGCGGTAAGGCTTGTGATAAAGACCAAAAGAAATGGAGGAGGGCCTACACTATAATTTAGGGCCAGAACATAATTATTCATAGGTGTAATATTGACTGAGGTAAATGTAGTTGCAGGGTCATAAATATCTAAAGTTTGGGTCAATATTCAATCAAAGAATTTCCCAAAATCTATGGACCCATATGAGATAGGTTGAGTCTCTTGTGGAGCCAAGATTTCTTGTTTTTATTATGGGTGGATAGGGTTTGTTATAAAGCAATTAGAATAGAATTATAATGCACTAATTAGGCATGTTTCCTAGAATTTTCAGTCCATAGAGTATGCCCTTAAGATTGTGACAAATCTGCATAGAAGAAGAGGGGTCGTGACCCTTAGAGAGAGGTCTATCTCTGCAATATATACGACAAATTTGGAAGATGGTTTGTAGAAGTATGTGTGGAGATAGAAAAACCAAAGGAAGGTGGAACCTGAGTAGAATAAATGTGCCATATGAGGAATGGATTGACATGAAGAGGAGCTCATTTTGCTGGATTGTCCATATTATTTTGGACAAAGATATAAAGCAACCTATAAACAGTTAGTCAATGGACTATTAGTGGATGATTTGTGACAATGGTTCAGTCATCTACAAATTGTTAGAAGGATGATAATAGAATTAGTTCATATTTCTTCATAGAGTGGAAAACAAAGAAATTGGTACATAAGAATAGCTATTTTGAGAGGAATCAAAACACTATTAGGTGGTAGAATGGAAGAGCCCTGATGACAATAGTTTTTTGGTCACTGGATCAGTAAAATAATTTATTATGGTTGGAAAAATTGATGGCATTCCAAGTACAATTGGAGGGTTGTTAGGTGACTGTCAAAGAAGATCCCTAAGTCTAGTACTTGTCAAGGAAAACAAGATCGGTAGAAGGGCAGGTGTATTGGGAATAAGGATGTGCAGCCTTTGAAGGACTAAAGTAACAATCAAGTGGGCTAGCCAACTATCCCTAATTCATTGTATTGTAGAGGATTGAATCAGTGAGAAGAAGGGAAACATCCAATACCCTAGACTTGTCACCTTGGAGAAGGAGTATGGAAAATGTGGGCAGACCAAAGAGCTATTCACAAATGAAGTTATGAACAATTGATCAAAATGCATAATTTTTGTTTAACTTAAAGAAAAAATAGGTATATAGATGGAATTTTTTTTTGAGTTGAGTTCAGTAACCTAAAGGAGTTGAGTTCATTGATAGAGGCAGATTGAAGAGTTTCATAATGGATGGAAAGAGGAACTTCCAGATGTGTTCAGGACATGTGGACTGAAAGGGCTATGTGTGGCCACCATCAAAATGTGGGTCAATCGTTGTCTCTTTCACTATAGATTGGTTGTCAAAGGACTAACACCAAGACCTAGTTGTATTCCTTGTATCAATGTGATTGTAAAGGGTGATGATCCCTGGTCTGACACATCTATCATATTATATTATAGTTTGTAATTTGACAAAGAATAGATTGAAAAGGTTAAAAATTGTCATGTGCACAAGTTTATTCCCTAATGTGTGTAGATATAGTTGTGGAAAGTATATGTGTTGTGGCATTTGAGTGTGTTTGCATAAAATATTCTAAGACCAAACCCAAATTCTCATGTGTCATGTAAATTAAACATATGCCTTGTTCACCTAAGAACAACCTATAACTCATATTAGGCTACTCATGTCCAATCTCAACTCACCCCACTTAACAAGTTACCAAGAAAAGGCTCATCCCATCCAATTGTGGTCGTAAAACAACTAAGCAACACATTTTACATCTTGACATGGCATAACACCTGGCATGTCTTAAATTCATTGGCATTAAGTGGCATGTGTTAGCATCCCCTACATTCCTTAGCATTATTTTTCACTCCCTAACACACCCTAGCACTTCCTCACATAACTTGGTAGTTTAGCACCTTGGAAATAAATAGCATATAATGTTGCCACTACCTCCTTAACATGCCTAGAACTCATTAACACTCCCCGTCACACACTCTTATTCATTCATTTCCGTGCATTTTGATCTAGTGCTTCCTCATGTTTCATTAACACTCCCTAGCACGCATTTGCACACCCTAACACCTGGAACATCTTGGCATGTGTTACACAACAATTTTTCACTGTCCATGTACTCCCTATTCCTTGATCCTGGAGAACCTGTACAATGACCCTTGTGTACTTTCCAAGCATGGAATACATACCCCTAAACCACATTTTTTCCGCCAATTCATATCCCTTTACAACTTTTCTAGAATATCCTTATAAAAACATGGTTTTCAAGTTTGGAGCTTTGTCTCAGTGTTTGACCCACGCCGATAGCAGAGATTTGCACTGAGACCTGCGCCGATCGACGCTCTGTCTTAATGTTGGACCCACGCCGATCCTCTTTTGGAATTTTTTTTTAAATAGAAGCGAAGCTTCCATGACCAGAAGCTTCGCGAGGCGGCGAGCTCGAAGTTTGTTTTGAGGATATGACCGAGGAATTCCCCTTTGGGCTTCTTGTTCCCAAGAAATAGGAACTATTCCAAAGGATAAGTTCTTTTCCCATTATTTGAGGGCCCATAACCTCCTCCTCCATTGTTATATAAGGAGACCTCCTTCAGCTCTACAGCTTTAGTGATCATATAAAGGAGAAGCAATTATAGCTTCGGGAGAATAGTGCAGAGTGTGATTGTTCTTGTGTGATGGGAACATAGTGAGATCTTGTACCTTTGTGTGTGAGAGTGTAAAAAACGTGCTTGGATACGGACCTGCCGAAGGAGAGCCTCAACATCAAGGCTTGGTTGTAAACTCCCCTTGTCTTTATCATACTAAAATGGAACTGATGTTTATCTTCCACTCTTGTTTACATTCATAATGAGATTTATAGCCTTCCTTAATCAGTTAGATAGGTTGTAATTGTTTTATGTTTGTCGTGATTTTACGCTTGTAGTGGTGTCTTGACTGTCTATACAAGTAATCAAATGTTGGCAGCAGAGTGTATCGATCTTGAGAAAAGAGATAGATCAATAAGCTTCAACGTAAGACGATAATGTAGCATCAGAATAGGGTGGGCCATCTTCTTTGCTCTGAATTTCATTTACAATCTAGGAAGGTAGATTTTAGTATGTTCCCGTAGTTTCTAGACCCACCCTAGGGCTAGAGGGATCGTCTCTGTCCGCAGAGAGGATTTACCTAGACAACAAATTGGCGACTCCGCTGGGGAGTTTCCTTTGAATTTTGTCACTCTTTGAGGTCTTCGTCATTCAACGAGTTTAGTCAAATGACCATTTCCCTGCTTGTTCCTATGTTTTTCATCAATTACGATCTTTTATTTTTTGCTTGAAGTGGTGAGTCTGGTCTTGGTTGGGAGAAATTATTTGTTTTTTCTTTTTCAGGCATTGGCGCTTTTATTTGTCTGACAATCGCACCGATTGGTGCTAGTTTTCAGTTAGCAAGTCATGCCAATGGGCCGTTGGTGCTAGTTTCACCCACAAAAGTAGTGCCAATTTCAAGGTGTGTAAAAAAATAAGTTTTTTCCCTAAGTCCTTCACCAGTGTGTCTTGCCCTTCTGGTCCTTTTCTCTGTGTGATTTGCATGTTCTCCCCTTCACTCAAGTGGGTTTTATTGGCTTGTTGGTTTTGTCTTTTGGTTGTTTTTCCTGTTCGGATGCACATCCTTCCATCCTAGTTTTTTCTAGGACTGTGCATCAATTGCCTGGTTGCATGCTTCGCGGGACATCACCCTACTGATTGAGTCAGTGTCCTTTCTTGGTGAGCAATCTCTAGTTGATTTCCTATTTCTTTTTAGTTGATTGAGTGTTCAAGTCTCAAGTGTCTTACGAGTTCATTTGGTCCACTTGTTCGCTTGTGAGCATAGATTAAATTGTTCATTGTTCAACTGAAAAGTCTTCTTTCTATGATTTCTTGATGTAAAAGGGAATGAATGCCTTATTTTGAGCTCATGCTTTGGAAGTCCTCTTTGTGCTTGACCTCATATCTCTTGTAGCCTTTTAAGGAATTTCATTACAAAGTGTTTGAAAGAATGATTGCATTCTTAGTGTTTGTTTGCATCCCTTTCGCATTTATCCTTCCATTAAAGAAATTTGCATTCATTTGATTTTCATCTCAGAGTTTGTTTTTCATTAAAGTGCATTAGATCACATTTCATTGAAAATTCTTTGTTGAGATCCATCATTGAACTTAGATTACATTGTTTAATGACTGAAAGCTAAAAAATCGCATTGAGTGCATTCTCTTTCATTAAAAGCATGCATTAAGTAGATTCTCATTTCATCAAAAAATGCATTAAGTGCCTTTTGATTCTTTCAAAAGAAAAAGGAAATTGTGCATAGATTAAAATTGCATACTTTACAAAAAAGAGGATTTTGCATAGATTACATTGCATAATTCACATCGTTGAATGTTTTAGATTAATTTTGAATAGTGAAAGTCATCTAGTTTGGAAAAAGCCTCCTTTCTTGTTTATCGCATCATTGTTTGAGACTCTTCCCTTAACTAGATAGCATTCATCGAATTGAAAGATTTCTTTTCTCATATAGCTGCATATAGGAGATTGTCAAATGAAATTCGATAGGGCCTTGAAAATTAGACATTAGTTCATGATCAACTTTAAAATTTATTCAATCAACCTAAGGAAGCATTGAAACTTAACGCACATTTTTAGAGGTCTAGGCTAGTGACGTGTTCTGACGTCGTTAAACCTAGTAGCTGTCGTTCACCATCTGGCATTAGACAGTGCTAGTATGGACTTGTGCTCCCCGTACCATCACTTATATAAAGGGAGACCCTCATAGGTTGCAATCCTTTATCCGTAGGAAGCTGAGTCTGTCGCCCTGTGACCGTGATACACGAACACAACATTCGAGGAGGCTACCTGCACATACGTCAAGTCCTTGGTTATTTCTCTTTGATTTTATCACCAAGGTGTATATTGTAGTTCACGGATGCTTAGATTACCGGAGTAGTCATTTCGATCTTTTCGTGACTCTCTAAAAGTGAAAAGATCATCGATCGCTTGTCCTTTCACACTCGTTCAACTTGAAATTGATAGAGTCACCTTTTGCCTGTTTCTCGACTCTTAAAATATGAAACAATAGGGTTTTGTTTCAGTGTCTTAAAAAATTAACTGCCCCCGAAATATTCCTGGTTAAAGTTAACTTCCTTAGTATTTTGTTTTAGGGTTGTTTCTAATGGCAACGTTTCTAGAGTTTACCAACCAAGGAATCCCCTCTCAAGGGTATCCTAGTACTTTTCTTGATTTTTGGAATGTTGGTGCTCCTTATATGGCAACATCATCCTTGCCTGGGTTAACTGTTGGTTTGCCTGTGTGGTTATTCTCCACCTCTGTGGTCTCAAGTATTCTGCCCTCTATACAACCATATCCTCCACCTGAACAACATCATGTTGATTCTAAAGTGGACCTCTCCCCTTCTTCACCTATTTCTTCATCCTCCTCTTCTACTTCGCCTCGTGAAAGTCTGGATTCTAGTAACGAGGTGGCTAAGAAGATGAAAAAAAAAAAGTCAGATAAGAAATAGGTTAATGTTGCAGCTATTGTTCCTCAGACACCTTCCATCGATAAACCATTGAAACTTCCACGGAAAGTCAAATTCCCTTGCATGTTGTGCAAAGGTGACCACTTTCTTCGAGATTGCCCTGGCATTCCCAAGGTACTTGAAGCATGGTCTGACGGTCGTCTGTCATTGCCTTTAGCTTATGGAAGTCATATTGGTGGCACATATTCGACTAGCCATGATAAGGCTCATAAGAGATAGGGTAAGATTACCAATCCCTATATGTTGTGTGAAGGGCATCACCCCATTCACCTTTGTCCGTACATGGATGAAGCCACAAAAGTGTTGGACAACCCTACTGTTTCTGCACCCTACCTTCAGGTTGGTTACCATAAACTTTCTTTGAATCCTCCAATAGTTGATTCCACGATCGTTCAAGAGCCATCCTTGGTCAATCTCACTCCCTCAAAAATTCAAATTCAAGAATTCGTCACCAAACAACCATTGGTCATGGAATCAATTGATCTAATCCTGCCTATGGTTCATCAGCTCTTTTCCATAGAGAGTGGATCTCATCCCCCTCATGTTCTTCTTGTTTCTTCAGATTCCTCAGACTTGGAGAGAGATTCTCTCGTCCCTGTGACTCAAGAATTTTCTCTTCCTACTCCCATGTCTAATGTTTAGGAAAATGCTCCTCTTGTTCCATTAACACCAGGGGCTGACCATCTCAGTTCAATGGTAACCCCTTTAAGTAGTTTGTTTGCGTCCTTCAATTGGATTCAATTTTTGGGATACTGCCTTCCTTCTTATGTGCCTTTTGAGATCACGGTATAGACCTTTGATGTGGTCATACCTAGCATGATTATAGATGAATGTGTGTCTATGTATCTTTTGTCTTCAACTACTTGGAAAGCTTTGGGTTCTCCACCGCTTATGCCTGTTACATAGAATCTGTTGGCATTTAACAGAAGAACCAGTCAGCCATTAGGGATCCTTCCGAATTTTCCTATTACTTAGGGATACTTCTATATAGATGTGATGGTTTTTCCAGGCCCCTTGGATTTCAATTTACTCTTGGGGCACGACTATTCTTATGCCATGGGTTCACTTGTCTCCTCCCTCTTTCATGTGATCTATTTCCACACAAAAGTTGGATTGTGACCATTGATCAACTTTCATTCTTTTGTCCTGAGGTGGCAACTGGCCTACCATCATCTCTGCCGGATCTTTATCCACAGTTGTGTCTTCCCTGCCAGGGGTTAATTATGTGGCCACTTTCTCATTACCCTCTTCCAATGATATTGTCGTCAATTACCATCTACTGGGGGAATTCTATCGTGATTTCGAAGATGTTGTTCTCCCATCAAATGCGAACCTCTTGGAAGCCATGACCTCTTATTGGTTATGGTAAAAGGTCATCACAACAAAGTTCATTTTCTTCTATCAAGCTCCTTAAAAAACGAAACAAGCTATGTCAACCTAGTTAAAAAATGAATTAGGTCTTGAGGATAGTTCGTCTTCTATGTCAACCTCATTAAAAAAATGAATTAGGTCACAATGATAGTTCTTTTAATGTGTCAACATCACTAAAACAATGAAAAATATTCCTGTTCAATTCAAGTATTTGATTAGATCTCGTAAAATCCTAGTTGAGTCTTTCTCTTGATCTCGAATTTTGAACCTTCACTCCATCTGCCTTTCATATGGACTGAAGCTTGGGGGGCATGTACCTCAAATTGAGTCACCATGTTGAGGGAATCCCCACCTTTTCAAGCATATTTTATCTGGATTTCAAGCTTGTGTAAAAATGAAACCAATTTTCAAGCATAGTTTGTCAAAGTTCAAGCTTGTGTAAAAATGAAACCACCTCCAAGCAGAGTTTCCCATGTTTTCGAGCCTGTGTAAAAATGAAAAAAATCCCTTTTTACCTCTTGTGTTTTCCACTCTATCAGCTTGTTTTTCCAGATGAGCCTTGGTTTTCTCATTCCATCGTTACCATCTGCTTGGCCAATCATATGCCTTCACTTGATGGTTTTACCCATTCCTGAGGAACTGTTGCAATGAGTAGTCTTGTTAGCCAACCTCTTAACCTTTACTTGTTCTGAGTAGTTCTGCCATCACTAGAACCAATTGCTACCCTTTATACCACTCGCTCCTCCAGGAGGAGTCATCTTTCAGCTCTTTTCTGACTCTCGAAAATTGAAAAGATTTCCAAGACTCTTGTCGTTTTGAACTCGTTAAATGGCTGTGAAACAATATCTACCCATTATACATTTCCCCTTTTTTTAGGCTGGGATAGATTATTTACGAAAAGGGAATACATTAGCCTATTGCGACTAAGAGGTTCTCTCATACATATTTTTCTACCTTTTCACATCTGAGAGACTATCTACGAAAAGGGATTACTGGGTTCGAGATAGGACGTAGGATGGCATACTGATGATTCGCTGATGGAAGATCGAGCTCAAGAGAGGTAGATCATGATAATTTGGGCATGTGATTTCAATGGTGTTTATGTGTGAAGGCCACATCAAATTTTGAAATATTAGAGAGTTTTGAGACCTTATCTTATGGTGGTTAGTAGGCAGTAAGATTTGTGATAAAGACCAAAAGAAATGGAGGAGGGCCTGCACTAGAATTTAGGGCCAGAACCTAAGTATTCGTAGGTGTAGTATTGACTGAGGTAAATGTAGTTTGAGGGTCATAAATATCTAAAGTTCAGGTCAAGATACAATCAAAGAATTTCCCAAAATCTATAGACCCATATGAGCTAGGTCGAGTCTCTTGTGGAGGCAAGAGTTCTTATTTTTATTATGGGTGGATAGGGTTTGTTCTAAAAAAATTAGAACAGAATTATAATGTAGTAATTAGGGAGGTTTCCTAGAATTTTTAGTCCATAGAGTATGCCCTTAATATTGTGACAAATTTGCATAGAAGAAGAGGGGTCGTGACCCTTAGAGAGAGGTTTATCTCTGCAATATATATGACAAATTTGGAAGATGGTTTGTAGAAGTATGTGTGGAGCTAGAAAAACCAAAGGAAGGTGGAACCTAAGTAGAATAAATGTGCCATATGACGAATGGATTGACATGAAGAGGGGCTCATTTTGGTGTATTTTCCATATTGTTTTGGACAGAGATATAAAACAACCTATAAATAGTTAGTCAACGGACTATTAGTGGATGATTTGTGACCATAGTTCAATCATCTACAAATTGTTAGAAGGATGATAATAGGATTAGTTCATATTTCTTCATAGATTGGACATCAAAGAAATTGGTACACAAGAATAGTGATTTTGAGAGGACTCAAAACACTATTAGGTGGTAGAATGGAAGAGCCCTAGATGACGACAGTGTTGTGGTCACTGGATTAGTAAAGTAATTTACTATGGTTGGGAAAATTGATGGAATTCCAAGTACAATTGGAGGGTTGTTAGGTGACTGTCAAACAATATCCCTAAGTCTAGTACTTGTGAAGGAAAATAAGATCGGTAGAACGGTAGGAGTATTGGGCATAAGGATGTGCAAACTTTGAAGGACTAAAGTAGCAATCAAGTAGGCTAGCCAGCTATCCCTAATTCATTGTATTGTAGAGGATTGAATCAATGAGAAGAACGGAAACCTCCAATACCCTAAACTTGTGACCTTGGAGAAGGAGTATGGAAAAAGTGGGTAGACCAAAGAGCTGTTCACAAATGGATTTATGAACAACTGATCAAAATACATAATTTTTGTTTAACTTAAAGAAAAAAATTGGTATATCGATGGAATTTTTTTTTGAGTTGAGTTTAGTAACCTAAAGGAGTTGAGTTCATTGATAGAGGCAGACTAAAGTGTTGCATAATGGGTGGAAAGAGGAACTTCCAGATGTTTTCAGGACATGTGGACTAAAAGGGCTATGTGTGGCCACCATCAAAATGTGGGTCAATTGTTGTCTTTTTCACTATAGATTGGTTGTCAAAGGACTAACACCAAGACCTAGTTGTATTGCTTGTATCAATGTGATTGTAAAGGTCCATGATCCCTGGTCTGAGACATCTATCATATTCTATTATAGTTTGTAATTTAACAAAGAATAGATTTAAAAAGTTAAAAATCGTCATGTGCACAAGTTTATTCCCTGATGTTTGTAGATATAGTTGTGCAAAGTATTTGTGTTGTGGCACTTGAGTGTGTTTGCATAAAATATTCTAAGACCAAACCCAAATTCTCATGTGTCGTGTAAATTAAACATATGCCTTGTTCACCTAAGAACAACCTATAACTCATATTAGGCTACTCATGTCCAATCTCAACTCACCCCACTTAACAAGTTACCAAGAAAAGGCTCATCACATCCAATTGTGGTCGTAAAACAACTAGGCAACACATTGTACATCTTGACATGGCATAGCACCTAGCATGCCTTAAATGCATTGGCATTATGTGGCATGTGTTAGCATCCCCTACATTCCTTAGCATTATTTTACACTCCCTGACACACCCTATCACTTCCTCACATAACTTGGTAGTCTAGCATATCTTGGAAATAACTAGCATATAATGTTGCCACTCCCTCCTTAACACACCTAGAACTCATTAACACTCCCCGTCACATAGTCTTATTCATTCATTTCCATGCATTTTGATCTAGTGCTTCCTCGTGTTTCCCTAACACTCCCTAGCATGCATTTGCACACCCTAACACCTGGAACATCTTAGCATGTGTTACATAGAAATTTGTCACCGTCCATGTACTCCCCGTTCCTTGATCCTGGAGAACCCATACAGTGACCCTTGTGTACTTTCCAAGCATGGAATACTTACCCCTGAACCACATTTTTTCTGCCAATTCATATCCCTTTACAACTTTTCTGGAATATCCTTATAAAAACATGGTTTTCAAGGTCCGCGCTTTGTCTCAGTGTCTGACCTGCATCGATAGCAGAGATTTGCACTGAGACCTGCACCGATCGGCACTCTATCTTAAAGTTGGACACACGCCAATCCTCTTTTGGATTTTTTTTTTAAATAGAATCGAAGCTTCCATGACTAGAAGCTTCGCGAGGCAGTGAGCTCGAAGTTTTTTTTGAGGATATGACCGAGGAATTCCCCTTTGAGCTTCTTGTTCTGAAGAAATAGGAACTACTCCAAAGGATAAGATCTTTTCCAATTATTTGAGGGCCCATAACCTCCTCCTCCATTGTTATATAAGGAGACCTCCTTCAGCTCTACAGCTTTAGTGATCATAGAAAGGAGAAGAAATTATAGGTTCGGGAGAATAGTTCAGAGTGTGATTGTTCTTGTGTGATGGGAACATAGTGAGATCTTGGACCTTTGTGTGTGAGAGTGTTAAAAACATTCTTGGATACGGACTTCCCAAAGGAGAGCCTCAAAATCAAGGCTTGGTTGTAAACTCCCCTTGTCTTTATCATATTAAATTGCAACTGATGTTTATCTTCCACTCTTGTTTACATTCATAATGAGATTTATAGCCTTCCTTAATCAGTTAGATAGGTTGTAATTGTTTTATGTTTGTCGTGATTTTATGCTTGTAGTGGTGTCTTGACTGTCTATACAGGTAATTGAACATTGGCAGCAGAGTGTATCGAGCTTAAGAAGAGTGACAGATCAATAAGCTTCAACGTAAGACGACAACATAGCATCAGAATAGGGTAGGCCATTTTCTTTTCTCTGAATTTCATTTAAAATCTAGGAAGGTAGATTTTAGTATGTTCTCGTAGTTGCTAGACCCACCTTAGGGCTAGAGGGATTGTCTCTGCCTGCAGAGAGGATTTACCTTGACAATGAATTGGCGACTCCGCTGGGGAGTTTCCTTTGAATTTTTTCACTCTTTGAGGTCTTCGTCATTCAACGAGTTTAGTCAAATGACAATTTCCCTATTTGTTCCTATTTTTTTCATCAATTACGATATTTTACTTTTTTCTTGAAGTGGTGAGTCTGGTCTTGGTTGGGAGAAATTCTTTGTTTTTTCTTTTTCAAGCATTGGCACTTTTATTTTTCTGACAGTCATGCTGATTGGCGCTAGTTGTCAGTTAGAAAGTCACGCCAATGGGCCGTTGGTGCTAGTTTCACCCACAAAAGTAGTGCCAATTTCAGGGTATGTAAAAAATTAAGGTTTTCCCTAAGTCCTTCACTAGGGTGTCTTGCCCTTCTAGTCCTTTTCTCTGTATGATTTACATGTTCTCCCCTTCACTTAAGTGGGTTTTATTGGCTTGTTGGTTTTTTTTTTTTCGTTGTTTTTTTTGTTCGGATGCGCATCCTTACATCCTAGTTTTTTCTAGGACTGTGCATGAATTTCCTGGTTGCATGCTTTACGGGACATCACCTTGCTGATTGAGTCAGTCTCCTTTCTTGGTGAGCCATCTCTAGTTGATTGCCTTTTGCTTTTTGGTTGATTGAGTGTTCAAGTCTCAAGTGTCTTTCGAGTTCATTCGGTTTGCTTGCTCACTTGTGAGCATAGATTACATTGTTCATTGTTCTGTTGGGGTCCTGTGATTTGGCAGATTGGCATACCAAATGACAAGGCAACATCAGAACCACTTTGGAATCCTAGGATCTAGCCCTCCTGGATTTAGAGAGGGATCTCTCTATATAATTGTTTTCAAAGATATTTCTTTATGCTTAGTTATGATATTAGGCTAGCTATGAAGTACAAGGGATTTTTCTGTTTGTTTTTGGTTGGGAATCATTAACTGAGAAGGTCATGTGAAGTGTGAAGGAGGGAATAAATTTAAGGATATTTTAGCATGGGAAGATAGGTCAAAAAACAATGCTAAACCATTGGGCTATGGAGTCATAAGAGGGTTTAATTGCACATCAAATATCTAAGGTTTTCCATAGGGCAAGTCATCTATATCAGAAGATATTTTAAGTTGAGTTTGTGGTATGGAACATTAAGAAGTGTGGTGAAAGAAGGAAACATGTAAGAAAACAAAGGGCAACCTACGATCAGGTAAGGAATTTTAACCTATTCTGCTTTTGACATACACTCAAGGGAAAACATTTAAGATAAACATAAAGAGCAGACTAAGATCAAGTAACGACTTTTAACCTATCTTGCTTTCGGCATACTTTTAAGGGAAATATTCAGTACAGCTGTTTAAGACTAAACAAGGGATAGGGCTAACCATAAACTTCCTTGATTAGGAATCTACTTAGCATGCAGTGAAAATAGCATTCAAGAACAACATCTCAAGTTCTACTTAGCAAGACATGGGCTCACCAACATACTTTACTGGTTATACTCTATTGATCCATTCTCGAACACACATTTGGAAGAAAACAAAAAGATAAAGCTTATCAGTCAGAATTAGGGTACTTTAGAAGTAAATCCTAATCTATATTTTACTGCTCTTTATTAGAGAATGTGAACAAAGTGGAAACATAAGGAGAATAACGATTACAGTAAGAATAACATCACACAATGATTTAGATCAGGATCCAGTGAATCTGCTTGTCTATTTGATGTTCAAAACCAGTTACATACTTTGAGTCCAATAGATTTTACAGCCTGATACTTCTCTTCCCAGCTTACTATATTACAACTACTCATCAACTCTAACTCACTAACAGTTCAACAATTAAATAATTTCCAACCTTTTACAATGAGTTTTCTATGAATACATATAGGTGCAAAGAGGAAGAGTGTTGCAGGAAAAATCATAAATATCAGCTAAGACAGAGGGGGAGAGGTATTTGAATGCCCACTCTGCTTAATAACCATTGCATTAACTGATTGTACCACTTTAGTAGTTTTTCTGTCTTTGAGGCATATCTGGTAGGCATGGTAATAACTCCAAAGTGTGTTCTTTGAAGATATCTTGGTCTGAAGTACCCTGTTTGCCCTCTGGGACAAGCAAACTGTCATTTTGGGTTTTTTAGCCCCATATCTGCTTAATAACTCTTCTGACAGTTTTAAAGAGGGTTTGTCAGCAGGATGGATGTCAAGGTGTCTTTGAGAGGTAAAGTAGACTACAGGTGTCCTTTGGTCCTTTGGTGGAATAATAGCTTCTGTAGATGTGGCATTCGAGACTTTCTTCTACTGATTTGTCTTGTTTTAGCACTTTAAACACTGATATTTAGCTTTTAATTGTGTTTTATCTTTATCCTTAATTTTTTGGTTAAGCCTTTGATCTTCGGATTTATGCTTTAACCTCTAACTTTCACTGATCTTCTTTGTTTTCCTGTGTGTACAGGTGGTTTCTTGGAGGGTTTGATTGAAAATCCGATATCATGATTTATCAACTAAAACGTGGAAATCATCTCCTTTTTCCCCTTTCCTGCATCATTTAGGTGTCAGAGGATCGTCGCCCTCGACCTCTGTCAACATTTCTGGACTGTGGGATGGTTTTTACGAACAACCGCCATTAAACCTGCACAAACCATAAAAAATTTATAAAAACCTGTTCGATGTCGATTAACTGCTTCAGAGGGCTTTGGCGGAGGCGAAAGAGTAGTGCAGAGGAGGTGGAATGCAGGCGGAGGTTTAAAATTTTCATTGGAGCGAAGAACTGAAAAGAGTTATTGGAAAACCGGTAGTGGTTTTCGCGTGAGGTGAAGGCGATAAGTGCTTTGGGACCGATTGAATGTGATATGGTATAGTGGCTGATGCGTGTCCCTTTAAAACCACCCATTTCACGTTAAAAATGGAGTTTAGAGTGTGATGGAGAAACAGGTGCGAAAATTCCTGTGGGCCATTAGATCTAGGAGGGAGGGGCCAGATCAACGGTGGCGATTGAAGAAAAACGTGATGAAAAAGGCCAGCGCAGTTGGGTGGGACCGACGGGATTAATATAGGAGATGAGAAATGGTCATTGGATCATGGATCAGATCGATGGTGGAGATCAATTGTGGGGGGATGGAGGGTATGGACGGATCTTGTCAGCGGGTGCCTCCACAGTGAATGGGAGAATGCGAGCCATTGGATCGGGAAGCGATCAATGGTGGAGATTTAACCAAGGGGGGACTAGGGAGTACGGGCTACCTTGGACGGGTGCCCCCACGGGGGAACCGCGCCATCCAATCTGGGATATCGATGGATTTGATTGAATCAGGAGATCAGAGTTTAAAATATGGTGGATGAGCTTAGGGGGATGGCAAAGTCGCGATGAAGCCGGGGTCGTTCGATCTTGAGAGATAAACAACTAGGATTAAATGAGGGAGGAGAATGAAAAGGGCAGGGTTGCAATGCAGGAGAAATGTGCGTCGTTGGATCTATGAGATAAACGATGGAGAATGCATCGCAGGATCGACAATCGACAGAGAAAAGTTTTGGGAGGCAAGAGTTTAGAAGTTGCGATATGCCGATGGCTGATGGAGCGATGGAGCAATGAAGTGATGGAGTGATGAAGCGATGAAGCGATGATGTGATGTGTCGATGAGCGATGATGTGATGGGTCGATGAGTCGATGAGCGACGAAGTGATAGCCGTCAGATCTTGAGGAAAAGAATGACTGTGATGTCATCGGAGGATCGGCCATCGGCGGAGTAAAGGGTCCGGGCACCAAGAAATTAGGATCGTCGATGGGCCAATGCGCTTAGTCACGGGCTCGGGTCATATGAGGAGTAGGGGTAGAGGGTCTCGGGGGATTGCATCGACGGGGGAAAAGAGAATGGGATGCGGACATTTGGAAACTAAGAAGTGCGATAGCAGATGGCTTAGTGGTTTGGTCGCAGGGCGCGGTCACAAGACATAAAGGGGCAAGGAACTTAAGCCCGGAGGGGCTTAAAAGGTCCGCATATGGAAAATTTAGATTATCATGCCGAAATGGGGTTTTTTGAAGTTTTCTAAGGTTCCGATAGAGTAGAGAAGGGTTTTAAAATCAAATAAAGGGAAACTCAAGTGGTTTTCAAGGATATTTGAAGGAAGTGGAGGAATTTGTAATGGGAAAATATGAATTGAAGAGGGCTTCAAAGTAGGTTTCTTCAAGGCAACAACAAGGCTTTGTGAAGACATCAGTGAGATGGATTCTTTGGAAAAATGGACAAAACAAGGCTTCAAGAAGTCACAGGTTTGCTTCAAATTTGTTTCTTGAAGACTAATAGACTTGTTTTAGCCATCATAGTTATATGAAAAATTTATAGATGGCTAACATGTTCAACTAAAAAGTCTTCTTTCTATGAATTCTTGATGTAAAAGGGAATGAATGCCTTATTTTGAGCTCATGCTTTGGAAGTCCTCTTTGTGCTTGACCTCATATCTCCTGTAGCCTTTTGAGGAATTTCATTACAAAGTGTTTGAAACAACGATTGCATTCTTAGTGTTTGTTTGCATCCCTTTTGCATTTATCCCTCCATTAATGAAATTTCCATTCATTTAATTTTCGTCTAAGAGTTTGCTTTTCGTTAAAATGCATTAGATCACATTGTATTGTAAAGTCTTTACTAAGATCCATCATTGAACTTCGATTACATTGTTTAATGATTGAAAGCTAAAAAATTGCATTGATTGCATTCTCTTTTATTAAAAGCATGCATTAAGTAGATTCTCATTTCATCGAAAAATGCACTGAGTGCATTTTGATTCTTTCAAAAGAAAACGGAAATTGTGCACAGATTACAATTGCATATTTTTCAAAAAAGAGGATTTTGCATAGATTACATTGAATAATTCACATCGTTGAATGTTTTAGATTACTTTTGAATAGTGAAAGTCATCTAGTTCGGAAAAAGATTTCTTTGTTGTTTGTTGCATTATTCAATCAACCTAAGGAAGCATTGAAACTTAACGCACATTTTTAGAGGTGTAGGCTAGTGATGTGTTCCGACGTCGTTAAACCTAGTAGCTGTCATTCACCATCTGGCTTTAGATAGTGCTAGTATGGAATTGTGCTCCCCGTACCATCGCTTATATAAAGGGAGACCCTCATAGGTTGCAATCCTTTATCTGTAGGAAGCTGAGTCTACTTCCCTGTGACCACGATACACCGAACACAACAGTCGGGGAGACTACTCGCATGTACGTCAAGTCCTTGTTTATTTCTCTTTCATTTGATCACCAAGGTGTACATTGTAGTTCACGAAAACTTGGTACACCCTCTTGCTTAGATTACCTGAGTTGTCATTTCGATCTTCTCGTGACTCTCTAAAAGTTAAAAGATCATCGAGTGCTTGTCCTTTCACGCTCGTTCAACCTGAAATTGATATAGTCACCTTTTGCCTATTTCTTGACTCTTAAAATATGAAACAACAGAGTTTTGTTTCAGTGTCTTAAAAGATTAACTGCCCACAAAATATTCCTGGTTAAAGTTAACTTCCTTTGTATTTTGTTTTAGGGTTGTTTCTAATGGCAACGTTTCCAGAGTTTACCAACCATGGAATCCCCTCTAAAGAGAATCCTAGTCCTTTTCTTACTTTTGGGAATGTTAGTGCTCCCTATATGGCAACACCGTCCTTGCCTGGGCTAACTGTTCGGTTGCCTGTGTGGTTATTCTCCACCTTTGTGGTCTCAAGTATTCCGCCCTCTATACAACCATCTCCTCCACCTGAACAAAATCATGTTGATTATAAGGTGGACCTCTCCCATTCTTTGCCTATTTCTTCATCCTCCTCTTCTACTTCACCTCATGAAAGCCTGGATTCTAGTAACCAGGTGGCTAAGAAGAAGAAGAAGAAGACGAAAAAGAAGAAGTTAGATAAGCAAGAGGTTAATGTTGCAACTATTGTTCCTAAGACACCTTCCATCGATAAACCATCCAACCTTCCATGGAAAGTCAAATTCCCTTGCATGTTGTGCAAAGGTGACCACTTTCTTCAAGATTGCCATGAAATTCCCAAGGTACTTGAAGCATGGTCCGACGGCCATTCGTCATTGCCTTTAGCTTCTAGAAGTCATATTGGTGGCACATCTTTGACTAGCCATGATAAGACTCATAAGAAACAGGGTAATATTACCAATCCCTGTAAGTTGTGTGAAGGGAATCCACCCATTCACCTTTGTTCGTACATGGATGAAGCCACGAAAGTGTTGGACAACCCTATTTTTTCTGCACCCTGCCTTCCGGTTGGTTACCAGAAACTTTCTTCGAATCCTCTGCGGGTTGATTCCACGATCGTTCAAGAGCCATCTTTGGTCGATCTCGCTCCCTCGAAAATTCAAATTCAAGAATTCGTTCCCAACCAACCATTGGTCATGGAATCGATTGATCTGATGTTGCCTATGATTCATCAGGTATTTTTCATCGAGAGTGGATCTCATCCCCCTCATGTTCTTCTTGTTTCTTCAGATTACTCAGACTTGGAGAGAGATTCTCCCGTCCCTGTGACTCAAGAAGTTTCTCTTACTACTCCCATGTCTAAGGTTCAAGAGGATGCTCCTCTTGTTCCAGTAACACCAGGGGTTGACCATATCAGTTCAATGGTAACCCCTTTAAGTAGTTTGGTCGCTTCCTTCAATTGGAGTCGATTTGCAGGATACTGCCTTCCTTCTTATGTGCCTTTTGAGATCACGGTACAGACCTTCGATTTGGTCATACCTAGCACGATTAAAGATGAATGTGCATCTATTAATGTTTTGTCTTCAACTACATTGCAAGCTTTGGGTTCTCCACTGCTTATGCATGTTACATAGAATCTGTTGGCATTTAAGAGAAGAACCAGTCTGCCATTAGGCATCCTTCCAAAGTTGCCTATTGGTTAGGGATCCTTCTATATAGATGTGATGGTTTTTCCAGGCCCCTTGGATTTCAATTGACTCTTGGGGCACGACTATGCTTATGCCATGGGTTCACTTGTCTCCTCCCTCTTTCGTGTGATCTGTTTCCACACAAAGGTTGGATTGTGAACATTGATCAACTTTCATTCTTTGGTCCTGAGGTGGCAGCTGGTCTATCATCATCTCTGCCAAATATTTATCCGCAGTTGTGTCTTCCCTGCCATGGGTTAATTATGTGGCCACTTGCTCATTACCCTCTTCTAGTGATAGTGCCATAAATTACCATCTACAGGGGGAATTCTATCATGATTTTGAAGACATTGTTCTCCCATCAGATGCGAACCTCTTGGAAACCATGACCTCTTATTCATTATGGTAAAAGGTCATTAGAGCAGAGTTCATTTTCTTGTGTCAAGCTCCTTAAAAAATGAAACAAGCTATGTCAACCTCATTAAAAAATGAATTAGGTCTTGAGGATAGTTTGTCTTCTATGTCAACCTCGTTAAAAAATGAATTAGGTCACGAGGACAGTTTTTTTAATGTGTCAACCTCACTAAAACAATGAAACATGTTCCCGTTCAATTCAAGTCTCTGATCAGATCTCGTAAAATCCCAGTCGAGTCTTTCTCTTGATCTAAAATTTTGAACCTTCACTCCATCTACCTTTCATATGGACTGAAGCTTGGGGGGCATGTACCTCAAATTGAGTCACCATGTTGAGGGAATCCCCACCTTTTCAAGCATAGTTATCTGGATTTCAAGCTTGTGTAAAAATGAAACCAATTTTCAAGCATAATTTGTCAAAGTTCAAGCTTGTGTAAAAATGAAACCACCTCTAAGAAGATTTTCCCATGTTTTCGAGCTTGTGTAAAAATGAAACCATTCCCTTTTTACCTCTCATGATTGCCACTTTATCAACTTATTTTTCTAGATGAGCCATGGTTTTCTCATTCCATCGTTACCATCTGCTTGGCCGATCATATGCCTTCACTTGATTATTTTACCTGTTCCTGAGGAACTGCTGCAATGAGTGGTCTTGTTAGCCAACCTCTTAACCTTTACTTGTTCTGAGCAGTTCTGCCATCACTGGAACCAGTTGCTGCCATTTATACCACTCTTTCCTCCGGGAGGAGTCATCTTTCAGCTCTTTTCTGACCCTCTAGAATTGAAAATATTTCTGAAACTCTTGTCATTTTGAACTTGTTAAATGGCTGTGAAACGATATCTACCCATTGTATGTTTACCCCTTTTTCAGGCTAGGATAGATTATTTACGAAAAGGGAATACATTAGCCTATTTCGACTAAGAGGTTCTCTCAGACATAGTTTTCTACCTTTTCGGAGCTGAGAGACTATCTATGAAAAGGGACTACTAGAATTTTCTTTTCCACTTCTTTTAAAACCCTCTAAACATGAAAATATGTCGAGTTCTTCCTTTTCCAGACTCGTTAAAACCTAAATAACATCTGACACTGTCACCATGACGTTCACCGAGTTCCTCCTTCCTAGGGTTCATAAAATGTACTAGGATGGATTTTTCTGAAGGAAAAACTTATATGACAAGCATATGGTATCCCCTTTGATCTTGTGTAAAAATAAAGAGGTACTCGCCAGAAATGGTGGGGGGAAATGGAAGCTTTTCATCACTTGTGTCGGCAGTATGTCACTCTTGAACATGACACTTATCTGCAGTTCATGTCAGGTTAGGATATCTTCACTCTGTCACTTTGCCTCCATGGGTTTGGGAAATCCGTTTTCCTCTCATTCGATTACCAATATTGTCAACATGACCTGTGATCCTATTTGAGTCAAATGATGCCAAATTCCAGAGTCGTGTTGTCGATATGTTCAAGAGAAAATCCTTCTGCAGTTTATACATACCTTTATCCTTTGTTTCAGTCATGATTGACACTCATATCAAATTCTCTATTTCGTGTCGATGATGTGAAATTCATTATGATCGTGCTTTGACGGATCGCTTCCTGTCGAATTTAGCTCATTATCTAGAAAGTTGATCTAGGGAATCATTTCTTGTACCTTAGAGCTTGCATGCCCTACTGGCAAGTTCTTCGCATTCCATGACAAGTTCACATCGCCGGCCTTCGATCGGGTGATTTTACGGGTGTTTGACTTCAACTCACTATTCACATTCTGTGGATTGTACTAGTAGTACCTTGAGAGCCATTAACATTATGGGTGGTTTCTCTCGCACTTGTTAATGGTTCAAATAATTGGCCAATAATAAAGTGATTTTATAGCATGTTCGACTTCAACACATCTATTCACATCTTGGAATTTGTACTTTGATCGGGTGGTGTTGGAGAGAAAGACCCTGGGTTTCGATCACAAAAGTCCAGGTTGCGAGGAGTGATGAGTCATTCATGATTATATATATGATTCTTTAGATGGATGGCTACGACCATACCGTGGGTTCTCTCATTTTGATCCTCTCTATATGGATGGTTTTGCCCATGCCATGGATCTATTTCATATGATCCCTTCATTCGGATGGCTACGTCCATGCCGAGGATCCGTTCACATTGTCCTCTTCTTGATGGATAGTTGCGCCTATACCATGGATTCATGTATTTTCATCAGATATTTCAGTTATGTATATGTATCTATGCTTGATTTGCAGGTCTCCTGACAGCAGTGTCTGGTTCCTTGCATGTACTTGTAAAGCATTTCACCCCTCACTCATGTTTAGAATTCATACTTTACACGACATCTGTTACACAACAATTTGTCACCATCCCTGTACTCCCCGTTCATTGATCCTGGAGAACCCATACAGTGACCCTTGTGTACTTTCCAAGCATGGAATACATACCCCTAAACCACATTTTGTCTACCAATTCATCTCCCTTTACAATTTTTTTGGAAGATCCTTATAAAAACCTTATTTTCAAGGTTGTCGCTTTGTCTCAGTTTCTAACCTACACCGATAGCAGAGATTTGCACTGAGACCCGCGCTGATCGGCACTGTGCCTTAATGTTTTACTTGTGATGATCCTCTTTTGGAAAGTATTTTTAAATAGAAGCAAAGCTTCCATGACTAGAAGCTTCACGAGGTGTCGAGCTTGAAGTTTGTTTTGAGGATATGGTTGAGGAATTTCCTTTTGGGCTTCTTGTTCCCAAGAAATAGGAACTACTCCAAAGGATAAGCTCTTTTCCCATTATTTGAGGGCCCATAACCTCCTCCTCCATTTTTATATAAGGAGACCTCCTTCAGCTCTACAACTTTAGTGATGATAGAAAGGAGAAGCAATTATAGCTTGGGAGAATAGTGTAGAGTGTAATTGTTTTTGTGTGACGGGAACATAGTGAGATCTTGGACCTTTGTGTGTGAGAGTGTTACAAACATGTTTGGATACAGACATGCCAAAGGAGAGCCTCAACATCAAGGCTTGGTTGTAAACTCCCCTTCTCTTTTTCATAATAAAATGCAACTGATGTTTATCTTCCACTCTTGTTTACATTCATAATGAGATTTCTAGCATTCCTTGATCATTTAGATAGATTTTAATTGTTTTATGTTTGTCGTGATTTTATGCTTGTAGTGGTGTCTTGACTATCTATAAAGGTAATCAAACATTGGCAGCAGTGTGTATTGAGCTTGAGAAGAGCGACAGATCAAGAAGCTTCAACGGAAGACGACAACATAGCATCAGAATAGGGTAGGCCATCTTCATTGCTCTGAATTTAATTTACAATCTAAGAAGGTAGATTTTATTATGTTCCCATAGTTGCTAGACCCACCCTAGGGCTAGAGGGATCATCTCTGTCCACCGAGAATATTTACCTTGAAAACATCATGTCACCATAGCACTCTAGCATTCCTTGGCACTACCTATCATACCTTGTCACTCTCTCCTTAGCACACCTAGAGCTCATTGAAACTCCCAGTCACAAACTCTTAATCATTCAATTACATGTATTTTTACCTAGTTCTCCCTTATGTTTCCATAGCATTCCTTAACACTCCTTGGCACGTGTTGGTACACCCTAACACCTAGGACATCTTGGCATGTCGCCTTCACCTCTAGCATGCCTTAACACTGCTTAGTATACCTTGTCACTCCCTCCTTAGAAAACATGGAACTCACTAACACTTCCAATCAAAAACTCTTATTTGTTCACTTCCATGCATTTTGACGTAGTTCTCCCTTTGGTTTCCCTGGCACTCCCAGTCAACACTTCCTTGCACACATTGTAACATCTTGGTCGCATGCCACCCCAACACTCTAGCATTCCTTAGCACTCCCAAGCATTCCTTATCACTCCTTCTTAGCACACTTGGAACTCATTGACACTCCCTTTCACACACTCTTATTCATTCATTTATGTTCATTATGACATAGTTCTCTCTCGTGTTTCTTTAGCACTCCCTAACACTCCTTGGCACACATCGGAACAGCCTAGAACTTGGAACATCTTTGCATGATTTCGTATCACTGTATCATGCCTTGGCACTGCCTAGCATACCTTGTCACTCCCTCCTTAGCACACCTAGAAATTTCTAACACTCCCTATGACACACTAGTATTCATTCATTTCCATGCAATTGAAACTAATCCTTCATTTTGTTTCCCTGGAACTCCTTAGAATGTGTTGGCACCACACCATAGCACCTAGCACATATTGGAATGCCTAACATGCCTTGGAAATTTCTAACATGTGTTAACACTTCCTGGGATTCCCTACACACCTTGGCAGTCCATAGTTGTCATGCCCTCATATATAGCCTTACCTTTTTTCCGACTTGAGAAGCCAACCAAGTCATTGAAAAAATAATGTATTGTCTAGCCCAAAGTATCCCTTTGTCTGAAATTACTTTGTCTATCCCCTTATCACAATCATAGGCTTGCCTCCTGCAAGTCCTACTATGAAATTCTCCTAACACACTTCGTCCATGGGACACCTGGAATTCACTAACACTTCCTGGAAAACCCACATATTCATTCACTTCCATGCATTTTGACCTAGTGTTTCCTTGTGTTTCCCTAGTACTCACTAATGATCCTTGGTATGCATTGGCACTCTCTCGCACACCTTAGAACTCTTCTTCATGCCTTGCCACTCCATAACACGTGTAACACTCCCTGACACACATTTTCAATTGGAACATGTTGGAACTTGGCAAGTCTAAGCATGCCTAGCATACATTGAGATTCCTTGGTATGATTTGACATGGTTTAATATTAAATTTATTTGAGATCAATTATTGGAAATTAGGAGAGAAGTAATAGAGAAATAATTGGCACTTAGAATGCACTAGAACTTGGCACATGGAATGCATTGGCATTGTTACCCACCATTTTGTGGGTGATATCCCTAGGAGATTTTTTTTCTCTGTGATGGTCCTCAGTCAAAAACCAACAACCCATTACAACCACCATTTAGCTCATTATGCCATTTCTTCACCACCTAATATAACCATGTGGTCCCTCAAACATCTGTCATGATAGTATGTTTGAATGTGGGCCTCCCATACCTAAAGGTATGACTTGTCATTTGGTGATTGAGTATTTTGGTTTACTTATCCTGGAAACTCTTAGACATGGATTAATGGTGGGATTTGGAAGAAAGAGTGTACTAGGTTTGTGCTCTTGTCCCCTAGGTCTCTTTTGGATGTTAACCTTCGACCCTAATCCTGTGGGATATATTTTACCGACCTTTGGGATTTAGGGATGGTACTACATGGGAAACCCTGATTTTAGTTATGTGGTCCCACTCCCCTATCGACATATATCACCCCCTTACACTCATTATAATATCATTCATCACTCCTCATACCTAGGTTCACATTCTTCCACTGGGTCCACAAAGGGTCAGCCACCCCTTCCCTTTTTCCCACACCTTTTTTCGAGCCTGGAACGATGCCCAAAGTTTGATGCAAAAGAAAATAAAAGAAAATGCATAATTGGCCACATTCAACAAGAAATTGTACCACAAAATGCAAAATATGGTTGGGACAAACACATTTAGCACGTGGGAAAAATCCAATACATGAGCTCTACCACCTTCCATGGCCACCACCCTAGTTCCTATAGGCTCTAGATGGGTCTCCTCTATCATTCAGGAACCCATGATTGTCCCAACCCCTGGTGGGAGATGAACTTCGCCACCTTAAAAGGAGTATCTATAGCTATAATTTACACATCATGCTCTCATTCTCTTAAACCTCAAGTAGTTAACCAATAAAAATCATAAAAGGAAAAAGGCATATGAAGAAGGGTGGAAAAATCAAGGTCGGGGTAACTCATGTACCATGATTATTCCCCCCTACACATCATTTACCCAAATGTGGGCTTCCCTTTCATTAGCTACCCTTATGCCATGGCATGTGACCTAGGTTCCCCCCTTCAATCCCCTACTATGCTACATCACTTTATCACATGCCACCATTATTTTAAGGATGTAACAGGGACATACCACCCCCTTTAGAAGAAAAAACCACCTAATGGGGTGCTTGGTTAACCCTCCTTTGAGATGGGAGAGATTTGCACATGCCAAAGCCCACTATGGAAGGGCATGCCATTATGAAGTGGCCACCTATTTTCCATGATTTGTAAACTCTTTTACTTGATTTCTTTGATGAATTAGTGTACTGGAGAGCAAGGGGACACATTGGATGTTATGCAGGATTAAATATGGTCTCCATTTTGGGCTTGGTCTCATTATACGGGGTCCTAACCTCGAAAGGGCTACATTGGCACATGTAGGGTAAGTGTAGAGAGCCACGGGCCTCCACAACAACATAAAACATTTTTCATGGAAGTTTTTAAACCCCCCTCCCCCCCTCACAAGCCATGAAAACTGAACTTATTTTTGTGGCTAGGGGTTTCTATCAAACCTGCTCTAAAAGTGTTGAGAGCCCAGTTTGAAAATGCATGAAATTTGGTTCGCATGGAGGTGTTGAGGGCATTGAAGCTCATCGTATACAATGTGTAGAGAAAAGGGGGATTTCTAGCCAGTGAATCAAAACAAGAAGAAAATTTCTCCAGAGTCAAGTGGCATTGGGCGAGGATCGCTGGTCATGGTGGCTTCCAGTGAACAAGTGTTCATACAGTTGTGGGAGAAGAGTCTCTCTATCTAGTGTTGCTAGCAGAATTGGCTTAGTATTTGAGTCTTTCAGCTAGTGGGAATTAACTCCTATATGTAATAATTTTCTTGGCATAATAGAATATTTGAGCAACAACAACAATGGGTGGTTATTTTCCCTTGAGAGGGTTTTCCACCAAAAAAAATGTGTGTTCTCTTTTGTACATGATTGATGTTTTTCATGGTTCTTTCATATGTTGATTTTATGTTGATTTCTTAAGTTAGTTGATGGGTTACTAATTCTTGGTTGTTTTGATAAAAGTATTTAAAAAGTTAATAAACCCTCACACTACTTATTCACCCCTTCTCTTAGTAGAGAGCTCAATTCCAACAATAGGTTGGCATTTACATTTGAGCAAGTAGCATTTATATTTTTTACAAATAGGGCAACATTTCCATTTCTGCATAATAGATTAGGATTTCTCATTCATGCAATTTGTTTCCTTGCAAATCTAGATTTAGTTGATGGAGTGACCTTTGTATAGCTTGGCCTCGTCCATTGCTTCAAAGTTACTTGAGCAGCCTTGAGTAGAGATTAGCTTACTGTGCATAAAACACTATCACCTCTTAAGTTTGTACAAACACCTCTTATTTTTGTACTAACACCAAGTTGATAATTAATGTTGGTATCATTGGGAGTTGCAACACTCTTGTTACAATACTAAGGCTCATCATAGATCTAGGCTCATATATATATCTCTATGTGAAAAACCATTTTATTTTAGCCAATATTCATGGCCAAACGAAAATTACAAAGGAGTCTTCATGCTTTTAAATAGATTATATTACATGAGAATATCCTTGATAAAACTAACAAGCATAGAACCAAGGGTAAATTGACTAAATTTTACATGAACTATCATAACCATATTTATAGGCATCACTTTGCTATACATTTTAAAATTTATTATTAATAGTTAATATTAAAATTAAAATTATTATTATTTTTAAAAATTTAAAACTTTTAATTATGAAGTTGAGTGTACAGTGAATTGCATAACATTATATCTATTCCATACAACTTTGAAGGATGCCTCTTAATTTAACAATTATTAATAATTATTAAATAGCAAATAGAAATTTAACAAAATATTCTTAATAGTATTTACAAATCAAAGATTAATATTTATAACCAAAATAGTTATGCCTTTTAACCTATTTAATTAAATCCATTAATTTAAAAACATTAATATCCTATAAAGTAAATTAAATATCTATATTTAAAATTCCCTATTTTTAAAATCGATCTATGTTAATTTATATTAGTAAGTGTTTTAATGATGGATTTCTCCACTCTCTTCAAGTAAATTAGACTTCAACATGTAACTTTTACTTAAAAAGCATATGCTATTAAAAATAATTTGAACATTAAATTAGGTTATAATTTTCTTAGAGCATTCTATTGTTTTTTTAGAATTTATATTTTTCTTATGTAACCCTCACAACAAAACACATCCCTGACAACTGAATAATTTCAATGCGGTGCACATTATTATGTTAAGAAAAACTACAATATAGATGATGGATGGCTATAGAGTTACTTAAAGCATTAAATCTTGCACTATATTGTAGTCTCTTGTGGAGTCTGCAGTTGAGATATTGATTGCCAAAATAAGGAAGACTCACGACAGGAACTCCCATGCTCATGTTCTCCAAAGTAGAGTTCCATCCTGCCTGAGGTAGGAATAATCCAATAAGTAGAGAGATAAAAGACACACTGAATTGAAAAAAGAAGGAGCTGCAGCTCACAGGTGAGTACTACACCTGGAGACTGCACTCAAACGAAGAGATCACTCTACATACATTAATCAAAAATATACATCTATAAGTACATAGGAAAGAAGTAGGAGGTTGTAACCACACTCATATATTCTAGGAAATAATCCTAAACTAAGCAGGTACGTTACAATAATGTAACCGTTTCTCCATTAATATACAAATAATATTAATTATTTTCAACTCTCCCCCTTAATGGAGAAAGGATTACCCTGAACTTCTAGCATCCCTCTAAACAATTCAAACTTTATACGCCCAAGAGGCTTAGTAAAAATGTCAGCCATATTGTCACAAGTTTTACAATATTCAACAAATATTTCCTTTGACTGAAGTTTATCTCAAACAAAGTGAAACTGAGTATTGATGTGTTTGGTTTTTTTATGAAATACTAGATTGTATGCTAGCTTGATGGTACTCTGGTTGTCACTTTTAATGGTAGTTGATTCTTTATGTTCTTCTCCTGCATCATTGAGAAGTATTCTCAACTAGATAGCTTCACATGTGGCTGCACACAATGCTTGGTACTCAACTTCACATGAAGATAAAGCTACAGTGATTTGCTTTTTGCTGCTCCATGCTATGATCCCAGATCCAATGCTGAATGCATAACCTGTGATAGACCTTCGATCATCCAGGTTACCTACCCAATTTGAATCTAAAAAACCTGCTTGAGTAACATCAGATGTGTCAGTGTATAAAATACCATAATTACTAGTACCACTAAGATACCTCAACACGCTTTTTGCATGACCCAGTGACTTTCGAGTGTTTTAGACATAAAATGGCTCAACACACTAACAGAGTATGCCAAGTCTGGTCTATTTGTAGTAAGATATATCAGACTCCCAACTAGTTGTCTATACATAGTGGCATCCACCTCTTTAGTGCCATCGTCACTGCACAACTTTAGATTTTGCTGCAATGGTGTTGCTGCTGATCTACACTGCTCCATTATGAATGTTTCTAGCAAAATTTTGGCATACTTCCCTTTAGTAAGAAAAATATGTTCAGAATCTTTCCATACTTCCAATCCCTAACAATAATGAAGATTTCTGAGATCTTTCATTTCAAAAACTTGTGACATTTTTCGTTTGATTTCTTTGATCAGATTACTTGCATTACCTATTATAATCATATCATCCACATACAAAGAAATCAAAATAATCTTTCTCTGTTTATTATACTTGGTATATAGATTTGGATCATTCATACTCCTATGAAAACCATGCTGTAAAAAGAATGAATCGATCTTCTCATACCACGACTTGGGTGCTTGTTTTAAACCATATAGTGCCTTTTTCAATCTACAAACAAGATGTTCCTGTCCCTTTTTAACAAACCCTTCAGGCTGAATTAAACAAATTTCTTCTTTCAACTCACCATTCAGAAATTCAGACTTAAGATCTAGCTGGTGTAGCTCCCACTTATGTTTTGTTGCTAAAGAAATTAACATTCTACTGGTGTTTAATTTTTCTACAGGAGCAAAGGTGTCATCGAAATCTATTCCCTCTTGCTGTGAATAACCCTTTGCCACCAGTCTAGCTTTTAGCTTTTCTATACTCCCATCTGCATTCACTTTAGGTTTATACAGCCATTCACATCCTATGGGTGTTTTACCTTCAGGCCATTCAACTAAATCCCAAGTATGGTTTGTAATAATTGATTCAATTTCCTCATCCATTGCAGCCCTCCATGCATCAAATTGACTTTTTTCTCTATAATTTGTGGGTTCTACAATGTTTAAAATATTTGTCATTAAGGCATAGTCTTTCAATCTGGATGGTAATCGAGTCTTCCTACCTGATCTCCTTGGTAGGGGACTTACCTCAAATCTGTCTGCTTAAGACTTATATGGGCTCGCATTATTGACTACATCACTTGTTTCTTCTTCTTCTTTTTGCTCCTGTTCTTGATCATCCTCGTTGTTTTCTTCCATTAATAATGGAATGTGCCAATCATTATTACCGTCATCCTTTCCTTCCTCGGCCTGTTCATGAAATACCACATCTCGGCTTGCAAAATATCTTATGAGTCATAGGATTAAATAACTTATATGCTTTAAACTCAGTGCCATATCCTACAAAGATACATTTCATGGCTTTAGGATCTAAATTCTTTCTATCCACCTTAGGTATATGGGGAAAAGCTTTTGACCCAAATACTCTTAAACGTCTCACTATTGGTTTGAATCCAAATAATGCTTCAAAAGGGGTTTTGAAGCGAATACATTTAGTAGGACTCCCATTCTTTAAATAGACAACAGTGTTAATGGCTTCCACCCAAAAACCATTTGATAGACCCTTACCTTGAAGCATGCTCCTTGCGCACTCCACAAAAGTTATGTTCTTTCGTTCTACCACTCCATTCTATTGTGGTGTGTGAGGCACTGTAAACTGCTGAACAATCCCATGATATCTGCAGAAATTCATTAACTCTCCCAACTTGTATTCTCCCCCTTGATCTGAGTGGAGAATTTTTATGCATTTTCCTGTCTGCTTTTCTACTATAGATTTAAACTCTTTAAAATACTGAAAGGTATGACTCTTTTTACTCAAAAAATATATCCAAGAGAATCTAGTGTAATCATCAGTAAATAAAATGGAATAATATGCACCACCTAGTGACCTGGTATGCATAGGTCCGCATATGTCTGTATGCACCAGCTCTATAATATCTCTTTCCTTTTTATTAACATGCAAAGGAAATTCTTCTCTATGCATTTTCCCTAATGCACATCCATCACAATCCAACTAAACGCTATGGAAAATAGGAAGTCCATCGACCATGGCTTTTCTTTGAAGTAGAATGAGGTCTTGCAGATTAAGATGACCGAATATCTGGTGCCATAGTTTTCGACTGTCGATCCTGTTGCAACCATGGCTTGTTGTGGCATGCTTTTCACATCTAGTCTGTACAGGCTCCCCACACGCACTCTTGTTGCAACGTTTTCCATCTTGCTATCCTTTATGACACAGTGAGTCTTGAAGAATTCAACCTGCATGTCCTGATCAATTATCATAGATAGAGAGATCAAGTTTTTCTTAATTCTGGGCACACACAATATATTCTTAAGATGTCTAATGTCACTGCTAGGTAACTTTACCCGAATATCACCATACCCTTCGATTCCATATCCGCTATCATCTCCTAGATAAATTTTTGACCCACATGAATTTTCTTCAAGAATTTCAAACCATTCCTTCTTACCTTTCATATGTGAGGATGCACTAGAATCGACATACCATATGTCATCCTGATCTCCCTTAGAAGCTGAAAGGGAACAATCAACTATAAATAGTCGAAGTTCGTGGCTATGGTCTTCATTTTCCTCAACAAAGTAACCTTTGTGATTTCTCTGTTTATTCCTCGCTTCATCTGTCTGCCTCTTATAAAAATATTTAATTTGATGGCCATTTTTTCCACAGTAAAAAAATTTCTTACTCGGAAAATTGTTAGCAGACATACCTTTAAACGGTCTCTTTTGAAACGTGTTGGCTCCTCTCTGTTGTTGCTGTTGCTGCTATGGCTGCTTCCCTCTATACTGTCACCTTTTTTCCATCAGAGCAAGATCATTTCTCTGTGGTTTCAAATTCTTCCGTCACTCTTCCTCTTGTATAAAAATCCCTGTCAACTCTTCAAATGCAGGGGCTTTCTCCCTTGCTGCCAATCCTGTGATGAACATCTAATATTCATCTTTCATTCCATTCAACATGATCGTGACCAGATCGGAATTGGATACTTTTTCTCCGATATCTCCCAATCTGTCCTTCAAGTATTTAACTCTAGCAATGAATCTAGTAGTGGACTCATTTTCCTCCATCATCATCGCAAACATCTTGCCTTTGAGTGACAAGAAACACTTTGTATTCTTTGTTTGGTATAGATTCTTGATCGTCATCCAAATCTTAGTGGACTATTTTCCATCTCTGATATGTGGGATAATATTGTCCTTGATGGACATCTTCAGTATGAATTTTTCTTTTTTCTCCCTTTTATCACAGTCTTGTTCTTGTGCAGATGTTCTTGTTACCAAATTTGGTCTCTGCTCATTTCCTATGACAATCGACCATGCATTTGCGCTTTCAATTAATGTCTGTATATTGAACTTCCAATTGGTGAAATTAGATCCATTGAGTTTGCTAGACTCATGGAGATACGATTCTATACTATTATTCATACTAGAATGATAAACTTTCAGATCTTCCGATGAATAATTCTACCCAACTGAATAAATGCAAGATACACTAAAAAAAAATCAATACATACCAGATCCTGACCACTGATCTTCCACCAATCCTGGTCGACCTACTGTGTCTGTGACTCAGATCTACCACCACCGAGCGAATCCACAACTTCAATGTGCCACCACCGGGCAAGTCCGATCTGCCACAACCGGGAAAATCTGCAACTTCAATGTGCCACCACTGGGCAAGTCCGATCTGCCACCACTGGGAAAATGTGGAACTTCAATATGCCACCACCGGGCAAGTATGATTTTCCATCACCGGGAAAATCCGGAACTTCAATGTGCCACCACCGGGCAAATCCATAACTTCAATGTGCCACCACCGGGCAAGTCTGATATGCCAAAGTTGTAGATCATTCCAAAGAGAGAGAGGTTGGCGCTTTTTCGAGACTAAAAATTTGCGGCCAAATGAAAATATATGCGTTGCCCCAATTTGGCGCGGATATGGCTTGCACAAACGCGCCAATCCCATGTTTCGGCGCGCTGGCGTGGGTATGGCCCTAACAGTCATGCCAATTGCGCTTCTCGGTGTGACTGGAAGCGAAAAAAGTGTGCCAACCCTCTCTTCTGCTCAGAGATGATCAGTCATCTGAGACCTATGAGTCGGGTGTTGCTGCAGTCCACCTGCTCCTATAAGCACAAAGCTCTTGTGAGCACAAAGCTCCTGTGTACACCTCAGCCACTAAGGCTCTGTAGCCAATAAATCTCTAAAAAAAAAAAAATCAGGCTCCCCCTACTCTGAGCTCTGATATCAAGATAAAAGACACACTGAATTGAAAAAAGGAGTTGCATCTCATAGGTGAGTACTGCACTTGGAGACTGCACTCAAACAGAGAGATCACTCTACATACATTAATCAGAAAGATACATCTATAAGTACATATCAAAGAAGTAGGAGGTCATAACCACACTCCTATATTCTAGGAACTAATTCTAAACTAAGGAGGTACGTTACAACAATGTAACAATTTCTCCATTAATATACAAATAATATTAATTATTTCCAATTTAGAGTTCCATCCCACCTGAGACAAAAATAATCCCATTGATGTGTGGGTAATGAGTTCAACCATTAGGTGTTACAAAACTTCTTTAAAAAAAAACTATATGCTAAAAAAAATTAAGAAAAAATGAAAAAAGCCACCCATTAATTTTTTAAAAGGCTCCAGCCTTTATAACCTCCCCCATTATGTCTCACACATACAAATTGTGCATAGAACTAAAATAAAGTGTATGACAAATATACAACATATCAGATTAATGCAATAATAATTTTTAAATAAATTATATATATTAAATTAGTTAGAGATCAAATTGTATTCCAATTATGACACATGATGCAATGTATTACATTTCAATATTGTTTACATAATAGAATACTTTATAACATGTTTATAGTATGAATACTTTATAACATGTTTATAATATGAATTCCGTGCATCATATTATGTTTTCTGAACCGTTTATTAAGGTGGGTGTATAAACTTGTGAAGCACCCTTCATAAAAAGAAAGTGTATCATGCTTACTCTCAAAGTAATTAATGTGGAATAACCAAACATTTTATTTGAAATTTTTTTTTTTCTATTCATTTGATTTTTTAAATTGTGTTATTAATTTTTTCCATCATATTTTAATGAAATAATAATAAGTTTGAAAATAAGATTTTTGTATCAGAATTTATTTTATTACACACTCTTTGAGATTTAGAGCTTTTTTTTTAACTAATTTTTTTTAGAATTTTTATCATACTTATTAAAAAAATCTTCTATTTCTTCCTTTTTCCCTTTTTATTAAGATTTGGTTCACATCAACCTCTTTAAGTTTCAAGTTGATTTCCTTAATCTCTTTGATAAAAATGGAATTGATAAATTTATTTTTAAAATAAGAGAATCCCATAATAAGGACTCATCAGCCCACAGTAGGGAGACGCTTATTGTCTTAGAAGTAGAATCTCATTTGTTATACGGAAGGAACTATTCTACCAATGTGTAGGCAAGAACTTACTAGGATGCTCATCTATTTTTTTTAAATAAGGAGAAAATAGTTTGAAAACACTGATTTCTATGATAATATAAAGAAAAATGGTTAGGTGAATTGGTTTTAATGCCAAGATAATACACATTATTCAAGAAACTAACTTCAACATTGTCTTTAATATAAAGAAAAATGGTTAGGTGAATTGGTTTTAATGCCAAGATAATACACATTATTCAAGAAACTAACTTCAACATTGTCTTTGGGTAAATAAGAAGAAAATAGTTTGAAAACATTGATTTCTTTCCAAATATAAAACAAATTCATCCTATGCATTGGTTTCAATGCCAAGATAATGCACATTATTCAATTAACTAGTTTCAACATTGTCTCTGTAAATAAGGATAACCAATTTCAAAATTAATACAGTGTAATGTTGAGAACAGGTTTTAGAAATTGTTCTATAGGAAATAAAATATATAAACTATATTTATATATAACATTATATATAAATTATATTTATATATAAAATTATATATATGAATATATAGATATATGTGTGAAAATTAATAATTAATAAAAGAAAAAAACTAATAAATATAATTACATAAAAATTGGAAATATATTTTGAAACCATTTTAGGTTAATGGTTATTTATTTATTTTACTGATCATTCATGACCCAAAAACAAATTACAAACACAAAACTATCATTGAATGATAAATTTACTCTATAACTTAAATTTTATCTTAACTACAGTAACCATATTTATAAATATTATTTTTAGTTTAATTTTTTTTTTTTAAATTTAATAATAATACTACTACTCATAATAATAATAATTTTTAAAATTTAGTAATAATAATACTACTACTAATAATAATAATAATAATAATAATAATTATTATTATTATTATATTAATTATTTTTATTGTAAATTTCATAACATTACAATATTTCTTTCATTACATTATAACATTAGACTTGAACATGTAACATTTTCAAAAATCAGCATAGATCCATTTTAACCACATTTATAAATATTGTTATTTTTTTATAATTTTTAAATAATAATAATAATAATTATTATTATTATATTAATTATTTTTACTGTAAATCACATAACATTACATTATATAACATTACAATATCTCTTTCATTACATTACAACATTAGACTTGAACATGTAACATTTTAAAAATTCAGCATAGATCCATCTTAACCATGGATCTACTAAGAGCCTAAAAGGGATCAAATTTTATTATATGCAAACCTCTTTTTAGAATACAAAATTCTAATTTTTTTTATATTTCAACATATTTAATCTCATTTAATACTTGGTAAATACATGATTAAGATAGATCTATAGTGGTAATTTTTCATTGATCCTTTTTTAGAATACAAAATTTGAAAAAAGATCTGCATATCAATAGTTTTAATCCCATTTAGTGTTTGGTAAATAAGTTATTAAGATAGATATATAGTGGTAATTTTTCATTATTTAAATTGTATTTTTGAATATTTTATAGTTATTAATATTTTATGTTAACAGTTAAATAACTACATTATTTTACCTTTAATTATTTTTCCCTTTCCAACATCGAAATATTTTAGTAAGGTAAACATTAACCCCCATAGACATATATATATATATATATGTGCGTGTTCTATATTGATGTATTTACTATAAGAGAAATATTTTTTTTTTGTAATTATTTTAACTTTTAAAGTTATATAAAATTATATTATTTAACACAGATACCAATTTTTTATTTTTTTTTGTAAGTTAGGCTAAACTATATTCGATCAAAAGAAAACTTTACATAGGCGTTAGCTGAGATGGTAAGTGGTGCTTAACCAATCCCAGCCTTAGAGGCTTTCAAAATAACGCAGGTTTGGGGCTGCCTTCTACGAGGAAACCAACCCCTTAATAGCATCAAATAGGACTCAATATTTATAAAGTGTTTCGTGAAACATATACAAACAGAAGATCTGTAGTATGTCCTGAAATAATATAAAACAAAAAAGAGCCGAGCAGTCGCGCAGTCATGGTGTTCTTTCATCGTCCTATGTAGTAGGGTGCTCCTCGATGCGACATCTACATTCCTGCGCAATGGCATCCTCTTCAATGGAAGACACGAGCGGGGGCTTTGTAGCGGCTGCGCAAAGGATATGAGCGATTGGGTACTCAACATCGGGAACTCGCGTCTACACTCCATCTGAATCCATGATCCACACTTCTGTATCCTCCCACGAGGCCTCTTGAACAGGGAGAGGCTTAGTTTTTCGAGAATTGGGCTGCTTGGGGTGCGCAATGGTGGACTTCCCGGGGCCTCTTCTACCCCTCTGATTCTCCATAGCTAAGGCGATCTCATCCTGGGTGTGCTCAAACCGCTATGGTGCTTCCCTGTCATGGCTGCCAGAAGAGAAGCCTTCAATGGATTCCAAACAATGATCATGTCTGTGTTCATAGTGACTCGAGAACGCACCTCTTTGACTACCCTTGATGGTCTTTTGGCGCTGACACGAAGCCATGGGGGAGCTAATAGGCAGAGAGGGAGAAGCCAGTCCAAAAGCGATGACGTACTCAACAGCGGAGCGCAGATCAGAGAAGCACAACAGGGGGTTCGCAACAGAGAGTTATGCAGTAGGGGGCACGCAGAAAGGGGGCGCACAGCGAGGGAGCCTGCCTCAGAAAGCACGCAGTGGGATGAATCTGAAGAAGAGGAGAATTTCAGAGGGAGGCACACAACCAGAGGGGACATCGAGCGGAGCACGTAGCCTGGAGGGAATCAACAAGAGAGGTTCCTGGCAAGCTAACACTAGTAAGGTGGCGCGCGGGAGGGAGACCGCACAGCATGGGGAGCGCGCGGGGAAACTGAGGCAACAAAAAAATGGCAAGGGAGGAGGTGCAGGAGGCTCCAGAGGCCAACTGGAGCAGTATAGGGATGACATAATTAGAAAAAACCACGCATTTTGAAGACCTGTGGCATAAGCGCAAATGCTGTGTGATTTTGTGGCATGCTCTCAATTATTTTTGTTATTTTTTTTTAAAAACGTAACATACATACATATTGGATTGTAGAATAAGCCATTGATCTCAATAAACCTTTCCCTCAATAACATATATATAATTTCAAAATAATTTAAACATGAAATTTATATTTTTCAGTAGTTATTGCATACATAGTTACCCTCCAATGTTGTCATACACAATATAGATATTTCTACATGGTTATTAAAAAACTCTTCATTGCACATTTTCTTAGAGCATTCATTTTTTTTCTTTTTTTTTTATATAACATTCGTAATAAAAAACATCCCTAACAACTGCATATTTCCACTGCGGCGCCCATTATTTACGCTCGGAAAAACTACAATATAGATGATAGATGGCTATAGAGTTACTTAAAGCTGTAAATCATGCACTGAGTTGTAGTCTCTGATGTAATCAATACACTTTTTTCTTATTAGTCACTTGGTTTCATTCTGCGATTGGGCTGCTGCTTTTCTCCTCCATCTCTTTAACGAAGGCACTTAAGTTATTAAAAGATGAGCCTCCAGGCACAACTGCCTTCGTTGCATATTCCTTCAGTTTGAGAGCGTTCTTTGTCAACTTCTCTCCTTTGGTGGTTGTCATAATTAGTCTCACAATATCCTCCCCTTCTTATTTTGACACCACCTTCTACTCATCCACCTCCACTCCTTCAAAATTCAGGCCCACCTCCCACACATCTTGGGCGAATCTACAGTTGAGATACTGATCGGAAAAATAAGGAAGACCCACCATGGGAACTCCCATGCTCATGGCCTCCAAAGTAGAGTCCCATCTGGCGTGAGTGAGGAATAATCCAACTGATATGTGGGCAATGACCTTAACCTTAACCTGAGGCGCCCACCTTACAAGCAGTGCTTGATTTTTGGTTCTTTCTTCAAAGCCATCCGGTAAAACTGCAGGCTTCCCATCTTCAATATTCGAGCGGAGAACCCACAAGAATGGCTGCCAGCTACCCTCAAACCCTAGCGCCAGCTGCTGCAGTTGCTCCTGAGATTTGACAGCTATGCTGCCAAAGGAAACGTATATAACAGATGCTGGCTCTTGCATATCATTGATAAAACCAACAAGCATAGAACCAAGGGTAAATTGACTAAATTTTACGTGAACTATCATAACCATATTTATAGGCATCACTTTGGTATACATTTTAAAATTTATTATTAATAGTTAATATTAAAATTAAAATTATTATTATTTTTAAAAATTTAAAACTTTTAATTATGAAGTTGAGTGTACAGTGAATTGCATAACATTATATCTATTCCATACAACTTTGAAGGATGCCTATTAATTTAACAATTATTAATAATTATTAAATAGAAAATAGAAATTTAACAAAATATTCTTAATAGTATTTACAAATCAAAGATTAAGATTTATAACGAAAATAGTTATGCCTTTTAACCTATTTAATTAAATCCATTAATTTAAAAACATTAATATCCTATAAAGTAAATTAAATATCTATATTTAAAATTCCCTATTTTTAAAATCGATCTATGTTAATTTATATTAGTAAGTGTTTTAATGATGGATTTCTCCATTCTCTTCAAGTAAATTAGACTTCAACATGTAACTTTTACTTAAAAAGCATATGCTATTACAAATAATTTGAACATTAAATTAGGTTATAATTTTTTGAGAGCATTCTATTGTTTTTTTAGAATTTATATTTTTCTTATGTAACCCTCACAACAAAACACATCCCTGACAACTGAATAATTTCAATGCGGTGGACATTATTATGTTAAGAAAAACTACAATATAGATGATGGATGGCTATAGAGTTACTTAAAGCATTAAATCGTGCACTATATTGTAGTCTCTTGTGGAGTCTGCAGTTGAGATATTGATTGCCAAAATAAGGAAGACTCACGACAGGAACTCCCATGCTCATGTTCTCCAAAGTAGAGTTCCATCCTGCCTGAGGTAGGAATAATCCAATAAGTGAAGGAAGATACACATCACAACGGATGAAAAGAAGGTCCCCTGACTCACCCAGTGGAGTACTACACACAGGAGGCTTTACCTCAATGAAGAGAATCACTCTACATGCATTAATCAGAAAGATACATCTATAAGTACATAGCAAAGAAGTAGGAGGTTGTAACCATACTCCTATATTCTAGGAACTAATCCTAAACTAAGGAGGTGCGTTACAACAATGTAACCATTTCTCCATTAATATACAAATAATATTAATTATTTCCAACTCTCCCCCATAATGGAGAAAGGGTTACCCTAAACTCCTAGCATCCCTCTAAACAATTCAAAATTTATACGCCCAAGAGGCTTAGTAAAAATGTCAGCCATATTGTCACAAGTTTTACAATATTCAACAACTATTTCCTTTGACTGAAGTTTCTCTCGAACAAAATGGAACTGAGTATCAATGTGTTTGGTATTTTTATGAAATACTAGATTGTATGCTAGCTTGATGGTACTCTAGTTGTCACTTTTAATGGTAGTTGATTCTTTCTGTTCTTCTCTTGCATCGTTGAGAAGTCTTCTCAACTAGATAGCTTCACATGTGGCTGCACACAATGCTTGGTACTCAGCTTCACATGAAGATAAAGCTATAGTGCTTTGCTTTTTGCTGCTCCATGCTATAACCCCAGATCCAATGATGAATGCGTAACCTATGATAGACCTTTGATCATCCAAGTTATCTGCCCAATCTGAATCTGAAAATCATGTTAGATTAACATTAGATGTCTCAGTGTATAAAATATCATAATTACTAGTACCACTAAGATACCTCAACACGCTTTTCGCTGCGACCCAGTGACTTTCGAGTGGTTTAGACATAAACTGGCTCAACATACTAACAAAGTATGCCAAGTCTGGTCTATTTGTAGTAAGATATATCAGACTTCCAACTAGTTGTCTATACATAGTGGCATCCACCTCTTTAGTGCCATCGTCACTGCACAACTTTAGATTTTGCTGCAATGGTGTTGCTGCTGATCTACACTGCTCCATTATGAATGTTTCTAGAAAACTTTTGGCATACTTCCCTTCAGTAAGAAAAATCTGTCCAGAATCTTTCCATACTTCCAATCCCTAACAATAATGAAGATTTCTGAGATCTTTCATTTCAAAAACTTGTGACATTTGTCGTTTGATTTCTTTGATCAGATTACTTGCATTACCTGTTATAATCATATCATCCACATACAAAGAAATCAAAATAATCTTTCTCTGTTTATTATACTTGGTATATAGATTTGGATCATTCATACTCCTATGAAAACCATGCTGTAAAAAGAATGAATCGATCTTCTCATACCACGACTTGGGTGCTTGTTTTAAACCATATAGTGCCTTTTTCAATCTACAAACAAGATGTTCCTGTCCCTTTTTAACAAACCCTTCAGGCTGAATTAAACAAATTTCTTCTTTCAACTCACCATTCAGAAATGCAGACTTAAGATCTAGCTGGTGTAGCTCCCACTTATGTTTTGTTGCTAAAGAAATTAACATTCTACTGGTGTTTAATTTTTCTACAGGAGCAAAGGTGTCATCGAAATCTATTCCCTCTTGCTGTGAATAACCCTTTGCCACCAGTCTAGCTTTTAGCTTTTCTATACTCCCATATGCATTCACTTTAGGTTTATACAACCATTCATATCCTATGGGTGTTTTACCTTCAGGCCATTCAACTAAATCCCAAGTATGGTTTGTAATAATTGATTCAATTTCCTCATCCATTGCAGCCCCCCATGCATCAAATTGACTTTTTTCTCTATAATTTGTGGGTTCTACAATGTTTAAAATATTTGTCATTAAGGCATAGTCTTTCAATCTGGATGGTAATCGAGTCTTCCTACCTGATCTCCTTGGTAGGGGACTTACCTCAAATCTGTCTGCTTAATACTTATATGGGCTCGCATTATTGACTACATCACTTGTTTCTTCTTCTTCTTTCTGCTCCTGTTCTTGATCATCCTCGTTGTTTTCTTCCATTTATAATGGAATGTGCCAATAATTATTACCGTCATCCTTTCCTTCCTCAGCCTGTTCATGAAATACCACATCTCGGCTTGCAAAATATCTTATGAGTCATAGGATTAAATAACTTATATGCTTTAAACTCAGTGCCATATCCTACAAAGATACATTTCATGGCTTTAGGATCTAACTTCTTTCTATCCACCTTAGGTATATGGGGAAAAGCTTTTGACCCAAATACTCTTAAATGGCTCACTATTGGTTTGAATCCAAATAATGCTTCAAAAGGGGTTTTGAAGCGAATACATTTAGTAGGACTCCCATTCTTTAAATAGACAACAGTGTTAATGGCTTCCACCCAAAAACCATTTGATAGACCCTTACCTTGAAGCATGCTCCTTGCGCACTCCACAAAAGTTATGTTCTTTCGTTCTACCACTCCATTCTGTTGTGGCGTGTGAGGCACTGTAAACTGCTGAGCAATCCCATGATATCTGCAGAAATTCATTAACTCTCCCAACTTGTATTCTCCCCCTTGATCTGAGTGGAGAATTTTTATGCATTTTCTTGTCTGCTTTTCTACTATAGATTTAAACTCTTTAAAATAATGAAAGGTATGACTCTTTTTACTCAAAAAATATATCCAAGAGAATCTAGTGTAATAATCAGTAAATAAAATGGAATAATATGCACCACCTAGTGACCTGGTCTACATAGGTCCGCATATGTTTGTATGCACCAGCTCTATAATATCTCTTTCCTTTTTATTAACATGCAAAGGAAATTCTTCTTTATGCATTTTCCGTAATGCACATCCATCACAATCCAACTGAACGCTATGGAAAATAGGAAGTCCATCGACCATGCCTTTTATTTGAAGTAGAATGAGGTCTTGCAGATTAAGATGACCGAATATCTGGTGCCATATTTTTCGGCTGTCGATCCTGTTGCAACCATGGCTTGTTGTGGCATGCTTTTCACATCTAGTCTGTACAGGCTCCCCACACGCACTCTTGTTGCAACATTTTCCATCTTGTTATCCTTTATGACACAGCGAGTCTTGAAGAATTCAACCTGCATGTCCTGATCAATTATCATAGATAGAGAGATCAAGTTTTTCTTAATTCTGGGCACACACAATACATTCTTAAGATGTCTAATGTCACTGCTAGGTAACTTTACCCGAATATCACCATACCCTTCGATTCCATATCCGCTATCATCTCCTAGATAAATTTTTGACCCACATGAATTTTCTTCAAGAATTTCAAACCATTCCTTCTTACCTTTCATATGTGAGGATGCACTAGAATCGACATACCATATGTCATCCTGATCTCCCTTAGAAGCTGAAAGGGCACAATCAGCTATAAATAGTCGAAGTTCGTGGCTATGGTCTTCATTTTCCTCAACAAAGTAACCTTTGTGATTTCTCTGTTTATTCCTTGCTTCATCTGTCTGCCTCTTATAACAATATTTAATTTGATGGCCATTTTTTCCACAGTAAAAACATTTCTTACTCGGAAAATTGTTAGCAGACATACCTTTAAACGGTCTCTTTTGAAACGTGTTGGCTCCTCTCTGTTGTTGCTGTTGCTGCTGTGGCTGCTTCCCTCTATACTGTCGCCTTTTTTCCATCAGAGCAAGATCATTTCTCTGTGGTTTCAAATTCTTCCGTCACTCTTCCTCTTGTATAAAAATCCCTGTCAACTCTTCAAATGCAGGGGCTTTCTCCCTTGCTGCCAATCCTGTGATGAACATCTAATATTCATCTTTCATTCCATTCAACATGATCGTGACCATATCGGAATTGGATACTTTTTCTCCGATATCTCCCAATCTGTCCCTCAAGTATTTAACTCTAGCAATGAATCTAGTAGTGGACTCATTTTCCTCCATCTTTATAAGATGTTTATAAACATGTTATGAATAGTATGAATAAAGTGTATAACATAGTATTTATTAATACTATAAACATGTTATAAAGTATTAATAAATGTTATGTTATGAATAAAGTGTATAACAAATATACAACATATCAGATTAATGCAATAATAATTTTTAAATAAATTATATATATTAAATTAGTTAGAGATCAAATTGTATTCCAATTATGACACATGATGCAATGTATTACATTTCAATATTGTTTACATAATAGAATACTTTATAACATGTTTATAGTATGAATACTTTATAACATGTTTATAATATGAATTCCGTGCATCATATTATGTTTTCTGAACCGTTTATTAAGGTGGGTGTATAAACTTGTGAAGCACCCTTCATAAAAAAAAAAGTGTATCATGCTTACTCTCAAAGTAATTAATGTGGAATAACCAAACATTTTTTATATTGCTATTTATTTGAAATTTTTTTTTTCTATTCATTTGATTTTTTTAAATTGTGTTATTAATTTTTTCCATCCTATTTTAATGAAATAATAATAAGTTTGAAAATAAGATTTTTGTATGAGAATTTATTTTATTACACACTCTTTGAGATTTAGAGCTTTTTTTTTAACTAATTTTTTATAGAATTTTTATCATACTTATTAAAAAAATCTTCTATTTCTTCCTTTTTCCCTTTTTATTAAGATTTGGTCCACATCAACCTCTTTAAGTTTCAAGTTGATTTCCTTAACCTTTTTGATAAAAATGGAATTGATAAATTTATTTTTAAAATAAGAGAATCCCATAATAAGGACTCATCAGCCCACAGTGGAGAGACGCTTATTGTCTTAAAAGTAGAATCTCATTTCTTATACGGAAGGAACTATTCTACCAATGTGTAGGCAAGAACTTACTAGGATGCTCATCTATTTTTTTTAAATAAGGAGAAAATAGTTTGAAAACACTGATTTCTATGATAATATAAAGAAAAATGGTTAGGTGAATTGGTTTTAATGCCAAGATAATACACATTATTCAAGAAACTAACTTCAACATTGTCTTTAATATAAAGAAAAATGGTTAGGTGAATTGGTTTTAATGCCAAGATAATACACATTATTCAAGAAACTAACTTCAACATTGTTTTTGGGTAAATAAGAAGAAAATAGTTTGAAAACAATGATTTCTTTCCAAATATAAAACAAATTCATCCTATGCATTGGTTTCAATGCCAAGATAATGCACATTATTCAAGTAACTAGTTTCAACATTGTCTCTGTAAATAAGGATAAACAATTTCAAAATTAATACAGTGTAATGTTGAGAACAGGTTTTAGAAATTGTTTTATAGGAAATAAAATATATAAACTATATTTATATATAACATTATATATAAATTATATTTATATATAAAATTATATATATGAATATATAGATATATGTGTGAAAATTAATAATTAATAAAAGAAAAAAACTAATAAAAATAATTACATAAAAATTGGAAAATAATTATTGAAAGAGATTACGTTTATCTATATATTTTGAAACCATTTTATGTTAATGGTTATTTATTTTTTTTACTGATCATTCATGACCCAAAAACAAATTACAAACACAAAACTATCATTGAATGATAAATTTACTCTATAACTTAAATTTTATCTTAGCTACAGTAACCATATTTATAAATATTATTTTTGTTTTTTTTTTTTTTTTTTTTTTTAATTTAATAATAATACTACTACTCATAATAATAATAATTTTTAAAATTTAATAATAATAATACTAATAATAATAATAATTATTATTATTATATTAATTATTTTTATTGTAAATTTCATAGCATTACAATATTTCTTTCATTACATTATAACATTAGACTTGAAAATGTAACATTTTCAAAAATCAGCATAGATCCATTTTAACCACAGTTATAAATATTGTTATTTTTTTATAATTTTTAAATAATAATAATAATAATTATTATTATTATATTAATTATTTTTACTGTAAATCACATAACATTACATTATATAACATTACAATATCTCTTTCATTACATTACAACATTAGACTTGAACATGTAACATTTTAAAAATTCAGCATAGATCCATCTTAACCATGGATCTACTAAGAGCCTAAAAGGGATCAAATTTTATTATATGCAAACCTCTTTTTAGAATACAAAATTCTAATTTTTTTTATATTTCAACATATTTAATCTCATTTAATACTTGGTAAATACATGATTAAGATAGATCTATAGTGGTAATTTTTCATTGATCCTTTTTTAGAATACAAAATTTGAAAAAAGATCTGCATATCAATAGTTTTAATCCCATTTAGTGTTTGGTAAATAAGTTATTAAGATAGATATATAGTAGTAATTTTTCATTATTTAAATTGTATTTTTGAATATTTTATAGTTATTAATATTTTATGTTAACAGTTAAATAACTACATTATTTTACCTTTAATTATTTTTCCCTTTCCAACATCGAAATATTTTAGTAAGGTAAACATTAAACCCCACAGACATATATATATATATGTGTGCGTGTTCTATATTGATGTATTTAATATAAGAGAAATATTTTTTTTTGTAATTATTTTAACTTTTAAAGTTATATAAAATTATATTATTTAACATAGATACCAATTTTTTATTTTTTTTTGTAAGTTAGGCTAAACTATATTCGATCAAAAGAAAACTTTACATAGGCGTTAGCTGAGATGGTAAGTGGTGCTTAACCAATCCCAGCCTTAGAGGCTTTCAAAATAACGCAGGTTTGGGGCTGCCTCCTACGAGGAAACCAACCCCTTAATAGCATCAAATAGGACTCAATATTTATAAAGTGTTTCATGAAACATATACAAACAGAAGATCTGTAGTATGTCCTGAAATAATATAAAACAGAAAAGAGCCGAGCAGTCGTGCAGTCATGGTGTTCTTTCATCGTCCTATGTAGTAGGGTGCTCCTCGATGCGACATCTATATTCCTGCGCAATGGCATCCTCTTCAATGGAAGACACGAGCGGGGGCTTTGTAGTGGCTGCGCAAAGGATATGAGCGATTGGGTACTCAACATCGGGAACTCGCGTCTACACTCCATCTGAAACCATGATCCACACTTCTGTATCCTCCCATGAGGCCTCTTGAATAGGGAGAGGCTTAGTTTTTCGAGAATTGGGCTGCTTGGGGTGCGCAATGGTGGACTTCCCGGGGCCTCTTCTACCCCTCTGATTCTCCAGAGCTAAGGCGATCTCATCCTGGGTGTGCTCAAACCGCTATGGTGCTTCCCTGTCATGGCTGCCAGAAGAGAAGCCTTCAATGGATTCCAAACAATGATCATGTCCGTGTTCATAGTGACTCGAGAACGCACCTCTTTGACTACCCTTGATGGTATTTTGGCACTGACACGAAGCCATGGGGGAGCTAACAGGCAGAGAGGGAGAGGCCAGTCCAAAAGCGATGACGTACTCAACAGCGGAGCGCATATCAGAGAAGCACAACAGGGGGTTCGCAACAGAGAGTTATGCAGTAGGGGGCACGCAGAAAGGGGGCGCACAGCGAGGGAGCCTGCCTCAGAAAGCACGAAGTGGGATGAATCTGAAGAAGAGGAGAATTTCAGAGGGAGGCACACAACCAGAGGGGACACCGAGCGGAGTGCGTAGCCTGGAGGGAATCAACAGGAGAGGTTCCTGGCAGGCTAACACCAGTAAGGTGGCGCGCGGGAGGGAGACCGCGCAGCATGGGGAGCGCGCGGGGAAACTGAGGCAACAAAAAAATGGCAAGGGAGGAGGTGCAGGAGGCTCCAGAGGCCAACTGGAGCAGTATAGGGATGACATAATTAGAAAAAACCACTTATTTTGAAGACCTGTGGCACAAGCGCAAATGCTGTGTGATTTTGTGGCATGCTCTTAATTATTTTTGTTATTTTTTTAAAAAAACGTAACATACATACATATTGGATTGTAGAATAAGCCATTGATCTCAATAAACCTTTCCCTCAATAACATATATATAATTTCAAAATAATTTAAACATGAAATTTATATTTTCCAGTAGTTATTCCATACATAGTTACCCTCCAATGTTGTCATACACAATATAGATATTTCTACATGGTTATTAAAAAACTCTTCATTGCACATTTTCTTAGAGCATTCATTTTTTTTTTTTTTTTTTATATAACATTCCTAATAAAACACATCCCTAACAACTGCATATTTCCACTACGGCGCCCATTATTTACGTTCGGAAAAACTACAATATAGATGATAGATGGCTATAGAGTTACTTAAAGCTGTAAATCATGCACTGAGTTGTAGTCTCTGATGTAATCAATACACTTTTTTCTTATTAGTCACTTGGTTTCATTCTGCGATTGGGCTGCTGCTTTTCTCCTCCATCTCTTTAACGAAGGCACTTAAGTTATTAAAAGATGAGCCTCCAGGCACAACTGCCTTCGTTGCATATTCCTTCAGTTTGAGGGCGTTCTTTGTCAACTTTTCTCCTTTGGTGGTTGTCATCATTAGTCTCACAATATCCTCCCCTTCTTCTTTTGACACCACCTTCTGCTCATCCACCTCCACTCCTTCAAAATTCAGGCCCACCTCCCACACATCTTGGGCGAATCTACAGTTGAGATACTGATCGGAAAAATAAGGAAGACCCACCATGGGAACTCCCATGCTCATGGCCTCCAAAGTAGAGTCCCATCCGGCGTGAGTGAGGAATAATCCAACTGATATGTGGGAAATGACCTTAACCTTAACCTGAGGCGCCCACCTTACAAGCAGTGCCCGATTTTTGGTTCGTTCTTCAAAGCCATCCGGTAAAACTACAGGCTTCCCATCTTCAATATTCGAGCGGAGAACCCACAAGAATGGCTGCCGACTACCCTCAAACCCTAGCGCCAGCTGCTGCAGTTGCTCCTGAGATTTGACAACTATGCTGCCAAAGGAAACGTATATATAACAGATGCTGGCTCTTGCATATCCAGCCATGTGAGACACCTCTTGTCCTCCTCCCAAAGACTAGTGTTGGAATCCTTTCCATGTAAAAAATTAGGAAGGAATTACAGAGGGCCTATTGCAACTTGCAAGTGCAAGACATCTATTCAAAGACAGGGTCGTTGCAGCATTGCTCCCTTCCAGCTCCTCAAAGGTGTTCACTAGTACGTACTCCCCTTTACTCGCAATCTTTGATTCATGCAGTAAAGCATTTGAAAGAATGTCTGTCCGATGTTGAGCGCGATAGAAAGATAACAGATCAGTTGGCCTCAAAGGTGGAAGATTACCCGGAAGACAATCTATTAGTTTCCCCGGATTGTTCGCCTCGCTTACTGCACTTACAAAGCCGCACCACAACCAAGTATCAAATTAAGTTCAATACTAAAACTTAAAACAAAAACGTCAACAAGCAACTTAGGAACCATAACCAAACCCCAAAAAAAAACAATATGTCAACGAGCAACTTAGGTGGAAATGGAGGATGGTGCTTACTTTTAACAAGAATATGTCCCTCGGACATGAGGAATTTAGTGTAGAGCAGGCAAACCGAAGCGGCAACACAAAATGGCCAGAAGATAACCCTGGGCACTTTTATATTCGTAGCAACTTGCTCCGTGCAGGACATGAAGGAATCGGTAGCAATGCATGTGATTGGTGGAAATGGAGATTTTCCATCATCAGTTGTAGTACCGCTGTTGCGAATGAGTTGCTCCAATGCGGCGCTCAATTTTTTCATACTCGCCGAGGTTGAAGAGGTGGCCGTGGTCAGATGGTAAGCCATCGGGAATACACAGAAACGAGTAGTCTATAGTGCAATTTTTTAAAGGTTTTTATGGTGGGTTTTTTTGCTATAATTCTTGTAAATTCTCCTAGGAATTTATTGAAAATAGTAGTTTGATGGTAATCTTGCACAATCTAAGTGCTTAGTTGTTTCTTAGGGTGCTGAATCCATATATGCAGTCAAAAAACCAGTTTAATTAACAGAAATCAAGACTTTATCTCAATTTTTTTCACCAGATTCCAGCACCTGAAACTCCAAAAAATCGCACTAAAAACAACTCCTACACCGAAATCGAATTTTGGACCTTCGTTGTTCCAACTCACTAGAAACACATGAAATGAAGGAATTTGTATTTCGCGCAGAAGCTTTGACCATACGTTTAAGGACCCAGTCAGTATTGACGAATGTGATGAAAAATCCACGTAGAGTGAGCAACTGCATCAAATTCATTAGAGCGTTAACATGACTTTGCGTCAAATTCATTAAAGCGTGCAAAGCGCAATTGTTTTCAATACTCATTATATGCAGTCGATTCTTTCTCTTTCTTCTTTTCTTGATTGAACTGCAAAACAAGCTTACACTTACGATCATCTCTATGAGTCGAATATATTTATAGCAATAATGGTGGGTATGTGGTTGCATTTCGGCCAGTGCACGATGCTACTCTGTGTTGTCTGTTTCAGCGCGACTGGTTGGTCTGATGTATTTAAATTCAATAAATCATTCAAATTGTCAATGGAAGGGGTGTCTTGCCCCACAAAATGGGTGATTCATAGGTCATTTTGGTGTTTAGTTTGGCCATAAATTTGAAGTTAATTAAATGTTAGGTTAAGTAATAAAAATAATCTAACTAAATCTCATCTATAAAATGTAACTATTTCTTAAAATATATTTAAGCTAAATAGCTTTCTTTTTGGTTTATCATAAGTTATAGTATGTTGAAACATTTTTATTTTACTTTCTCCATGAGGTGTAGAGTAGTTGGTTTATGTGGGGGTTTAATACAAAGTATAAGGTTCAAATCCCATGGAGAGGGGTTGACGATGGAAGCCTGAGAATTAAACTATTCCAAGAGGCATTCAAACGTAGCGTATTAGAAAATTAGGAGGGTGATGGTGTGTATTTGTAATACACAAATTCACATATTTACCCTTACCACTAATGCATTTAAATGCACACTTTATTCCCACCATAAATGTGAAGGTATTTACTTGAATGAGGTGATGATGGATGGGGCTATGACCACTACCATGTGTCATGAAACCACCACTTCACCTTGCATTTCACACTTTATTCCCACCATAAATGTGAAGGTATTTACTTGAATGAGGTGATGATGGATGGGGCTATGACCACTACCATGTGTCATGAAACCACCACTTCACCTTGCATTTCACACTTTATTCCCACCATAAATGTGAAGGTATTTACTTGAATGAGGTGATGATGGATTGGGCTACAACCACTACCATGCGTCATGACACCACCACTGCACCTTGCATTGCACACTTTCTTCCCACCATAAATGTGAAGATAGTTACTTGAATGAGGTGATGATGGATGGGGCTATGACCACTACCATGTTTCATGACACCACCACTGCACCTTGCATTGAGAATGCATCCATACATCATGCAAGTGTGCACTTTATATTTTCTCATAAGAACGTGATGGAAATAGGAGGGGAGTAAAATATTTGTCCCTTCAACCACTAAGATGATGTTTTTAGGTGGTGAAGTTGGTTTATCATATAGGAGAAGAACCTATTACTCTAATGAGTGGAGGGAACCCTAGTTTTGTAGAGGTATAGAGGTTAACTACAGTGATCATATCTTGGAGAGAAAAAAGGTGGATTGGTTTGGTATCATGATTCTCTTGGGAATAATATAGGTTATTTTATTAGGGGACTAGAGATTGACTTTAATTTGATAGATTCTAATAAATAATATTTGATGTGAACTAAACCAATGTGGTAAGGAATATATTAAGAGAGATTGTCCACAGAATCCGGGTGGTAGGCTTCAGATCTATAGTGCACAAGAGGCGCCGACTATTGGGGATGTTTGGCAAAGAATTCCTCGTATTTATGCAATGCTAGATAACAGACATGAAAATCACCAGGCATCTATCATTGAGATGGACGATAATATTTGTAATCAAGTTGTTTCTATTTTGATTGACACTAGATCTAATTATAGCTATGTTAATCCTGACTGGGTGGATAAGTGTGGTTTGAATAAAGAAGTGCATTTAGAATCTTGGTTAGTGCAGTTGGCTATAGGTACAAAGAAGAAAGTTCATCATTGGGTAAGAGCTTATGCTTTTGAACTGAATGATATGTCTACATCAACACACTTGAATGTATTTCCATTGGGATGATACAATATGTTGTTGGGTATGGACTGGTTGTATCTTTATAGGACCAAAGTGGATTGTTATGACAAAGCCATCGAGTGCTTGGATGACAACGTGGAACAAAGAAGCTTACAGGGTAAGAAGAAAACAACTTCAGTTAGGATGGTGACAGCTATGAAGGCAAAGTGCAGTCGTAGAAAATGGTGTGTGTTATTTGCAGTGCACATTTCTAGAGATAAAGGTGAGGAGGATGAGGATGCAGATATATTGAGAAGGTACTCAATTTTACAACAGTTTGACGATGTGTTTCCAACAGAGATTTCAGAGATTCCACCTCAAAAGGAAGTAGAATTTTCTATTGCATTGGTATGAGGGGTAGCACCAACATAAAAGGCATCGTACATAATGAGCACTCCAAAGTTAGTGGAGCTCAAGTTGCAGTTGAAGGAAATGTTTGATAAGGGATACATTAGGCCAAGCATATCATCATGGGGTGCACCAGTCTTGTTTGTGAAGAAGAAGGATGGTACTCTCATTTTATGCATTGATTACAGGAAGTTGAACAAAGTGACCATCAAGAACATATATTCGTTGTCGAGGATTGATGACTTTTTTCATCAGTTGAAGGGAGCAATAATGTTCTCTAAGATTGATGTGATATTATGATACCATCATGTATGCATCAAATAAGAGGACATTTACAAGAAAAATTTCCAGACCATGTACATGCATTATGAGTTTGTTGTAGTTCAATTTGGTTTGATTAATTCTCCAGCTAGTTTTATGTCCTTGATGAATAGTGTGATGCATCCTTATCTGGAAATGTTCGTTACTGTATTCATTGATGACATATTGATATATTCTATGAATTAGGAAGAACACTTTTGAGCATTTAGAAGCAGTGTTGATATTGCTAAAAGAGCATCAATTATACTCCAAGCTTAGCAAATGTAGTTTCTTTTAGAGAAAGGTACATTTCTTGGGGCAATTGATCTCCAAGGAGGACATAGGAGTGGATCTAGAAAATATAAAATCTATCATGGAGTGGGAAGCTCCTAAAAATGTGGATGAGGTAAGATCATTCATGGGACTAGCAGGTTACTATAGCAGGTTCATGAGGAACTTCTATCGAGTTACATATCCTATTATGTCACTGCAAAGGAAAGGTAAGAAATTTGAATGGGAATAGGAATGTGAAACTGTAATGCCCCACTTGATCCTATCAGACAAATTTTTATTAGTGTTTAATTAATCTATAAATATTTGCTTATAATTTTTTAGTAATATCTACACTTGTGAATTTGCAATTTTTTTTATTGATGACTTTTATTATTATTATTTTTATTTCATTTCTAATATGTCTTCTCAAATCTACTTTTAGATAAGGTATGGTCTTCTTCCATTTATTTTTAAAGAAAAGATCTATATTTGTATTCCCATTGTCTCATCTCAAATCTACTTTTAGACAATTATTTCTAAATCAAATATCTAGATTTGTATTTCTAATGTGTCATCTAAAATCTACTTTTAGATAAGGTATGGTCTTCTCCCATGTATTTCTAAATCAAATATATAGATTTGTATTCTCAATGTGTCATCTCAAATCTACTTTTAGATAATACATGGCCTTCTCCCATTTATTTCTAAATCAAATACCTGGATTCTTATTCTCAATGTGTCTTCTGAAACTTACTTTTAGATAAGATATGGTCTTCTCCAATTTATTTTTGAATAAAATATCTATATTCATATCTACTTTTGGACAAGATATGGTAAGAAAGTCAAGGTTAATGAATTAAAAGGATGAGGGGGTAGTCATGGAATTAAAGGTAAGTAGTTGAGGTGGATGAGAGGAGTTGGGAGAATATCCTTGATCTTTGTTTTGGAATTGGAAGAATTTATTTTGGAGGAGAAATGTCGAGAAAGAGAAGGGAGAGAATGGAGAGAAAATGAGAGGAATCAAACTTAGATCTATTGGAGGGTGTTGATTCTAAATTGGGCACACTACAACTGGTTGGACTTGGGCTTCGAGGGATAGGGAGTCTGTGGACGTTCCCTAGGCTAGGAATTCATTCCTAGTTGGATGTGAGGTAAATATAGTTGGGTAGTTGAGAAGGAGCATCTCAACCAAGCTCCTGAGACAGGTATTCTTCGATTGTTTTATTTATGTAAATTGTTAAAAAATGAATTTCCTTGCTTGCTTAAAATGTTCTAAAACAAATTTTTCTTGTATATTATCATCAAATAAATGTTGAGCTAGAAATAGATTATTTTCTTTCTTATTGTTATTAAATTAAAGGATAAATTTAGTTTAGTTAGAAGACCTAGGATAGTTCCTCACATGTGGTATCAGAGCCTAGATTCAAAATATCAACCTTGAAACCCACCTACTAGCACCACTTACAAAAAAAATCCCCTTGCAAAATAAATAAATGAATAACCAATAAATATTCTCTATATTATAAGAGATTAGTCATTCCAAAAGTAATATGCAATAATATCTCACTTTCCAATTACATTTTTAATAAAAGTTGTCATATCTGGCCCATATTGTGGGCTTAATTGAATCAAAATTAGAAAGATTTTATTTAGGGCCTTCAAGTCAATATAATTAAGAGAATGAAGTCTCTTATAGAGGGACTCTATGGCGAGGTTTGACAAAGATGAATGAAGCTCTTTTATATATCAAGACAATTATCCTCTCCACACCATTTTCCTACTGTGATATTATTAATGCCATTGAGTTTGTCTTCCCTTGTTTTGAGAATGATCCAAGCAATTATGTCTTTTTAACATATTATTATTATTATTATTTTAATATAATGTTTCTTTACAAACTTTCCACAACTTAGAACTTTAGAACCCTATTTTTATAAATTAAAACTACGGTGCTGTTATAGATCTCTCTCATACAGTTATGTATGACACAAAGGCAAAAAGGTTGAAATCTTGAGCAGAAGCCTTTGATTTCGTAAGATGAAGACTGGTGGTATTATTTGTCCCATAGCAAGGGGAGGGAACATCATATGTTGGTGTTTGAATTTACTCTCCTTTAACCCTTTTCCACTGGCCATTTGGCATAAATATCCAACACATTCCATCCTTACATTCAATAACATCTCGATGCATCTACTTGCAAAGAAAGAAAAAAAACACATGCATTAATTTCCACGAGTGCTTTCACTATGATTTTGTTGTACAATTGGAGATTGGATTCCTCTTGTAGCATTTTATTCTGAAATACAATTCGTTTGTATTGGACCAAATAAACATGTTTCTGTTAAGAATATTTCTAGCTGATCAGGGAACAACCCATGCCTTTTCAGTGTTGCACTAGCAAACTTTTCAGAATTGTACAACCCATGTATTTTTGGTGTTACGTTCGTAGGCATTTATGGTTTTGATACTTTTGGCATCATGTCATTTTCAATTCTTAATCATAAACAATTGTATAAGAGTTATCACATTCATTCAACATGGAAATAATCCTATCACCTAGAGTCAACTTCTAATCTTGATAGAGAATCGAGAGTAAATTCATCAGATTATGAGGGCTAGGAACACATTCTCAGTGCATAGTTCAAGCATTTTTATTTGACCCTCTTAAAAAAAATCCATATAGTAATATTAGCCATAATTTATAGGAGAATATGATATGAGAGTTAGATGAGATAGTAAAAATTCCAATAAATTTCTTGGTCCGATCAGGCTTGTGGTATGGAAAAATCCTAAGAATGCCATATCAAAATGAATGCACACCTTGGAAATGTGGCCATCATGGACACAGACCAAGCCGAGAATGGCACGGAGGGTGATATGGCAGCCCATTGGTCTACATCCTCAATTTATCACTTTAGTATTTTGATTGGAGCCATTGTTTCTGTGTTCCTATATGTATTTATAAAATTTGTTAAACACAAGCATGGTGAAACACACACAAATGGAATGATAAGCATTGATTGCCTTTCCATTAACCATAGATGTCTATTTATAGTACAATGGGGTGAATCTTGGTTTCCACATTCCAAGGTCACTTGGACTCCTTTATGACTGTTTGGCTTCCACACCTACCCATAAAGGATTAGGTGTCCAACGTTTCCCCCCTTAATCCGAAGGGGTATGTGTGAGTCCAAGAAGAGGGTTGTAATACAAATTTGAGAAGTATGCATAGCAACACTTAGACTGAATCAGATCTCTGAAATTCTGGCATAAAGAGGTTGTTTAAGGATGACCTCCAACAGTGGAACACAACGTTTATTGCAGTTCTCGGAACTCTTCCAAATGTGGCAAGAAGCTGAGCGCTTCTGCTAGAGGAAGTGTCCCTCATACTTGAAGAGGGAGACCTTCAACCTAGAAGAAGGGAGGTCTACAACCTGTGATGGTTTAAGGATGAACACAAACAATGGAATTCTTAATGCATTTCCTGAAACTCTACCAAGGCTGGAAAGAAGCTGAAGTCTTCTGCTAGAGGAAGTTCTCTGAATTCTTTGAAGATGAAGAATATTATCCTCGCATAGATGGTTTAAGGATGTCCACCAACCAAAGGAATTCTCATGGACATCTGTGTCTCTGGCTACAACTCTGAATCTGGAATGAAAAGTTGTGGCTCAGGCTCACTTCATGTGGCTTCAAAGCTTGTAGATGACCACCATTTCCCCCTCTGTCTAGTATAAGGTGAGATGATGGTGAAAACTCAACTGCAAGTTTGCTCAATATTTTAGAACAAGTTTTGACATGTGACTTAAACATCTTCTTGGTTGTTGATGCCCATTGCCAAGAAGCAATCCATCCAAAATGAATATTTGTTCTTACATGAGACTTTTTTCTGAAGCATCTGTGTGAAGAATGGGTGTGTCGACGACAATGCTTGCATGAGTGAATATCAAAACAGTGATCTTTCATATGGCCAACTCGATCACAATGTTGGAATTTTACAATCTGTTGTTATTGCTGTGGAAGAGGAGTAGAATCTAGAACAATTGTAGGTGAGCTATCATGAAGAAATCTAGCACTCTGAAATTTGATGGGCTTGGAGTGGTTCAGAATATGAAAGGACAACTGCTTGTCATATCTAAGACCTGTTCAGTGCTTGTTATGGACAAGCTCTTCCTAAGGTTCGATGATGGGCTTGGGAAGTGCAGACTGAGCTATTGCATTTGCATGTAAATATTCTCTTGTACAAGGAACTAAATGTGAATCAAATGCAACATTAATAACTTGCTATTTATGGGAGTCTGTTTCAATTTTTTGAACAAAAACAGGTTCAGAATGGTGACTCCGCTGCTGTAATTCTTCTTGCTGGAGTTGAGGTTCAATCTGAAAAAACTCAATATTTTCTTGTGCATATTGTAGATGTGTATGAATGTCAAGGAGAGTTCCCTTTCCAATTTCAAATATATAATAAAAATAAGGGTGTATTGAAGTATTTAGCAACTCTAATAATTCAGTGATTCTAGTCATTTTGTCAAAACTCAACTTCACTAAATGTGTGTGCAATGTCAATAAGCAACCAATTAATATTATATCTCTTGGCTTGGTTTTGAATTGCGTAATATACAGTATATGATACCAATGCTACACATATACAATCATGCCAATATGGACCAAATATTATATGCCACTTTGAAAGAATCTCCCAACACCACTTCAAATTCCACTTAAAATACCACTTCCAATGTCACATCTAGTGCATTTTCTAATAATGTCTCTAGAAATGCGGCTTTTAATCCAAATATTTATGGAGCTGCTTTTGTAGATTATGATATTTATTGTTTTGGTTTTGTTCAAATGCTACCAATCCTTATACCAACCTATATAAAATTAAACCAATTGGTACTAGCACAAAGGGTATAACTCTACACCGATGAGATCTCATATATAAATAAATCAATTCTTGAGCAATGGATTTTGAGATTTTATGCTAGTGTTTTTGTGACACAAATAAATAATGAAACTCACCAAATTTTTGGCATCTTGGCCCTCCTGCATGACCCTAGCATATACCACATCAGAACTCATGCACGACCACAAGAGTAGAGCGACCGCATGAGCTAAGCCCCTCGAAACACCAATACAAGTAGTAATACCAACAAGGACCTAAATACATAAACCACTTCAAATGACGTAGGAAGTCCCGATGACTCGTCCAATGCTACTATTGTCAATAATGCCAAGCCTCCCACCATTCACTTTCCAGAATTCAATCAGGGAAGCTGACCCCCATGCCACTGAGAAATTTTCAAAATTCCCAGATATTCAGGCTGGTTTGCCTCCACGCAGGATCGAACTGTGGACCTTCACACCATTCAGATAATATCACTTGCACATCACTCAGTCCTAGCTCAGACTCAAGGAAAATAAATTCAGAGAGGAGCCCAATAAATGGATGAATGAATAGGTGTGGAAGGCCAACACTTTTTGGAGGTTTTGGTTGCCCAAAATGACTGGATTGTAAATTTCATGCCAAGTGTTCGACAAAATTAATACACGAAAATCGTGATGGATGCCACGAATGCCTTAGAAAAATCAATGCAGGGGAAAATTTCATTTATTTGGGGATGGTTATGAGCATCGAGAGGATCTTCACAAGCTTGTAATCAGTGATGAACACAGTTGATAAATCTTCACATTTGAGCCAATTTCCTTCTGTGTCTATAGAGTCCCATAATTCTCAAGCTGCATCTAATGGGGGAGTGAACAAGAGTGATTTGGACAGGGAGCGCAATATTGAGGGAGTTCTGAGTGTGTGAGGGTCATGTTTTTGTGAGGAGTAGGGTGCGAAGAACTATGTATTTGAGCAGTGGGGAGTGCAGGTGTCTGGAGGCCGCGTATTGAGGGCGTATGTGGAGATTCTATGAGGAGACTGGAGTTGAAGTGCTGAGAGACAATGGAGCAGTGTATTGAGGCAACAATGGAGGGAACCCAAGATGAGGTGCTAAGAAGGTGGATGAGATGAGGGTGAGGGAATAGTCAAATAGGAGTTTATCACTGCAGAAAGCTTAAATTGTCTACAACAATAGTTCGCCCCTACGTGGAGGCACCAATTCAATATCAATTGATATATGTGAATGACATAAATGTACAATGTAAGCTGTATAAAATACAAAAACTCAGCCTATGTGATTCTTTGTTTGAGGCTTATGAGGTGCTGCATGTGCCTTTCCTCGAGAATTGCAATGCGGATGATTTCTTAGCACAGGATAAAGAAACTATCCCCACTGAAACCACCTCAATCTCATGTAATGCTGACAGTTCTAGAACACCAATGGTGGTAGGAGTGCGATGTGCAGTCGAACAACAAGTGGAGAGGCTGAGGGCTGAGGTCTTGAGCTGTGGTATTATGCTACTGGAAGCTGAGTGGATTCAACTATGCGCAGTGCTAAGGGTCGAGACTAAATATATGCAGAAGGAGGAAGAAGGCCACTCATCATGGCTCTGATACCATGTTAAACACAAGCATAGTGAAACACACACAAAGGGAAAGATAAGCATTGATTGCCTTTCCATTAACCATACCTGTCTATTTATAGTACAATGAGGTGACTCTTGGATTCCACATTCCAAGATCACTTGGACTCCTTTATGACTGTTCGCCTTCCACACCTACCCATAGAGGATTAGGTGTCCAACAGAATTCATCTTTATAAAAAAAAGGAAACATAAGAAAAAGAAGACACACACTGCATGTTGGCCATCTTCTCTAACGTTAATGTTTATATTTTGGTTGATGTACCATGGTATTTATGATTTCTACTTCTTTATTTATTCAAATGTTTTTTTTAATATTTCTTTTCTCCTCCTCTAAATAATTTTAGCAAAGTATAGATTCCTAAATCTACGTATCTCTGTCAATTTTTTTTTAGACTTACTACCCCTCATCACGTGTCGGTAGTTATTCTTGCATAATGAAATATACTTTTGGTATTGGATATTAGTAGTTCCATGATGTTTTCTCTAATCTTGAGAAGTGAAACTCATTCGATTTGAATTAAGATTTTGTCCACACAATTATATTAAATTAAATATGTATACAAATTTAGTAGACCAGTGGCGAAAATAAAACATTTTCTACCGCAACAAACTTATCTTCATGGAAAGAAGTGCTATTATTCACAGTATTTACAACATCAATAAACTTATCTTTATGGAAGGGACTTCTATTATTCTATTCATATTATTGCGACATCAATAAACATATCTTTATGGAAAGGGGTGCTATTATTCACAGTAATTAGGGCATCATTAAAATTATTTGAGTTAATATTTTGGGCAAACAATTATGTTAAATTACATCATTATTTCAATTTATTAACAATTGCGAAAAGAAAATATTTTCTACTGCATCAAACTTATCTTCATGGAAAAAAGTGTTATTATTGAGAGTGTTTATGACATCATTAAACTTATCTTTACGGAAGGGAGTGATATTATTCACAATATTTACAATATCAATAAACTTATCTTTATGGAAGGGTGTTATGAATTGCAATTTACCACCAGAAATCAATTGCAATTTACTACCAACAAACTAGTCGGTTATAATTTACATGCTGGTCACGATTTAACGATTCAGAGTTGTTACCCTATTTAGTTTCTTCTAAATGTTTTATATTATAATCATATCTCTGAGTGATTTTGTACCTTTTGAATGTTTCTTTTATAATCTCTTCTTATGCCTTTCAATAGTTTATTTATTTTACAATATGTGATAGGAATATGTAGTCCAATTACCTAGTAAGGTTAATAAAACAATTATACTTTAGTTTTTATTTTATTTATTTTTAATTATATATATATATATATATATATATTCAAGAGAAGAGCCGATATGTTCATAGTTTCGTTTTTTAGCTCTATCTGATCGGTTGATTTGTTGTTTGAAGAAGCTACTACATCATAAATAACATTTGACCCACAAACGATTTAAGGCCTTATTAAATTTTGGAGGCAAAATTCCACTATGACCGAGGTATCACACAAATTATCTCCTTTCTGAGAGCTATCCTCCACTATTCCTTTTTCAAACCCTACCTTTTGTCGAAATGTAAAATCTTTTTCTTTTATTTTTTGGAAAGACCTTCAATTCCACTTGAAATTTAGTTAATACAAACTAGTATAATTGCTTGGCATCCCAATGGTTTAATTTTAGAAATTCCTTGGAATGAATATAGAGACATATTAGTTGAACAATATCCTTAAACGTTTAGGGTTAGTTTGTGATGTGATAAGAGTAAAATTTATAGACAGAGTGAATTATAAATACCAATAATAATTTTAAAGAAAATTGACAAATTTTATATATTAATTTTAAAAAATAAAGATCAGGTCACAACCCAAAGTAGCCAAACAACTATGGAAACATAGAGTTTTGGGAAGGAAAACAACACAATGAGCAAGAGAGTTTTTTTTAGCGTTGATTGAGGGAGGCAAGGTGTCTACCTTTCACTTTTATTATTTTCTTTATATATGATGTGTTTAATATATATATATATATATATATATATATATATATATTATCTTTTCTTATCAAATTTTTTAAAATATTATTAAAAATAGTGAAAATTGATTTTTTTTTTTTTTCATTACTCCAAATTGCTAACCAATATTAAAAAAAAAAAAAACTCTCTAATAAATTGACTATTTCCTACCATTTCTCTAGACCATCTAGATTAATAATCACTTACATGTGTAACAACAAAACTAACTAGCTAATTGAATTCAATGAAATCGTGTTTGGAAATTTTCCACCCATGTGTGAGTACAACACATCTAAATAGCCATGTTCAACTTTCCAGAAGTAGGTATCACATGCTTTAATCCTCTAGGAAATATTGACATTGTTCAATCTCTCACACCAGGTTTTTCACATGTTTTCTTAAACATAGTGACTCATACACAAATCCCAATAAGCCATTCTTTTATCATATTGTAGCAATTCAAAAAAGGTAAAAGTTAAACATGATTATAATAACAAAAATAATGATTTTGTTGAGAAAATTGTTAGTAATAATTCTGAATATAAAAATAAAATTAATAATAGAAATAGTAATTCCATTAATATAAATAGTAATTCTCTTAATAACATTAATAAAAACTCTAATAATAAGGTGGTCAATCTCTCTAGCTTCTCTTTTGACCCATCTGTTTATAGTCTCTTAGAGAAAGGCTTTAATTTTGCCTTAGCCCTGAGGAAAATCCCCATCCATGATATTATTTATGACATAGAATTTGGTATTAGGAACTTGCCTGATACCTCCAAGGATATCATTAGGCAAGATTGTGCGGTCCTCTTGAAGAAAGCCAAACCCCCCAAGAGAAACTGAAGCAAGCCCGAGTTTGAGGCTCTAAAATCCTTAAATAATAATAAGGACATTGTTGTTCTTAAAGCTGACAAAGATGGTGCGGCTGTCATCCTTAATAAGGAGGATTATAGGATGAAAATGTTAGATCATTTGGAGAATAGTGGGGGTTACAAGAAACTTGCTAAAAATCCCTTAAAAAATATCTCAAGAGCTGTCACTGAGGCTATTAAATCAAGTAACTCGGTGAGCTCTCTTAGTAAGAAGTTGATTGAAAGTAACCCTCTTACTCTAAGAATCTATGGTCTTCCTAAAATCCATAAGGATGGTGCCCTCCTTCGGCCAATTGTTAATACCATTTGCGGTTCGACTTATCTTCTTGCCAAGTATCTAGCCCATAAGTTTAAGCCTCTTGTAGGTCATTCAAACTCCTTTGTTAAAGATTCTTATTCTTTCGTTAATGAGTTGAAGTATGTTAAAATGGATCTTGAGGATAGGCTTGTCAGTTTTGATGTCGTTTCTCTTTACACCAATATCCACATTAATGAGGCTATTGATGTCATTAATCGCATTACTCATTCAGATACGACCCATTTAGTCGGGATATTCTTAACCTCCACTTTCTTCAGTTTTGAAGGATAATTCTATGAACAAACATGTGGTGTTGCCATGGGTTCTCCCCTTTCCCTGATTGTTGCTAATCTGTTTATGGAGGACTTTGAATCTAAGGCTCTTTCCACAGCTCTGTTCTAGCCAAAGATTTTGAAATTTTTTGTAGATGACACTTGTGTCGTGTGGCAACATGGCAAAGAAAAGTTAGATCTTTTTTCCTTAATCTTAATGATCAATCGCACTCCATAAAATTCACCATGGAGTATGAGGTGGATGGTAGTCTTATGTTCCTTGATGTTCTTATCTCTAGAAAAGATGATGGTACATTATCCCATCAAGTTTTTCGAAAGAAAACCCATACTGACCAATATATTCATGCTAGTTCACACCATTTCCCTGCTAAAAAATTAGGTGTCCTAAACACCTTAGCCATGAGGGCATTGAGGATATCTGATGAGTCACATATTTAGGGAGAAAAGACCCATCTGTTGAGTGTCTTTTGTAAAAATGGTTATAGTAGGTCGCAAGGCCTTAAGCTTTCCTCAAAGCAGAGAAAGGTCCTTTAATTAAAAATAATAAGGACCCTAGTCATTGGTCCAGCAGTGTACGTCTTCCGTTCATTCAGGGAACCACTGATAAAATTTCTAGGGTCCTTAGGAAGCATAAGGTGTCTTTGTCGTTCAATCCCCTTAACACGATTCATAGCTCTCTCAAATCAGTTAAGGATCCGATTGACCCTAGGGATGGGAAAGGTGTCTACATCATTCCTTGTTCTTGTGGGACTCCCTACATTGGTGAAATGGGTCAGTCTATAAATCAAAGGATTTTTGAGCATGTTGCTGACATTAAACATGGAATATCCTACTCATCTGCCCTAGCTGAACATGTAGAAAATACTAACCATAATATTTGCATCGAAGAGGCTAAGGTCATCCCTAGGATTGACCATTTCCATCATCGGAAGTTAAGAGAGGCCTTAGAAATTGAAAAAAGACTCGTTAATCTCAATAGAGATGATGGCTAGATCATCAGAAGGTGTTGGATACCTGCCTTATATTCTTGATTTTTAATATATATATATATATATATATATATATATATATATATATATATATTCCTACCCTGCTTATTGTTCCTCTATTTTTCTATTAATCTTTAATTTTTAATTTTTAATTTAATTTAATTTTTATTTTTATCTCTTATATTTTTTATTTTTATATTACTTATTATTTTCATTATTATTATTATTGATTTATTTTATTTTATTTTATTTTTATTTATTTATTTATTTTTATTTTTTATTTTTTATTCTTTTTATTTATTCATTTACTTTTATATTATTTATATTTTATATTTTTATTTATTTATTTATTTATTTTTATATATTCTTAATATTTTATAATTTTTAATTAATTGAATAAATTAATCAAATATTTTAATAATAAAAATAAAACTAGCCGTTATTAATTAAAAAATATAATATATAATTAAAAATAGATAAATAAATAAATAAATATAAAATAATGAAGAAGTCAAAGTAGTCGTTTTCCTAACGGCTAGTTAGCCATCTCTACATCTATTGAAGCTTAATGTCCTGAACTGATCTCTCACCTAGTCCTGATGATGAACCACACTGGTTGGTTTGAAACGCGTCGACAATGTTCCATTGCATGTGATTATTATCGAAATATTTTTTACAATTTATATGATGGATCACAAAAGCATAGATTCCAAAAAGGTAAAAGCTATTGTATAGTTAGAGATTTTCAGAACTTTCCCTCAAGCTTCACATAAGCAGTTCACATAAGTAGTTTAAGAAGGTTAAAAGTTGTTGTATAGTTAGAGATTTTTCAGAAACTACCCTCAGACTTCATATAATTAAAATATTTTATAAATAGTTAGAAATCTATTTATCAGCCCAGTTAACACTAGTTGTTATCCCAATAGTAAAATGATTTATTACTATTATTTAAAGTAAAATATCAAGGAGAATTAACACTCATTTTTATCCCAATAGTAAAATGATTTAACTCGCTTTTGTTCCATAATATAGAAGACTTTCACATGCCTCTAAGTTTTGGGCCATTGACTTATTAAAAAAAAACTAGCTTTTAGTGACAGAAAAATAATTTTAATCAAAATATTTAATTGAGTAATTTTTATTTAATAAAGTGGAGAATGTTATGAGACATATTCACATTAAAAAAAAACTCATGTTCATAATGTTAAACTAGTGCACCCATGAGAATAAAAAAGTTAGAATTATCATATGCATCAATGACATAGTTCCTTGGGACATTTTTTACACTTAGACAAATAAAATGGTTGACGCTGTCACCAAAGAAAACCTAACTATTTGTCCAAGGAGGATGTAATATCCTATAGCATTAAGTGCATATTAAATGACTAAAAGAAAAGAAAAGAAAATTAAAAAAAAGGCATTTTCACTAACCTTTGTGATTTTGTTTTTTTAGATTTAGATTTTATCATGCTTCATCATTAAAAAACTTTAGTGATTACATGTTCAAGTAGATTACAGTTATGTCATTGGTAGAACAAATTCTACTAAATGATGGGTATATATATTAGTATATATATATATTCTTATAATGGAAAGTAAATTGAAAATGAAGAATATGATATTTAAATATACACACTATCAATAATTTAAACATATTATATGGCCAACAACATTATGTTATCAATAAATGATAAGTTTAGATAGAAGGGTCTCATTAAGGAATTAAAATGGATATTATGGTCTCGATGAATGATGATATTAAACCTTAACTCTATGATATTATTACAATCATACAATTGTAAAACTAACTTTAAAGCTCATATAATTAATTTGATACAAATATTATAAAGACTGACTATTATTGTATGATCCAAGATGGGCACCTTGTCTCTACCTACGCATCACTTGGCAACTTTAATCGAAATATCTGAGTATCCTTAATAGTCATAACACAGTCATAACCCATATTATTAATGCTAGAGGACGATATGATTACGGCCAATTGTTATAATTCTTGATTGAATTAATTCCATAGTATATTAGGTCACGTTGGAGGTAAGTGTCATAAATTTGATTTACGGTACTATACACACATCTGCAACTTCATAACTCATGTTTACATCTATCTGGAATATACACCATTGGATCCTGAAGCATTTGATCTACGGTTGAGGCTAATGGGGTACCCGTTTTGGGTATTGACCTCCTAAACCCTAATTGTTTTCCTTCATTTCGCTATTGAGTTTTGCCGCCTTGCTACTCTACAACTCTGCTGTGGCCCGAACCCTGCCGACTGGCAAGCCTTTTCTCCAGTTTCGTTCATCTAATCATGGCGTAATACATTAACATGTATTCTCGATACCTTCACCTATTTTTTACTTAGCCTTTTTCGTAGGTTGGGTGTTTTTCATTCAGTAACATATGCCTTCCATGATATTGTTTTCGTAGGGCTATCAGTGGCTCTACACCATTGACCTTATGCTTATTTTTTGCGAGATTTATGGTTTTTTAAATTGCATTTTCAAAATTTCCTCCGGGCTATGGAAATTTACTTCATTGCTAAATGTGCTCTAGCTCTCCTGAAGAGTCCCCTCTCATTGTAGCAAGTGATCTGAGGTTTTTGTTTAAGTTTATGCTAATATAGTAAGTAATTTATAAACCCTCATCTAGTTGCGTGAACTGATTCATCTATGGCCTTTCTATAGTATTGCATTCGATCTTGCAGAAGATGTTTTACATAGGTAATATGATTTCACTCTGTCTTTTTGGTTTAATGATATCCTTGGCTTCACTAGCTTAGATGGTAGGGTTTATTACTGATGTTTTTCATGTCTTTTTTTCTTAAAAAAGTAACCAAAATTTCTTGTATGTCAAGAATTTCCCCTTTGATATTCCACTTCATTTTTACAGTTTCTTGATTCTGACGATTGCCCAAACAGGTACCAATTTTCACCTTAGGGTTTCTAATATATTGGTCGAAGAGAGCTTCCGTTCCAGTTTCAAGGGTGCTCACGGCATCGTGAGCTCTAGATTTGGTTTTATGGCTTCTTTCCTTTGTGTTAGTTCCATTTAAATTCGAGGGCTTCACCCTCCTCGTGAATGCTGCTTGCATTTGTAACATTGTTATGAACTATAATTTATTCCTGGCTTTCACTATATTTTTGGTCTGGTCTTAAGAAGGAATAACCCTTTAAACTCAGTAATTTTGTATATTGTTTAATTCTATTGCCGAAGGGTACTTTGTGTCTATGCTTATGAGATACCATTTGGATTTTTCTACATCCACAAGTGTTAGTTCATTCAACTATGTGATATAGTTTTCTCCCTTTTGATTTTTTTCAGAAATGGCAAAGATGTTTTCCGGTTTCCCTTGTGTATATATAATTTGCGTTTCTGGTTTTTCTTTACGACAACTTTTTCTTATTTTTTGATTTAGCTAGCTTAACTCTTGTTTGAACATAGTATAAATTTCATGCTTCCTATCTTATCTCAGTACAAAGATCAATTTCAATGTAATTTTCATATACAATGGTGGTTTCTGTTCTGGGTGCATATTACACATGTAATCTCTTCTATTTTCTTTATATCTATATATTGTTTTGTAGATAGAGTTTTCATTCTTTTATCTGATGATATAAACTGAATTTATTTCTTTCAATTTAATGGAGATGTCTGGGCCATCCAGATTTCTTGTCCATGTATATCATAGGTTTACAATTAACAACCAATTCAGGGTTCTAAGTCTCGACTTTGAACCCTAAGTTAACGGTTTTTAGTTTTATATTCTTGTAGCAGGTTCTCTAATTAACTTCACCTGTTTCTGTAAACACTATTTATTTTCTTGAAATACCATTCTAGAACTTGCATAAATGTAGTTTAATCACATAGTCTAAATATTTAATGGTATATCTAAATATTTTTGTTACTCAAATAAAAACACATATAATAACATATCTAAAACTTTCATTGTGTAGAGGTCTTAATTTCATAAATAAAGATCAGTAAATGTATTAAAGAAATATCTCTGACTAGACAACATATCCAGTACTTAGTATTTCTCTAAATTTGTTTATTTATCTGGTTTTTAGAATTAGCTGATGATGTCCACCCTACCATGAGAGAGGTGATTACATCCTCATATCCCCCCATGCTCAACACCTTAGATGGTTGAAAATTTTTCTTGAACATACCTCGGGACCCCAAGACCAGTACTCTTCTTTTTCCAGGATTCAGGAATGTTGAGTGTTTCCACTGGTCACCACTAGCTCAGGAATCAGTACACTCTTCCTACCTCTCCTTAGCCATAGAACATAACCCCTTTTCCTCACTGGGATATACTTTTATCCCCAGAGGAAAGGTATCAGTATTTAACTATTTTATGTTCAATCACTCTCAGTTCTTGGAATACTTTGATCATCAATCTTTTAACTATTTTATGGAACCACTATTCCATAATTAAATTTTATTTCAATAAAACATAATAATTTATGTTCATCATGTAATCATTTCCTCAAAATAAATAAATGTTTTAGTCTCTTTAAACAAATAAATAACATAAAAACTAGTTAGCACATAAGCCAGCTATCACAACTTCCCCAATAGAAGTAAACACAGTCCTCGATGTATCATTCTAGCTCAACAAACAATTCTAGATAAGCCTCACAAAAAAATCCGTCATCTTCTCAGGTAGCCTCATCCGAGTTGAAGTGCTTCCACTGCACTTTAACTTGGGTGATGGTTCACCTCCAGATCATGATTTATCTCTTATCAAGTATACGTTGAGGTTCGACTAGAAATTATCCTTCCACTTTGACCTTCATTCAGCAAAAAATTGTATTAAATTCTCATAAAAATTATTAATTTAAGAAATGATTTTTAATCTTACCATACCTGAATGCTTTTCCAGTGGATTACATGATCTGGGTCATGCACGTATCATTTTAGTAAGGATACATGGAACACATTGTTCACCGGAATATGGCTGGTTAAATCCAATCGGCAAGCCACATGTCCCGCCCTCTCCAATATCTGGAAATTTCCACGGAACCTGGGAGCCAACTTGGAACAGTAGGTCCACCTTAGTATGCTCTTCTTTGGTTTAATCCTTGCATACACATGATCACCCACTTCAAATTCTCGATAAGTTGTCTTCTTATTTGGATATACCTTCTGCCGATCTTGAGCTTCTTTCAGATTTTGTCTGATCTTCCTTACTTCCGATTCCATCTCAGATAACATATCGGGTCCAAGCATCAACTTGGTTTCCGGGCTGCTCCAATTGATGGGAGTAAGACATTGTCACCCATACAAAGCTTCAAAGGGGCTCATCCTAAGAGATTTTTGGTAACCATTATTGTACACAAATTCTACGAAGTGTAAATACTCTTCCCATTTTGTTGGCTGCTTCATCACATACATGTGTAACATATCTTCCAAGATTTGGTTCACCCACTTAGTTTGTACTTCCATGTGGGGATGATAAGCAGTGCTGAAATTTATTTGGGTTCCCAAACCTGTAAATAGGGTCTTCCAGAATTTTGATGTAAAATTCACATCTCTATCCGATATAATAGTCTTTCGAATGCCATGGAGTCTAAAAATCTCTCTCATGAAGATATCTACTATTTGCACAATTTTGTAAGTAGACTATACGAGTATGAAATGTGATGCCTTACTCCATCTATCAACCACCACGATAATGGAATCATTGTGTCTTTTTGACCTTGGTAAACAAGAAATAAAATCTAGGGATGTAAATTCCCATTTCCATTGAGGCACTGGTATAGGCTGCAATAATCCTGCTGGGTGTTGATGCTCCACCTTAACCTGTTGACACTCTAGGAATTTGTTTAAGTATTTCAAAATATTATTCCGCATACCATGCTAGAAATAGACTTTTCTAATTTCTGTTAGCATTTTCTGGTATCCTCGATGTCCTGTGTAATTACTGCGGTGATACTCATCCATGATCAGCTCTTTTAAACTCATTCAATTTGGGATATATAACTTTCCCTTGAAGGTTAACAATTGATCTTTGTTAATTCCATAGTCATAAGGTTTTTCTTGTTTGTTGGCTTCCTCCACTTGCTTCCATAAAAATCGGTATTCAGGATCCTTCTTGGTTTCCTCCTTTATCTGATCTACAAATTTACATTCGATTTGATTATAGCAAATTTCAAAGACACAATGTAGTTTTTTGCTAAAGGCATCTACCACACTATTTTCCTTTCCATTTACATGATGTATATCAAAATCAAATTCACTTAAGAAGGCATTACATCTCGCTTGACGGGTGTTTAAATCAGCTGGCTTAAAGTAGTTGGTTATGTTGCTGTGACCGATTTTCAATACAAATCTTTTTCCTAACAAATAGTGCCTCCATACTTGGAGTGCATGCACCACTGCTATCATCTCTAAATCATAGGCTCAAAATCGTTGCTCATGATCTTTTAATTTTCTCGATTCATAGGCAACCACTCTTCCCTCTTGCAATAAAATTTCCCCTACTCCTTCCTTACAAGCATCGGTACAGACTTCGAATTACTTTTGGCATCAAATACCCTCAACACCGGGCAATGGTCAGCAAATGTTTCAACTTCTCAAAACTATTATGACACTCACTGGTCCATTTAAATATTTTCCACTTTCTCTGGAAAGAGGTAATTGGAAAAGAAATCTTTGAAAATCCTTAAATGAATCGTCGATAGTATTGAGCCAACCCCATAAAGGAACGAATGTCTGCCACATTTTTGGGTACTCACCATTCCATAATAGTTTTAATTTTCTCTGGATCGAATGCTATTCCTTCAGTGGAAATGGCGTACAACTGATGTCTTGGTAACATCTCCAACGCTATCCTTAAGTGATCCTTGTGATATTCCATGCTTTTTGAATAAATTAAAAATTTCATGTATGAATATCATAACAAATTTGTTCAGAAAGGGGTGAAATATGTCATGCATGAACCTCATAAATGTTGCTGGTACATTAGTCAAACCAAATGGCAATACCAAAAACTCGTAATGCCATATTGGGTACGAAAGGAATTCTTGTAGGTATCCTCGTCTTTAATTCGGATCTGGTGATATCCAGATCTTAGGTCTATCTTCGAGAATATAATTTCTCCTTTCACTTAATCAAACAGGTCATCAATTCATGGAAATTCATACTTATATTTTACTATCAATTTATTGAGCTTGTCTATAGTCCATCCACATGTGCATGGTTCCATCCTTTTTCTTTACATACAACATTGGTGCTCCCCAAGGAGACATGTTTGGTTGAATGTACCCTTTTTCCAACAACTCTTGCAGTTTAATATTCAATTCCATTAGCTACGGTACACTCATTCGATATGGTGCCCTTGAAATTGGTGATGCTCATGGCATCAACTCAATAGTGAAATTGATGTCCCTTCTTGGAGGTAAACCAGGTACATCTTCTGGAAATATGTCCATGAACTCTTGTACTATTGGTATGCTCTCCAACATAGGAGTCTTCTCCTTAGAATTAGCAAAACCCACCTGAATGGAATATAAATAGCATCTTCTTCTAATACACTTACTCATTTGAGAGGTTGTAATAGGACGTAATTGTAAGGGTTTCTTGATTCCTTGTCTTTATTGACGAGTTCCATCTTGCATTTTGTAATATATAATCTTCTCTTTACAGTCTACCAGTGTCTAGTGTCTCTCCAACCAATCCATGTCAAATAATACATCATAGGATCCCAAAGGCAATACATGATCCACATTTAATTGATTTTTTCCAATTCCCACTGTACAGTTTGGAATTTTGGCACAAAATTTTCTTTTTGCCCCAGTGGCTAGCTATACCAGCGAGGGATTTTTGAATTTTTTACTTTGTAATTTATAGATTTCTACTATTTTGGGGTTTACATAACCTAAATTGGCACCTGGGTCAACCAAAATAGAAAGAGGTTGTGAAAGTAACTTACCTTCCAGTTCTATCATTGTTGGTTGATAACCTTCCTGTCGATGCTCCAAAGATGCATTAATTCTGGGTATGTTCCAGGCTACATCTCCCACTATAGAGGCTTCTTGCAAAATGGCTACTGTATTATTTATTCCCCAATGTGGGTAGTTCTTATAATAGTGAGCCTCACCACACCCCAAGCATTGTAAAGGTGGTTTCTGATTTTGTCCTTGCTTAGGTTTGTTGGAAGCCTTTGTGGGCTTTTCTCCCGTAGGCCAACGGGTTCTTTGATGGTTTCTTCTGAACTATTTTCTCACTAAATTCCTTGAAAAATTCTTAAAGTTATTAGTCCTAGTATTTTTGAAATTTGAACTAATTTTCTGCCCTTTTCTTGGCTGCCAATTTTTGCCCAGTTCTCCTTTTGCCTTGGACTGCTAGTAACACATTCTCACTTTTAGAATTGCTTCGTCCATGGTCCTTGGATTCATGAACTCACTTTTTTCTTTAATATCGGTTGGCAAACTACCTAAGAACCACTGAACCTTAGCCTTTTCATTCCTTAGATAAGGAATGTATCTTAGTAGGGAAGTGAACTTGGTTATGTATTCATCCATCCTCATTTGACCCGATCTCAAATTGTTGAATTCTCTAGAATTTTCGTCATAGAAACATTCGGTTAGATAATTTTCCTTGAAGCATTGCTAAAATGTATCCCATGTCATGTCTTGATCTTCAATGCTGTGAACATTATTGACTTCCTCCCACCACAGGGTGGAATTTTCTCTCAACTGATAGATGGCCAACCTAGCTTTAACATTGTTTTTGTACTCATAAAATTGAAAGTATTTGTTCATATTAATCAACCAAGCTTCAACCACCTCCTCTACTTCTCCATCAAACATAGATTTTTTTATTTTTCGGAACTCACCCTGTAGTTCCACTTTTGTTTCTTAATTTCTTGTTGTTCTAACACATTACCCGACTCAACCTCATTATAGCTTTTGTTTTTGTTACTTTGTTGTGAATGCCTTCTTTCCATTCTGTCATTAGTTTGTTCTTAGCTTGTTGTTCATTTTCTTCTTGTGTTTCTCTGTCAGGGCTGGGTTGTAACACTCCTTGATTTTGTTTATCATAAAGGCTCTTGAGTATCCTTTACTACTATTCCACCAGGTTCTCATTGTCACTCCTAACCTGGACCATTTCTTCCTACAACTTCTCTAGAGTGCTTAGCAATATACTAGTTTGATGTTGTTGTTCCTCCAATAGTCTACTACTATGCTGGTGTTGATCTACACTCAGCTAAATCCACATTTCATGATTCATTTCTAGTTGGGATTGGGGTGTGGGTTCTCCTACGTTCTGAGGTGTTTGCTATGTCGATCCCCTCCTCATATCATCTTCTATTACATTATTTCTTTTTTGTGCATAATTTACACACAATTTATCATGTTAGGTGACCGTTAGGGTCCCAGCGTGTGAACGCTGCTCTGATACCACTTGTAACGTTTATCATAGTCATAATAAAAAAATAAATTAACTTTTACTATATTAAAAATTAACTCTATGATATTATTGCAGTCATACGATTGTAAAACTAACTTTCGAGCTCATATAATTAATTTGAGAGAAACCTTATAAAGACTGGCTATTATTGCATGACCTAAGATGGGCACCTTGTCTCTACCTGCGCGACACTTGGAAACTTTAATCGAAATATCTTAGTATCATTAATACTCATAACGCACTAATAACCCATATTATTAATGCTGGAGGATGATGTCATTATGGCCAATTGTTATATTGCTTGATTGAATCAATTCCATGGTATATTAGGTCACGTTAGAGGTATGTGTCATAAATTTGATTTGCGGTACTGTACACGCATCTGCAACTTCATAACTCATGTTGACATCTGTCTGGATTATACGTCGTTGGATCCTGAAGCATTAAATCTATGGTGCAGGCTAATGGTGTACATGTTTAGGGTATTGACCTCCTAAACCGTAACTGTTTTATTTCGTTTCACTATCGAGTTCCACCGCATTGCTACTCTGCCACTCCATCGCGGCCCGAACCCTGCTGACTGCCATGCCTTTGCTCTAGTTTCGTTCGGCTAATCATGGTGTAATACGTGAATAGGTATTCTCGATACCTTCACCTGGTTTTTACATAGCCTTTTTTGTTAGGTTGGGTGTTTGTCATTTGGTAACATATGCCTTTCATGATATTGTTTTCGCAGGGCTGTCAGTGACTCTATGCCATTGACCTTATGCTCAGATTTTGTAAGAGTTATGGTTTTCTAAATTGCATTTTTGAATTTTCCTCTAGGCTATGGAAATTTACTTCATTGTTAAATGTGCTCCAGCTCTCCTGTCGAGTCCCCTCTCATTGTAGCAGGTGAGCCGAGGTTTTTATTTAAGTTTATGCGAATACAATAACTAATTTATAAACCCTCATCTAGTTGCACGAACTGATTCATCTGTAGCCTTTCCGCAGTATTGTATTTGAGCTTGCGGAAGATGTCTTACACAGGTAATAAGATTTCACTATGGCTTTTTGGTTTAAACACTGTTACCGATGAAATAGGTAACTGCACTGTTCCCTACTTTTTTTTGGTAGCATAAAAAACACCCGATTTTGAAAAGTGGTGATGCAGAATCACCCCCTTTTTTTTTGTGCACATTTTTGACACTAATATTTTTATTTATGACGTATGATTTTTTTTTTTTAAATGTTAGTGATTTTCATGCTAATTTTGAAACGTATTGATGTAGCATTAACTTTTTTTTTTTAGAGCAGTGATTTTCATGCTAATTTTGAAACGTATTGATGCAACATGAACCTTTTTTTTTAGAGTGGTGATTTTCGTGTTGGTAATAAAACACAAAACTTTGATAAAAAAAATATAAAAAAATAAAATAAAAAAACCAATAAAAATGTAAAAAAAACAAAATTAACTCGTAAAAATAAAAAATTTAAACAAAAATAAATAAATAAAAATAAAGAAATTCGAAAATTATATCCAAAGAAAGGCTAAGTTATTAGAAAACCCATATAATTAAAAAAAAAAATTAAAATAGAAAATTTAAAAATAATTTAAATTAGAAAATTAAATTTTAGATAAAAAAAAAAAATACAAAAAAGAAAAAAAAAATTAGAAATTTAAATTAAAAAAATAATAAGAAGAAGAAAAAAAATGCAAATTTTAAAATTAACAAAAAAAACAAATTAAAAAAAAGAAAAACAAAATTTAAAATTGAAAAAGAAAATTAAAATAAAAGAATTAAAATAAAAAAAAACTATCATTAAAAAACAAAAAAATGAAAAAGACTACGTGCAAATAATTAAAAAACAAATATCCATAAATTTACTGTTTTTTTTTTAAATGAAACAATTTATAAAATTTAAAAATGAAAAACTAAATAAACTAAAAGATCAAAAAAAAATTAAGTTAAAATTTAATAAATTTAATAAATAAATTTTAAATTTTAAAAAATAATTAATCTAAAATATTAAATTTAAAAACAAAATTAAAAAAAAAAAAACAAAAAATATTAAAACAAATTAAATTTAAAATAAAAAGTTTGAATTAAAAAAAAATAATTTTAAATTTTTTTAATTAAAAAAAAAAAAAAAAAACTAAAAAAAAAGTGAAATTAAAAAAAAAAATATTAAAAATAAAAAAAAATAAAAAAAAGAATTGTTTGATCGTGTTGGTGTCGCCAATCGGCCTCTTGCTCAGGTGGCAGAGGAGGCCGGCTGCTTCGCGGGCAGGGAGGCTGCATGCAACCCCCTGCCCGCCCAGCGACCGGCCTCCACCCCTACCTCGGCGGGAGGCCGATTCCGCGAATCGCCCTCCCGCCGGAATCGGCCTCCTGCCGCGGGTGGCGGTGGAGGCCGGCCACTGGGCGGGCGGGGAGCTGCATGCAGCCTCCTTTCCCGCCCAGCGGCCGGCCTCCACTGCCACCTAGGCGGGAGGCCGATTGGCGGCGCCACCACGATCAAAATTTTTTTATTTTTTTTTATTTTTTTTTTATTTTTAATTTTTTTTTTTAAATTTGATTTTTGTTTTTCTATTTTTATTTTTTAAATTCAAAAAATTTAATTTTTTTTTTTAATTTAATTTCTATATTTGAAATTTAATTTGTTTTAATTTTTTTTGGTTTTTTTTTTTTTTTAATTTTATTCATTTTTTTTTGTTTTTAAATTTTTTTTTTTCTAAGTTTTGTTATTAATGTTTAATAAATTTTGTATTTTTTTTATTTAATTGATTTTTTTTAAAAAAAAAAATTTCATATTTTTTTTTTATTATTAAATTTTATGTTTAGTTTTTTCATTTAATTTTTTAAAATTTAATAAATTTTGTATTTTTTAAAAATTTATTTGAATTTAATATTTTTTTTTTCATTATTATTTTTTTAATTACATAAATTTGTTATATTTTTTTAATTTCAGTTAAAATTGTGTATTTAAAATTAGATTTTTTTTTTTTTTTTAATTAAACTTAATATTTTCAAATTAATTTGTTTTTTATTTTATTTTTTATTTAATATATTTTTTTTTAATTTATTTTTTTCAATTTTTCATTTTTAATTGATTTGTTTAGTCATTTATTTATTAAAGTTTAATATTTTTCGTAATAAAATCTAACATATATTTTTAATTTAAGTTTATATATATATATATATATATATATATATATATATATATATATATATATATATATATATATATATATATATATATATATAATAATTTAAATTTAATTTATTTTTTAAAATTTATTTGTTTTTTTAATATATATTTTTTTAAATTTAATATCTTTATTGTATTTTATTTTTCATTTTTTATTTTTAATTAATTTTTTATTTTTTTACTTTTAATTTAAATAATGTATTTTTTTTTTCATTTTTTTTTTAAGTTTTAAATTTATTAAAATTTAATATATTTCTTTAAATTTTTTTTTGTTTTAATTTTTTTTTTTTTAAATTTAATAAACATTTTCTTTTTCTTTTCTAAATTTACTTTATATATTTTATTTTTTATAATTTCTTTCTTTTTTAACCTTTTTTTTAATTTAATATTCTTATTTTGTTTTTTTTTTATTTTTTTATTTCTATGTATTTTGAAATTTTAATCTTTTTTCTCTTTTTTTTGGTTTCTTAAATTTTAGAATTTTTATTTTGTTTTTATTTTTATTTTTTTATTCCTATATAATTTTAAATTTTAAGCTTTAAAATGTTTTTATTTTTTAAATTTATTTTTTTCTTAAATTTTAGGTTTTTTTAATGTTTGAATTTTAAAAATTAAAAAATGTTATTTCTATTTTTAAAAATGTCAAAAATATGACACAATTTTATTTTTTTGTTATTCCAGCATCAACTGGTTTTGTTTTGAGGGTGTTTTTTCAAATTTTTTTCAAGAAACAATTTTGATTTTAGCATAATTTTATAAAATGTTGAAATTTGACCTTAAAAAAAAAAAACCAAGTGCATTCTGGAATACATTTTTTTTGTTTTTTGGGTGTTTTTTCATGCTTTTTGAGTTTTTTTAGGCTAGAGTTCCCGTTTTGAGGTCAGGTTACCTATTTCATCGGTAACAGTGTTTTTAAATATATCCATGGATTCACTAGCTTAGATGGTAGGGTTTATTACTGATATTGTTCTTGTCTTGTTTTTCTTCAACAGGTAACCGCAATTGCTTGACTGTCAAGAATTTCCCCTTTGAGATTTCGCTTCATTTTTACATTTTCCTGACTCTGGCGCTTGGCCCAATAGGTACCAATTTTCACCTTAGGGTTTCTAATATATTGGTCAAAGAGAACCACCTTTCCAGTTTCGATGGTGCTCACGACATTGTGAGCTCTAGCTTTGGTTTTATGGCTGCATTTTGTTGTGTTAGTTCTATTTAAATTCGAGGGCTTCGGCTTGCTCATGGATGTTGCCTGCATTTGTAACATTGTTATGAAATATAATTTATTCTTGCTTTCACTGTATTTTTGGTCCAGTCTTAGGAGGGAATAACCCTTTAAACTCATAAATTTTGTATATAATTTTATTCTATTACCGAAGGGTACTTTGCGTCTATGCTTATGAGATATCGTTTGGGGTTTTTATGCGTCTGCAAGTGTTAGTTCATTCAACTCTATGATATATTTTTCTCCCTTTGTATTTTTTTCAGAAATGGCAAAGACGTTTTCTAGTTTCCCTTGTGTATCTATAATTTGCGGTTCTTGTTTTTATTTACAAGAGCCTTTGCTTATTTTTCGATTTAGACTAGCTTAATTCTTGTTTGAACGTAGTATAAATTTCTTGCTTCCTATATTAGCTTGGTACAGAGATTACTTTCAATTTAACTTGTATTTACAATGGTGGTTTCAGTTTTGGGTGCATATTACACATGTAATCTCTGATATTTTCTTTATATCTATATATTGTTTTTTGCAAACAAATTTTTCATTCTTTTATTTGGTGATAGAAACTGAATTTATTTCTTTCAATTTAATGGAGATGTTCGGACCATCTGTATTTCTTGTCCGTGCATATCATACGTTTACATTTAATGACCAATTTGGGGTTCGAAGTTTCGACTCTAAACCCTGTGTTAACGATTTTCTATTTTACATTCTTGTGGCAGGTTTTCTAATTAAATTCACCTATTTTTGTAAACACTATTTATTTTCTTGAAATACCATTCTAGAACATGCATAAATGTAATTTACTCACACAGTCTAAATATTTAATGGTATATCTAGATCTTCTGGTTACTCAAATAAAAACACAGATGATCGCATATCTAAAACTTTCACTGTGTAGAGGTCTTAATTTCATAAATAAAGATTAGTGACTGTATTAAAGAAATATCTTTGACTAAACAACATATCTAGTACTTAGTATTTCTGTAATTTTCTTACTTATCTGGTTTTCAAAATTAGCTGATGATTTCCACCCTACCATGAGAGAGGAGAGTACGTCCTCATCTCCCCCTGTGCTCCACACCTGAGATGAGTAGGTTGACATAAATTCCTGAAGATACCACGAGACCCCAAGTCCAATACTCTTCTTTTTCCATGATTTAGGAGCGCTGAGTGTTTCCACTAGTCACCACTAGCTCAGGAATCATCACTCTCTTCCTACCTCTCCTTAGCCACAGAAAAAAAACCTCTTTTCCTCAGTGGGATATACTTTTATCCATAGAGGAAAGGTAACTGTCTTTAAATTTTTTTTCTGTTCAACCACTCTAAGTTCTTGGAATACTTTGATCATCAGTCATTTATCTTTTTTATGGAACCACTATTCCATAATTAAATTGTATTTCAACAAAACATAATTAAGTTATGTTCATCATGTAATCCTTTTCTCAAAAGAAATAAATTTTTTAGTCTCTTTAAACAAATAAATAATATAACAACTAGTTAGCACTTAAGCCAACTGTCACAACTGATAAGAAAGTCATGCTGTTATAAGATACTAAGGGATTTAAAAAAATAAAAAATAAAAAATAAAGAAAATGCCAAAATTGTAGTGGTATTATGGGTGTAACATTGTATGTATATATCAAAAATATTAACTTGGAAACATGTAGATTCATTCAACACAAGTGATGTAGTAGTATGAAGAAAATAATTTCCTTCATGCTTTTTTTACCCTAGTAAAAAGTAGGGCATTGATAGGCATATAACAAGTTATAGAAAACAAATACGAGATATTAATTTATGGATCCTTTAGGTGACGACAACTTATATTATATTTGCAACAAGCAAAATAAATTTCTAAGAAGAATTTGCATTAAAAAAAAGGTTAGGGAAGGAACATCTTATGGTTGATTAAGGAATGAATTTTTTTAATGACAATCACCCCTTGATTTAAACCATGGTTACCCAAGAAATTCCAAAAGGGAATGAAATTCATGATTCATTAAATTGAGAAAGTCTAAAAGGGAATGAAATTTGTGATTAATTAAATTGGATCTAATCTAGAAAAATGACATATTAATATAATCAATGAATGTGAATTTGTGGACATGAAAGCAAAGATTTAAGTTGGAATGTTAGTCTTCATACAAGATTAATAACATTTCTTTGTCAAAAAGGTTCAATCTAGGATAGATGATACCAACAAAGTATATAAACTTTTAAAAATAACTAATAACATCTTATAATAATAAGCACGAGTGTGACAATTATGTGGAACATTATAGGAGAAAAATAATCACTTTAGATGAGAAGGAATGTGTAATAAATTGTACTAAGATAGAAAAAAGAGAAGAGATGACAATTTACATGAATAAGTATGAGGACCATGAATAAAAGTTAATACTTAGTTAAATGAAAAAGAAAAAAGTTATCTACCATTGATTAAATAAGATTGGAAAAAGATGCATGATCCTAATAAGGATTATGTTATAAGGTGGGTATCATTCATACAAAACAACAATCTAAAAGAAATAGCAATAAAATGGATTATATATATATATATATATATATATATATATATATATATATATATATATATATATATATATATATATATATATATATATATATGATCATAAGTTCATTAGTAAATTATAAATTCTTTGAAAGACAACATGACATAGAGTACGAGAATCATGAAATTTTCAAGATAACATTAATGAAGGAAAATAGTACAAATGAAATGAAACAAAACAAGCTGTTTGAAGATAAATAAACATGTTGATAATATGTGATGCCACAATCAATCCAAAATGTGTGGAATTGACCTGACAACAACAATAAATGGTTAGCAAGGGGAAAAGAAGCAAGTCAAAACAAGGAATGGTAAACATAAGTTATCTAGTGAATTATGCACTTCACCCTTCACCCTTCTCACTTCACAACCTAACTTGGAGGTGGTGTTTATGTTGGAAAATAATGGTTGAGTGGTGAATAACTCCAATTAAAACAATTACTATGGATAATCTTGAATAAGGTAAGTGTTCTTACTATTTACTTAATTATATTCAAGCATGCTATGGTATTTCCTTACGTTATTTCTAATTCATGTGCGTATAATGCCTACTTAATTTCCATTCCTATGGAAATTATTCTTTGTTGAATATAATCCTATATACATTACATAAAGAATCATTGCAAAAGGAAACTAAGTGTGTTGCATATTTGCATATTGGGTTGTCCATGTGATATAGTTGTGAAAAAGATATTTGTGAAACTAATAAGCCTCATAAAGAAAGTTCAGAAAAAGGTTCCATACTGCACCAAAGTAGAGGTGTTTGTTTAATTAACAATCATTTTTTAGAGAAAAATGAAGGTAAAAAAAAATATATTAGCACGATTATTAATGACAAGTGGAAGAAATTTCTACGAAATTCTGATTCGCTTATTAGATGCTATAAATAATAATATATACCTCATCTATACAACCAAACTAAATAAATCCACAATGTGTCCATGTCCATTGTATGTACATATAATTTAGTGGAATCCTTGAGAAATTGTGTTTTAATGATAACAAACACATGATTGAAATTTCATTACGTTATGCATCACACTTTAATCAAGCGGATACCAATAAAATGTTAAAATACCTAAAGAACACACTGTTAAGCAAATAAATGAAATTGTTGTTTAAGTTGGATGGAGTGAGAAGTTATGACAACCCATGGAGAGTATTGGTAGTTATTATTCTAACAATATTCGAATGATGTGAATTATTACAGGCATCAATGCACACCATTGATAGTCAATACAAATTATTTATAGAAAGTAAATGAAATTGGGAACTTTATAAAACCCAAAATTAAAATATTAAAAAAGATAATTCACAAACTATTACAATCAATCATGTAAATTCATTAATATTATTTTGATAGTTGTTCACGTCTTATTCCTTCAGAATATAAACATTACAAAGATATGTGTTAACAATATTAGGAATTTATTTACATGGTGTTTAATTATGATTCATTAAATCTTCAAATGTGCTCTTCTAATATTATACTAATTATGATTCATTAAATCTTCAAAAGTGCTCTTCTAATATTATACATATTAGTTCATGGACAAGATTGATCACTGATCACTTTATGAAGTTCTTTCTCTTTCTTCTTTTCTTGATTCAACTGCTAAACAAACCTTACACTTCCGATCATTTGTCTGAGTCGAATATATTTATAGCGATAATGGTGGGTTTGTGGTTGCATTTCGGCCAGTGCACGACGCTACTGTCTGTTCTCTGTTTCAGCGCGACTGGTTGGTGTGAACGTTAGAGTACCTGCGGAAATGATCTTTAAAATATTTATTTATTTTTCCCTGTAGCATCAGTTTCTTTTAAATAAATAACGATAGTATCAATTTTAACGTGAGTGGACGAAAAATTATATTTTGTTTAATATAGGTCACTATTATTTTATTTATCATTGATATTGAAACTTTTTTTTTACTGAATATTTATATGCCAATTTTATTTCAAGCACCAAAGGAAGGAAGTAGACATCATTTTCTTATGGAAGTACGCAATCACTTTCTTATTGGAGAGTAGAAATCACACGTTTTTAAAGTCTTGTCTAGAGAGGTGTACGGTATGGAGGTAAGAGTCTGTGGTGGTGAAATGCTATCCAATCCCACCTTGGCGAGGCTTATTTCCTTTGCCATAGGCCCATAAATGTGTCTAGGCAGGAAATGCCTGCTGCAGGATGATCTACAACTTTAATCTGACTGTGGGCATTTCTTGCCTCGGCGCATTTATGGGCCTATGGCAGAGGAAATAAGGCTCGCCATCTCTTCTCGGGTTTTTAATGAGGAAATATATTTTTTTCTAATCATTAGGTCTATCAAAGTTGTACATCACTTGTATATTGGGATTCAAAAAAATATTTATTTATAGACTATTTGTTTTATTTTTAATTACATTTTTTTTTCTATTTTAAATTTTAAATGGATATTGAAATTTTTGTATGAATATCTTCTTAAATTTCATGTATCACTTTTATTTTGAGTATGGAAATAATTATACAATTTCTTAGTATTGGGTTCTTAAAATATTTGTTAAAAGTTGTATTTAAACTCAATAAATCATTCAAATTGTTAATGGAAGGGTTGTTTTGTTCTATAAAAAGGGTGATTCATAGGCCATTTTAGTGTCTAGCTTGGCCATGAATTTAAAGTTAATTAAATATTAAGTTAAGTAATAAAAAGAATCTAACTAAATCACATCTATAAAATGTAATTAATTTTCGAATATATTTAAGCTAACTAGCTTTATTTTTGGTTTATCATAAGTTATAGTATGTTAAAAACCTTCTATTTTACTTTATCCATGAGGTGTAGATTAGTTGGTTTATGTGGGATTTAGTACCCACAAAGTATTAGGTTCAAATCTCATGGGGAGGGGTTGAGGATTGATGTCACCTTAAGGAGAATTAAACTATTCCAAGAGGCATTCAAACTTTATCAGGGAGTAGCGTATTAGAAAAATAGGAGTGTGAATGTGTGTATTTGTAATACACAAATTCACAAATTTACACTTACCACTCATGCATTTAAATGCGCACTTTATTCCCACCATAAATGTGAAGGTATTTACTTGAATGAGGTGATGATGGATGGGGCTATGACCACTACCATGTGTAATGAAACCACCACTGCACCTTACATTGCACACTTTCTTCCCACCATAAATTTGAAGGTATTTACTTGAATGAGGTGATGATGGATGGGGCTAGAACCACTGCCATGTGTCATGACACCACCACTGCACCTTGCATTGCAAACTTTCTTCCCACCATAAATGTGAAGGTATTTACTTGAATGAGGTGATGATGGATGGGGATATGACCACTACCATGTGTCATGACACCACCACTACACATTGCATTGAGAATGCATCCATAAATCATGCAAGGGCACGCTTTACATTTTCTCACAAGTACGTGATGGAAATACGAGGGGAATTAAATATTTGTCCCTTCAACTACTAAGATGATGTTTTTAGGTGGTGAAGTTGGTTTATCATATAGAAAAATAACCTCCTACTATAATGAGTGGAGGGAACCCTAATTTTGTAGAGGTATAGAGGTTAACTAAGGTGATCATATCTTGGAGAGACAAAAGGTGGATTAGTTTGGTATCATGATTCTCTTGGGAATAACGAAGGTTATTTTATTAGGGGACTAAAGATTGACTTTAATTTTCTAGAACCTACTAAATAACGTTTGAGGTGAACTCGATCAATGTGGTAAGTAATATCTTAAGAGAGATTGCTCGCAGAATCAGGGTGATAGGCCTCATATCTATAGTGCACAGGAGGCGCAAACTGTTGGGGATGTTTGGCAATGATTCCTCATATTTATACAGTGCTGGATAACAAGCATTCAAATCACTAGGCATCTATCAATGAGATGGACGATAATATTTGTAATCAAGTTGTTTCTATTTTTATTAACCCTGGATCTAATTATAGCTATGTTAACCCTGACTTGGTGGAAAAGTGTGGTTTGAATAAAGAAGTGCATGCAAAATCATGGTTTGTGCATTTTGCTACATGTACAAAGAAGAGAGTTCATCATTGGGTAAGATCTTGTGCTTTTGAACTAAATGGTATGCCTACATCAACAGACTTGAATTTATTTCCATTTGGATGATACAATATGTTGTTGGGTATGGACTGCTTGTATCTTCATAGGACCAAAGTTGATTTTTATGACAAAGACATTGAGTGCTTGGATGACAACTGAGAACAAAGAATCTTACAGGGTAAGAAGAAAGAAACTTCAGTTAGGATGGTGACAGTTATGCAGGCAAAGCGCAGTCGGAGAAAATGGTGTGTATTATTTGTAGTGCACCTTTCTAGAGATAAAGGTAAGGAGTGTTATGCAGATTAATCCCTCTTGCAAATAAGAGCGATCTCCTTAGTATTCTGCGAATAGCTAGAAACAAACATCCATTTGTAAATCATTTTGTCTAGATTATTTGCAATTCATAATTATTATAAACAAAGAAAGAGGACATGCCCCTACCTTGAAATCCAATTTTCAATGCAGTATTTTATCTAGTCACTCCAAAGATGCTTCTCCAGTAAGCAGAACCTACAATCAAATATATACAAAAGAATTAAAAGAACCTGCAAGATATAATAATTAAGAACATATAATCTAACTTAGTGATGAAGGAGTCTAAGTATTCAATTATTCAAATAAGCATAAGAAAAACTCAATGAGAAAAATATATCCATACATATGATCTTGAATGAAAAGAGTAACTTTACAACCTAATGCCTCGATGTCGTACACGTTTCTCCAGGGTTCGTGAACAATTGTTCCTTCTTCAGTTTGACAAGCCTTCTTCTCTTTGAACCAGCATGGAGTTATGGACATAAGGGAGTGATCATTCTCATGCCAACAAGAACTATTGTAGAGAGTATGCTCCCTTAGGAATTTCTTCAACAATTACCAAATAGAAGCTACCCACCATCTACCCTTGAGACTGAAACATGAGCTCAATTTATAGGGAAATGGAGGTAGTTTCAGTTCAATGAAGAGGGGGATGGATTCCTCTCATGAAGGGATTTGAGCTCCATGGACCAAGGGATAAGCTCCATGAGTGAGGGGATAGAGCTCTAACTGATCGTGCCTCTAGAAGCTTCCAGTTGGGAGAATATTCGATTAGCTAGACTTCTAGAACTTACTTTTTCCTTTATTTGACTTTTTACGTGGGTTCGTAGTTTTTATTAGCAGAACATGCGGGAGCTACCACACGCTATAGAAAAATTATCCACAAACCCACAGAAAAAGGCTATGAAAAGTGCGGAGTTAGAATTTTAAGGGTTTTAATGAGATTTTCTCCAATTCCAAGACTTGGTTTAGGAACATTAGGGTTTTTGACTTCTAAGGCAGCACAATATAGGTAGTGATATAATTATATGGATAGTCAAATTTCATGGCGACAAAATAATGTGTAACAAGGAGGATGAGGATATAGAGATATTGATCAGGTACCCAATTTTACATCATTTTTAGGATGTGTTTTCGACAAAAATTTCGGAGTTTTCGCCTCACAAGGAAGTAGAATTTTCTATTGAATTGGTACCAGGGGCAGCATCAACATCAAAGCCACCGTAGAAAATGAGCACTCCAAATTTAGTAGAGCTCAAGTTGTAGTTGAAGGAAATGTTTAACAAGGGATACATTAGATACATTCGGCCAAGCATATCATCGTGGGGTGCACCAGTCTTTTTTGTGAAGAAGGAGGATGGTACTCTCAGGTTATGCATTGATTACATGAAGTTGAACAAAGTGACCATCAAGAAAATATATTCATTGTCGAGGATTGATGAATTTTTTTAATCAGTTAAAGGGGGCAGCAGTGTTCTCGAAGATTGATGTGAGTTTATGATACCATCATGTATGCATCAAAGAAGAGGACATTTACAAGAAAAACTTTCCAAACTAGGTACATGCATTATGATTTTTTGTAGTTCCATTTGGTTTGAATAATTGTCTAGCTACTTTTATATTCTTGATGAATAATGTGTTGTGTCCTTATCTAGAAAAGTTCGTTATTTTATTGATTGATGACATCTTGATGTATTCTAAGAATGAGGAAGAACATGTCAACCATTTAGCAACAGTGTTGATATTGCTAAGAGGGCATCAATTGTATGCCAAGCTTATAAAGTGCAGTTTCTTTCAAACAAAGGTACATTAGTTGGGGCACGTGGTCTCCAAGGAAGACATAGGAGTGGATCCAAAAAATATAAGATATATCATGGAGTGAGAAGCTCTTATAAGTGTGGATGAGGTAAGCTCATTCATGGGGATAGTAGGTTACTATAGGAGGTTCATCTAGAAATTATCTTGAATTACATATCCTATTATGTCACTGTAAAGGAAAGGTAAGAAATATGAATGGAAAGAGGAATGTGCAACTATAATGCCGCACTTGATCCTATCAGGAATTTTTTTATTAGTGTTTAATTAATCTATAAATATTGACTTATAATTTTTGAGTAATATCTACACTTGTGAATTTGCTGCTTTATTTTATTTGATTGATATCAATTTTATTATTTGTTTTTATTTCATTTTTAATTCGTATTGTCATATATGCTTTTAGATAAGGTATGGTCTTCTCCCATTTATTTCTAAATAAAATATCTAGATTTTTATTCCCAATGTGCCATCTCAAATCTACTTTTAGATAAGGTATGGTCTTCTCCCATTTATTTCTAGATCAAATATCTAGATTTGTAGATCTCGATGTGTCATCTCCAATCTACTTTTAGATAAGATATGGTCTTCTCCAATTTATTTTTGAATAAAATATCTATATTCATGTCTACTTTTGGACAAGATATGGTAAGAAATTCAAGGTTAATAAACTAAAAGGATGAGGGGGTAGTCATGGAATTTAACTAGTTGAGGTGGATGAGAGGAAGAGACATAAAAGGGAAGGAGGATGAGAGGAGTAGGGGGAGTATCCTTGGTGTTTGTTTTGGCATTTGAGGAATTTATTTTGGAGGAGAAATGTGGAGAAAGAGAATGGAGAGAAAATTATAGGAATCAAATTTATATCTATTGTAGGGTTTTGATTCTAACTTGGACACCTACAACTGGTTGGACTTAGGCTTGGAGAGCTACGGAGCCTATGGAGGTTTCCTAGGCTAGGAATTCATTCCTAGTTGGTTAGGAGGTAAATCTAGTTAGATAGCCTAGAAGGACCATCTCAACGAAGCTACTAATACATGTATTCTTCGATTGTTTTATTTATGTAAATTTTTGAAAAAATTAATTTCCTTGTTTAAAATGTTCTAAAACAAATATTACTTGTATATTATCATCAAATAAATGTTGAGCTACAAATAGATTATTTTATTTATTATTGTGCTTAAATTAAAGGATACATTTAGTTTAGTTAGAAGACCTGGGTTCGTCCTCACATGTGGTATCAGAGCCTAGATTCAAAATCTGGACCTTGAAACCCACCTACTAGCACCACCTATATAAAAAAATTCCCTCTGCAAAATAAATAAATGAATAAGAAAATAAATATTCTCTAGATTATAAGAGACTAGTCATTACAAAAGCAAGATGCAATAATATGAGACTTTCCAACCACATTTTTAATAAAACTTCTGATATCTAGCCCATATTGTGGGCTTAATTGAATAAAAATAAAAAATCTTGGATTTAGGGCCTTCAAGTTAATATAATTAGAGAGAATGAAGTCTCTGATAGAGGGAATCTATGGCGAGGCTTGAAAAATATGAATGAAGCTCTTTTAGATATCAAGACAATTGTCCTCTCCACACCATTTTCCTACTGTGATACTATTAATGTTATCGCGTCTGTCTTCCCGTGTTTTCTGAATGATCCAATAAATTGTGTGTTTTGCACATATTATTCTTATTTTTATTTTAATATAATGTTTCTTTACAAAATTTCCACAACTTAAAACATTAGAACCCTGGTTTTATAAATTAAACCTACAACATTGTTATATATTTCTCTTATACTGTTACGCATGACACAAATGCATAAAGGTTGAAATCTTGAGCATATTGTAAGATGAAGACTGGTGGTATTTTTTACTCTCCTTTAACCCATTTCCACTGGCCATTTGGAAGAAATATCCAACACATGCCATTACTACATTGAATAAAATGTTGATGCATCTCCTTGCAAAAAAAAAGAAAAAAACATGCATTAATTTCCACCAGTGCTTTCACTGTGATTTTTCTATACAACTGGAGATCAGGTTCCTCTTGTAGCATTTGATTTTGGAATACAAATCATTTTTCTTGGACCAACCAAACCTGTTTCTGTTAAGAATATTTCCAGCTGATCAGGGAACAACGCATGTCTTTTTGGTGTTGCACTAGCAAACATTTTATAATTGTACAACCCATATTTTTTTGGTGTTACCCTAGCAAGCATTTTAGAATTGTACAACCCATGTCCTTTTGGTGTTATGCAAGCATGAATTTTTGTTTTGATACTTTTCACATCATGCCATTTTAAATTCTTAATCATAAGTCAGTGTATCAGAGTTTTCACATTCATTCAGCATAGAAATAAGCCTATCACCTAGAATCAGCTTCTAATCTTGATAGAGAACCCATATTAATTCATCAGATTATGAGGGCTAGGAACATATGCTCGGTGAACACTTCAAGAATTTTTATTTCACCCTCTTAAACCAATTCCATATAGTAAAATTAGACATAATTTATAGCAGAATATGATATTAGAGTTAGATGAGATAGTAAAACTTCCAATAGGTTTCTTGTTCAGATCAGGCTTGTTGTATGGTAAAATCCCAAGAATTCCATATCAATATGAATGCACACCTTGGAAATGTGGCCATCATGGATGCAGACCAGCAGAGAATGGCACGAATGGTGATATCGCAACCTACTGGTCGACATCCTCAATTTATCCCTTCAATATTTTTATTGGAGCCATTGTTTCTACGTTCCTATATGTATTTATAGAATCCCTCTTTATAAAAAAAAGAAAAAGAAGAAAAAGAAGATACACGTCACATGTTGGCCATCTTCTCTGACGTTAATGTCGATATTTTGGTTGATGTACCATGGTACTTTTGATTACTACTTCTTTATTTATTCAAATATTTTTATTTTATTTCTTTTCTCCTCCTCTAAAGAATTTTAGCAAAGTCTAGATTCCTACATCTACATCTCTCTGTCAAATTGTTTTAGACTTACTACTCCTCATCACATGTCAGTAATTCTTCTCGCATAATGAACTCGACTTTTGGTATTGGATATCAATAGTAGTTCCATGATTCTTTCTCCATTGAAGTTCATTTTCAACAGTGGAATCCAAAAGAACCTCATTTTAGCAGAGGTCATGAAGTAGATGGGCCTACTGACCATAGCACACCTGTCGTCGTACACCATCGGGGGGCTTCACCAAGGATGAGATCTCTGCATCAGCCATCAATGTCGTCTCCCATATAGCATCAAGCCCTTCACAGATGAGGTATTGTGTTATGTTTCTCCTGTTTAATTTTGTGATGTATTATTAGGCCAACCATATTTTTGGAAGAGAAATTGTGTATGAATCTAGGCCTCGCGCAATTATTATTACTTTTGGAAATAAGTTGTACAGGATATCAGAGGTAGTACCATTGCTGGAGCGGGGTCGCCTGAGGCACAAGCTTCAATGATCTTTTTTGTATGTTTGTATGTGTGCGCTGTGCAGAGGTACTCAAAGGGATTTTTGCCCCAATTTTGGGATATATAAAAAATCTTAAATGTAAACTATGGGTCTCAAATCATGGTTTGAGAGCATAGTATATGTGTGCTAGGAATATTATAAATAGATAGCATATGTATAAGCTAACTAGTTCGATTAATCTATGAGATATTGATATTCGGATAATATCTGTGTCTGTAAGGGTTTTCGGTTGGGTAAAAGGCTCCTGCTAGCTGTGTGCATGGAGACCTAGTCCTGGTTGTGTGTGGACTCCACTGGCTATGTGCATAGAAGGGATAGTAAGGGTTTTGTAAGGGTTTTTGAAGGAAAAGCTAATGTATTGACAGATCTGAAGGATTAATAGAATGAACACTTTTGGCGAAAGCTCTGTGTTATGTGTCTAAGTGTTGTTTATGGTTATTGTTATTCTTTGATGAGATCACACAATCTAGTTGCTTACTGATAAATGCACAGAGCTAATTGATACGTTATTCATGAATACTAACATCTGTTAAGTAAGAGCGAGATCTGGTTCTGATCTATTGTCTGCGCTGAAAAGAACCCTACTTATGTGACACTATCTCTGTGTTCTAAGCTGCTTATTATCTAGTGTGCAAGATCTTTGATGTGCTATGACTTGGATCGACTTTTGTTCTGTTTGTCTGCATCATAGTGATAGCGATTCTTTGGTATTCTGTTAATGTTTGCGCAGTATCTATGCACACATATGTATAAGTTTTCTTTGGTTTTTTTATCGAGGACCACTCATTAATTTCTTCCTCAGGGTGCAGAAACCTGGTCGAAACACCGCCCCCCCCCATACTGCTTCGGGTGAGACTTTGGTTTGCGCAAGTAGATCACTGCCGAAAGGGCTACTATTTTGAGGGTTTTTTTGGTTTATCCATAAAATCTGAACCTGGGTCAGGACTCCTCAAGCCAACAAATGGTTATGTTTCTAGGACAAAGATTGTCATTTTGAGGGATATTTGATGTTGTGGTAGCCCTCATGAAACAAATTACAAGATGTGCTAGATAGAAAGATCCTGGAATTTTTGCATCAAGAGAATAGGAGAAATAAACTATTTGCTGAATAGTGGGTCTAAAAATATATTTATATAGAAGTGCATGAAATTTTCTTTCGTTCCTTTGCATATGAGCTTCAGGAGTGGTGGTCGCGCTTAGCTGAATTCCATCGTTGTATAAGAGATGATTTAGTCACTCAGTGGACCTCTAAATCGATTCAAAATGTAGAGAAATTTGATAATAAGATCACTCCCATCGTAGATCATTGGATCAACCGGCTCTTAGGTGGCTTTGTGATTGAATTTTCCATTGATCAATTTGTGCCTTACTATGAAGTAGAAAGAAGGTTTTTCAAAGGCCCTAGAGGGAAGCTCCTTCACTCATTGAAATTGTCACTGAAGATGCTATTGTGTGAAAAGGGTTGTCTCTGCGAACACGCTGCTTGAATGCATCAGAAGGGTTTAGTTACATGCAGTGGAAAAATTTACCGCGAATAGTCTGAAGAACTCCCTTATATCCCTCTGACACTTAGATCTGATAGTGAACCTGAACCAGAGACCGCTAGCTCAAGTGATTCTGACGAAAAAATATTTTTCCATTAGATACCTTTATGTCTGTTTCCTACCCCATTCACTCCACTTCTGTCATCGCACCAGAGACCACCTAGCATGCCGCGCAGTCCATCTCCTCCTCTCCCAGAAGTAGAAATGGACACATCAATGACGCTGCCTACTTTCAAGGGTGTTGGCAATGAGGACACCAAACACTTCTGTCTTGTGACTGAGGTTGTGTGGTAGGTGCAACAAGTTCACAATAATTATATCAAAAAAGTGCAGCTCGCTACTACATTCGAGAAGTGAAACTCATTCTATTTGAGTTAATATTTTGGCCAAGAAATTATATTAAATTATATCCGTATATAAATTTATTAAACCAATGGCGAAAAGAAAATATTTTCTACCGCAACAAACTTATCTTCATAAAAAGAAGTGCTATTATTCATAGTATTTATGGCATCAATAAACTTATCTTTATGAAAGACAGTGCTATTATTCTACTCACGACATCAATAAACTTATCTTTGTGGAAGGGGGTGCTATTATTCACAGCAACAATAAACTTATTTTATTTGAGTTAAGATTTTGAGAAAACATTTATATTAAATTAAATCTAGATTTAATTTTATTAAACTAATTGAGAAAATAAAATATTTTTTACGGGAGCAAACTTATCTTCATGAGCAAACTTATCTTCATGGAAAAAAGTGTTATTATTCACAATATTTACAACATCAATAAACTTATATTTATGAAAGGAAGTGATATTATGTCCTATTATTTTACATTATCAGTAAAATTATCTTGTGCTATTATTACGGTACGACAATGGAAGGGACTGCTATTATTCATAGTATTTACTGCATAAATATTTTCCAATTTACAAGCAAAAAAGGACACAGTCAGTTACCATTTACATGTTGGTCAACCTTTAATGATTCAGAGTTGTTACCTTATTTCATTTCTTCTAAATGTTTTATATTATAATCTTATCTGCGATTTTGTACTTCTTAAAGATTTTTTTTTCTGATCTCTTCTTATGTCTCTCAATAGTTTATTTATTGAAAAATATGTGATAGGCATAGGATAGTCCAATTACCTAGTAAAGTTAATAAAACCATTAAACTTTATTTTTATTTTTAAATTATATATACATTTTCCAGAGAAGAGTTGACATGTTTATAGTTTCGTTTTTTAGCTCTAGGTTGATGTGTTGTTTGAAGAAGCCACTACATCATAAATAAGGTTTGACCCACGAACTATTTATGACTATTGAACAATATGTGATAGGCATAGGATAGTTCAATTACCTAGTAAGTTTAATAAAACAATTATACTTTAGTTTTTTTTTTAAATTATATATACATTTTCAAGAGAACAGTTGATATGTTCATAGTTTCGTTTTTTAAGCTCTATCTTATCGGTTGATGTGTTGTTTGAAGAAGCTATTACATCATAAATAAAATTGGGACCTACGAACTATTAAGGCCGTGTTAAATTTGGGAGGCTAAATTTCACTAAGACCTGGGTATCACACAAATTAAGTCTTTTTTCGAGAGCTATATTTTTTTTGTTTTTCCAAATGTAAAATCTTTTTCGTTTCTTTTTTGAAAGACTTTCAAGTCCACTTGAAATTTAGTTAATACAAACTCAGTAGAATTTGGACGAAATTTAATGGAATGAATATAGAGCCATATAAGACTTTCAAATCCACTTGAAATTTAGTTAATACAAACTAGTAAAATTGGGGTGAAATTTAATGGAATGAATATAGAGCCATGTTAGCTGAACAATATGCTTAAAATTTTATGATTAGTTTGTGATGTGATAAGAATAAAAGTTATATATAAAGCACTGATTATAAATACCAATAATCAAAGTAGCCAAACAACTATGGAAACACAGAGTTCTGAGAAGGAAAACAACACAATAAGCCAGAGAGTTTTGTTTAACATTGATTCACGGAGGCAAGGTGTCTACCTTTCATTTTTATTATTTTCTATATATATGGTGTGCTTAATATATAGTTAGATTTTCATTTTATATATATTTTGTTTATTTAATTGTTTTTTATAATTAGTAAAAATGTTATCAAATTTTATAATTATTGTAGAATAAATGATGGTTATATATATATATATATATATATATAAAAGTGAAAAACTAAAAAAATATTTTTCTATTATTATTTCAAATTGCTAAGTAATATTTAAAAAAAAAATTCTAATTAATTAACTATTTCATATCGTTTTTCTAGATCATCTAGATTAATAATCAATTACAACTGTAACAACAAAAACATGTATCATAATGTTAAACTAGTGCACCCATGAGAATAAAAAAGTTGGAATGTCATATGTATCAATGACATAGTTCCTTGAAACATTTTTTACACTTAAATAAATAAATATGATCAATTACAAGTATAACAACATAAAACATGTATCATAATGTTAAACTAGTACACCCATGAGAATAAAAAAGTTTGAATGTCATATGTATCAATGACATAGTTCCTTGGGACATTTTTTACACTTAGATAAATAAATATGTTTATGAAGAGTCACTTTCCACAATAATTTATGCGATTCTTTGCATAAATTTAGATGACATTATGTACACTTAGATAAATATGTTTACCAAGAGTTATGCCCACCATAATTTATGCAGTGATTTTTTTTTTAGATTTAGATTTTATCACTTCATCATTATCAAACTTTAGTGATTACATGTTCAAGTAGATTAAAGTTATGTCATTGGTACAACAAATTCTACTAAACGTTGGGTATATATATTAGTATATATATTCCTATAATGGAAGGTAAATTGAAAATGAAGAATATGAGATTTAAATATACACACTCTCAATAATTTAAACATATTATATTTCCAACAACATTATGTTATCAATAAATGCCAAGTTTAGATAGAAGGGTCTCATTAAGGAATTAAAATGGATATTATGGTCGGGATGCATGCTGATAGGAAAATCATTCTGTTATAAGATACTAAGGTATTTAAATATTAAAAAAAAAATGTCAAAATTGTAGTGGTATTATGGGTGTAACATTGTATGTATATATCAAAAAAATTAACTTGGAAACATGTACATTCATTCCACAAAAGTGTTGTAGTAGTATGAACAATTAATGTCCTTCATGTTTGTTTGTTTGTCTGTTTTTTTTTGTTTTTTTTTTTTTTTTTTTTTTTTTTAACAAAGTCGGTTGCTATTGATATTAAAAAAAAAGGAGATGGGGCTCCAATGGTTACAAGAGGTGATATAGAAGAAGAAATGAGACGATTGACAGTGATGCATGCTACCACCCTTTTGCTTCTAACAATCAAGTAAACCTGAAATACAGAGACAATGTAGATACAGATGAATTGAAATAGAAGGAAGATAAACTTGCAAGAAATGATTACTCTATCTTAATATGGTGGATCTGGAAAATGGTGGTGTCTTTAGGATTGACATCTGCACCTTGGTTTCTTGCATTTGTAGAGCTGGAGCTCGGCGGTGTACTTTTTTACAGCATGTACTTCAAAATTTTAATTGATTCTTGTGCGTGGGCACACTTGTTGGAGAGTTCTTTAAATTGTTCCTGAAGGGAGGTGACCCTCTGCTGGAAGAAGTTGAGATCAGCTTCGTGTCTCTCTTCCTCCAACGTGGCTTGAAAATGCAGGTTGTCATCCATGATCTTTTGATGGGCTCGAATTTTCTCCAGCTCCACTTGGAGGTCGGCACAGTGCAGAAAATTTTCGCTTCTAGCCATTTTGGGTAGAGGTAACTAGATTCTAAATGTATAAGACAAAAACGAGAAGAAGAAAATGGAGAAGGCTTGGGAATTAAGCAGTAAAGGGGAAGCGTATGCATGTAGGAGAAGAGAGACATGAGGTGTGGGCAGGTGGAGAGCGCAAGGATCAGTGGTCACAGACCCAAAATGGAAAACATAGATGCAAAAGAGTAGAGGCTTCCTCATCAGAACAACGAAGGAGAAGTGGTAGCCCAAGAGGATGGCAGGGCAAATAAAAAGGGAGGGGCACAAGGCAGGCCGCGAGAAGTCACGAGCATGAGAGAGGAGAGGGCAGCATCCTCGAAAGGAGAAAAAATGCAAAGGGAGATAAGAATCAAAGGAAAAACGATATGAGATCATTGCAGTGATGGAGGGAGGACCATGTGCGTGATCTTGAGGCATGTGAGAACGCCTCCAAATTTGAACTATGCTGACAAAGGCTCTCTGAGTCCATTGAGTGATGGTCCATTTGCTGAGAATCCAAAGCTGATAGAGCCAAGTCATGGAAGGTGGATTTGATGTTCGATCTCATTGCAGGAGAGGACTCCTATGGATCTATGACAAGCCCTGTTGGCACAGATATCCACCTTCTTGTTGAGGGTGCGGAGAATGTGGTTGAATTTGACCCCCTGCATATCTTCAATAAGAAATTGGCATCTTCTTGTGGTTTGCTGAAGGGCCGCATTTGCTGCCGAACGATTATGAACCATAAGGCTAATGATGATGGCTAAATAGCATTATTTATGCCTAGATTTTGCAGCTGAAGGATGCCTTGAAGTAAAGTGAGGGCTTCAGCCCTATTATTGGAGAGAGCTCCCAATCCCCATTCGAAGGAAGAGATGATTATACCCTCCTCGTCGCAGATAATTGCACCAGCCCCTGCCACACCCTGATTGGACATAGATGCACCATCAAAGAATAGAGAGGGTCTTTTGCAATTCCTTAACCATTTGTTGAAATCCTCCTCGCTCAGTCGAATTTTCCAACTGTTTTTGGTGATGTTCCATTGATTGTTGAGGTTGTTACTACGGTTGATGGTGTTATTTTTATCCAACAGGTAGCTTATGAAGTTGCGGTCTTCCACACAAAGATCCTTGTAGTCAATATGATTTGTATGCTTCGTAGTAGAGATACCTTCCAGAGTAAGGCTTTTAGCTTTACTGCAAAGCTTCTTGAAGTCGGTTGTTTTGTCCTTGAAGACCCTTTGGTTGAGGGCCAGCCAAATATTCCAAAGAGTTGTGAGAGGGAGAGTATCCCAAACTCTTTTAGCTATGCTATTCTTTTTGCAATTCCAGGGGTAGCTTTTATTCCATAGGCCCATGACTTCAACGATGGTGTTGTGTGAGCCCCATGGGAGATTGGATTTTGGGATGAGCTCCTTCCAATAGTTGTTGGCAAAGGGGCATTCAATGAAAAGATGATGAATGGTTTCTTCAGCAGCTTGACAGTTAGGACAATGGGAGGGCCCAATCATACCTCACTTTTTTTAGATTACCAAAGGTTAGGATTTTCCCTTTAAATAAGGTCCAAATGAAGAATTTGATCTTGGGGAGGGCCTCAGATCAATAAACTAATTTCCATGGAGACCACTTGGGCACAGGGTAATCCTCTTTGCAAAGAGTTTGATAACCAACTTTTATAGAGTAGGTCGATCCTGTTGGATCCCAACCAAAACATCACAGTCCTACTTTAAGGGCACTATGCCATGAAGATGAGATTGGAGGGCTGCAAGACTTGCTTCTAAATGAGATGGAACCTCAGGGAATAGCCACCCGGTTCAAATCACAGATTGATAATCCCAGGTGGATATTTGGTTTAATTTGTGCAGATCAATGTTGCTGAGATAGGCCAGAATATTATGAGTTCCATGATTACTATTGATGGGGGCCTATCACATAATTCTGTCTACTCCAATGTTGATGTTGTTTCCACCCTTAGGCACTTTCGATATGTTATGGGCTAGGGAGGAAATAGCTTTTCTACAGAGCCCCCAAATTCTTGAGGAAGGTTTGTTGGGAATAGCTTGGTCAAAAAGATGCTGCCTAGAAGTATTTAGGTCTTTAATTTCCGGTACTTGTTTCCACCAGGCAATCTTGCCACTGATAATTTTGTAGATTATCTTCCCACCAAAATCCAGATTCATAAGTTTTGGTGAGCAGATACCCAAGCCTCCATGTTCTTGATCTTGAATGAATTGCTTCTAGTTGATGAGATTTTCTTTTCTTTTCTCACATTTCCCACCTTGACAAAGGCATTTACGAATAATGACCTCCATTTTGAGATGGAAGGTGGTAGGGGCTTGAATGAGGGAGAACTAGTATAAAGGCAAGGAGGAGAGGCCCGATTTGAGAAGAATAAGGCACCCAGCCAGATTCAACCGAGAATCTCCCCATTGCTGCACTTTCCTTTTCATTTTGTCGATGATGATGTCCCACACACTCGCCTTCAGGGGACCTATGCTCACAGGCATGCCCAGGTAACATAAGTGTCCCCAATCTAATTTTAAGGGACCTCAAAAATGCTGGCAATGTTATGCAAAGATTGAGCTGAAGTCTTCCATCCATAAATGCAACTTTTGAGATGATTAATCAGGCCTCCAGAATAGCTCATGAATTTATCCAAGAGAGACTTGAATCGATGAGCTATGATGTTGGAGGCTCCTCCCATTAATAGAGTATCATCAGCAAATTCAGAATGATTCATGTTTTTGACTCCATTGCCAAACTTAATGCCAGTGATGAGCCCAACCTGGCGCTTGTGATCAAGGGCCTTGCTGAAGGATTCAACCATTAAAATGAAAATGTAAGGGGACAAGGGATAGCCTTTTCTTAGTCCACGAGATGACTAGAAGGAGGGAGTTGGCCTGCCATTGATAAGGGGGGAAATCCAAGGGCCGATAATGCAATATTTAATAAGATCAAGGAAGGAGGTATCAAATCCCATTTTTTTAAGAACATCAAAGAGGAAGGAGTGTCGGACTCATTCAAAGGCATTGGCTAAGTCAAGCTTTAGGATAAAGCCTTTTTCATTGTGAGAGAGGCTGGAATGAATTGCTTCTTGGACTAGAAGGATGGAATCATAGATTTGTCTATTGGATAAGAATCCTCCTTGGTTCTTGGAAATGAGAGAGTGAAGATGGGGTTTCAGGCGAAGAGCTAAGATTTTGGTCAAGATTTTATAAGAGGCATTACAAAAGGAAATGGGCCGAAATCTAGAGAAGGAGGAGGGTCTGTTCTCTTTAGGAATGAGGGCAAGATGAGTGGCATTGGTATAGCCTCCTACTTTTCATTTGCGTTGGGTCCAAAGTATCATTTTGACCAAATATTTTTTTATAATCTCACAATAGGTGATGTAAAAACTAATGGAAAAGCCATCAGGCCCCGGAGCTTTGTCTGGATGCAGGATGCATATTTCTCTTTGGATCTCTGATTCATCAATTCCCCTGGTGAGAAAATTATTGATGCCCTCATTAACAGTAGTGGGAAGGTATTGGAGGAGGTCAGAATAGTCCTCTTCACTTTGCGTCTCAGTGAGGAGAACTTGAAAGTGAGCAGAAGTGGCCATTTTGATTTCTTCTTGATTGGTGTGAAGAATTCCATTGACATCAGTGATGGAACTTATTTTGTTACGAATTTTCCTGATAGTGGCCTATTTGTGGAAATAAGAAGTATTCTTATCGCCATCTTGAAGCCATAGTTGTCTTGATTTAATGTGCCATTTCTGCTCCTCTTCTCTGTTCGTGTGTTGGAGGATTAATCTGTCTTGCAAACAAGACCGATCTCCCTATTACTAAACATATCTAGCAACAAAAAACTAAATAGACTAATCTTTCTCTAAGCATATACGATCTATGAAAAGCTCTATAGAGATGTTAAGGACTTACTGTTTGTCCAATGCTTGTTTGAAGTCGTCGTTGTCCCTCACGTGCTTGAAGGAGTTTTCCTCGTAAACCTGCAGTCACAAACAAGCAAAATATTACATATCACCTGTATAGAAATCATCATAAACCGTGCTTATCATAGTGATCAAGGAATATTTGAAATAAACCATTGATTGAAAGCTTATTGAGAAAAATGAGTATATTTGTATTAATTTCAAAAGAAGAAAATCCTTACAACCTGAGCCTTGATGTTGCACAGGACTTTCCGGGATTCGAAGCAGGAATCTCCTTTACTTTGATAAGCTCTGCACTCCTCAATCAAGATGAATAGAGGTATGTAATCTTTCCTCACAAAATTCTTAATTAACTAAGTCTGAATCTCAACAACACTTAACTTCAAATATTCTAAAGCTTCAACTCCCTTTGAGGCTACCCAATGCCTCTTTTTATAGTAGAATAGAGGAGGTTTTCTGTTCCAACTATGAAGGGATATAATCCTCCTTCAAAGGGATAAGCTCCTCACATCAAGGGGTTAGCTCCATAAGGTAAGGGATACATGCACCTCGTAAGAGCAGTTCTATCACCGCAAGAAATTTTTTGGAAGCTTCTAGAATTCACTTTTATTGAGCTTTTTGGAAATTACTTGCGCCTTTTTTATCTTACAGGGGTCTACACCTATAAAAAAGAGAAATTGTGTGCAAGTACGCAGGATAGCTTAACATTGGGTGCAGGACCGCAGGAAAGATAGCGAGAAAGTGCGATACCAAAGTTTAGGAGACTTTTAGGAACTTTTCTCTGATTTTTAAGGCTTGACATGAGGAACTAATATGCTAGACTTGAAAAGGGAGAAATATGAGTAATAATGAGCTGATACACATAGCAGAATGTCAGGATGACAATTTTTTGTGTAACAGATTGTCCCCGAAAGTGCAAAGTCTGGAATAGATGATGATGAAGTCTGTCATATATGAAGAGTGCAGTACTTTATCATTTCAAGGATCATCCTGTGGTCACCCCAGTCGGAACCTGTAAAAACATTCAATGCAATATATATATATATATATATCATCGCTGAGGTAGGCATTCCCATACTCAGATCAAAACTAACTAAAGACTAAGTCAAACTATTATGATACAGGAATGATTTTGGGTACATCACAGTATGGACATGTGTGGACACAGTATGGACACAACCATCTGTTTGTAAATAGTCTATTGTATAAATGATAACAAAATTCCTCACAGCCTGGATGGTAGAAACTAGATCCAGGGTCTTGATTTCCGAATCTCGAACTAGTACGATTCTATCCATGTGAATGAATGTGTCGAAGTCGAACATGGTAGAAACCACTTGATTACCAGTCAATGATGTAATCTGTTAACAAGTGTGAGAGTAACCACCAGTAATGTCAATGGCTATAAAAGTACCCAGTACAATCCAGGAAATGTGAATGAATGAGCTGAAGTTGAACATGTCACGGAATCATTCGATTGAAGGTCAATCATGCAACCTGTCGTCGAAGGCGAGAAACCTGCCATTGAGGCATGCAGATTTCAAGGTACTGATGATTCCTGGATCAACTTCCTAGATAATGAGCTGTCGTCGATAGAAAGTGATCTGTCATAGGCAAGCCCACAACATGAAATCATAGATCAAGTTTTGAAAACATATTAGCAAGGATTGACTCAGGGATGGTAAAAAATGGATGACAGATAATTTGCAGATGAATGGTTTATTTGAACTATCCTCTTGAACACATAATGACACTACAGATGGCTTGGTGACAGTTGACCCAAAGCTAATACCCAGAAACTAGATGAAGACTTTCAAATGAGGTTCGATTAACTGTTAGGCAAAGGATTTCCCAACCCAGGTGATTGAAAGTGTCGTGTTCAAAAGTGGTTGACTGAATTTCCGAAAAATCAAAATACAACAAACATGCCCAATTTTCTCTCTTTTCCCCCACCATTTCTGGTAAGTACCTCTTTATTTTTGACAAGCTTGAGGAGGATAAAATTTTCTTGTTTATAAGCTCATCCTTCAGATGAGTCCAACTTATTTTAAGATTCGAACCCTAAGAAGGAGTGGCCCGTTCCTGTTGAGAATTAAACAGGTCCTTTACTATTAAATTTTAACGAGTCCAGTATAGGAGAAACTCGGTGTTTTTCAACTTTAGGGAGTCAGAAGAAAAAAATTAAGAAAAATCCATGGGTGTACTTTTTCGTAAATTTAGTCTCTCAAGCCCGAAAAAGGATAAAATAATGCGGGAGAGAACTCTATTGACCATAATTAGTCAACGTATACCTTTTTCGTAAATAGTCCATTTCAGTCCGTAAAAGGGGTAAACTTATACCGAAGGGACGATCATTCATTTACTTTAACGAGTTCGAACAATCAAGTACTCGATAATATTTTCATGTTTAGAGAGTTTGAAAAGGACTAAAAAGAGAACTCCAATGTTTTGCTTTATAATAAAATTTTGAAAGAGTCCGAAAAAGTGGTAAAAGTATGCTCTTTGTTGAAAAATGGTCAATTTTCCTGATAAATCCAATTTCTGTACAAAAACTTGAAACATTACACAGACCTATCTAAAATAAGTAAAAATTCTTTCAAAATACCCTTTTTAAAGTGAAAAATAAATAAATTAAAAATTCATCTATTTGAAAAAACTTATAAAAAGGACTTTTTCAGCTTAATTTTTACCGTTCAAGTTCAGAGTGAAAAGTAGAAGCTTTTAGGTAAAAACGTTCCTGTGAAGATTCCGGAAGATCCGTCCAACGAAATCGAGAACCAGGGAAAATTTTAAGGATAGGAAATTAACTTGAAGTTTAAAAAATTGGCGAATATCACTAGTCCCTAATATGTAAATTATAAGATGTTTATTGATGTATTTATAAAATTGTTCAAATTTGCAATGATTTTATATATAATCTCTATATAATTTTGGTGATTATTAACATAAAATAATTTTATATTGTAAAATATGGGCGAATAATTTTTATAAAAAAATGGAAATTGGCAAATATTTTTTTTCCGAAAAAACATGGAAAATTAGCCCACCTACGAATATTAGCCCCTAAAATTTTCCATGTCGAGAACCGTCAGTCCCAGGTAATCCATGACCTCTTAATATTGCTTTTCATCCATTTACAATTCTTTTTACACTTAAGTTTTCATTTTTTAAGGGAAAAAATATGTTTAAGAAATTACCCGCGGGGGTCTGCAGGCATAACACACATGACCTGCAGAACCCGACCTTTTTCTATGTAGAAAAAGGTCATGGGTCCACACTTTTAATATAGAATGCATGCGTTCCTATGCACTGTGTATGAAAGAAAAGTGAGGTCCCCGCGCAATTGAATTTCAAAATCAAATCTTCCATTTCCCGCCCAAAAATTTTCAAATTAGATTGTTCTAACTTATCTTTTTATGCATTGTAGGATTAACAAGATGTTGATTTGGAGAGAACATGAGAATGAGGATGTGGATGACGCCACGATGCTCCATTTGCCCACAATGCAGACTTTAAGAGCATGCGGTTTGTATAAATTTTGGGCCATTGAGGCCATGAGGGGACAGGTATACCTCCTGACATGGCTGGTAAATAGGGGGAATGTGCAGGACCAGTGTTTCATTATTGGCGGCCATTGGCTCGAAATTGAGCTGGAGGATATTTATTTTCTGACTGGTTTGTCCAAGAGGGGCGAACAACTTTCCTTGTTTGGGACTAGGCCAGGTGGCCAAACTGTCGCTAGTCTTCGACAAGAGTTTTGTAATGATGAAGAAGACCCCAGGGAAAAATGGATTGATATAAAAACTATCATCCATCCCGAGCTGAAAGTGATTGCATTTACTGTTACCGGATTGTGTGGGAGTGTTGCACTGCATGTGGCTACCGGTTCCCAGATGCATATTGCTGTAGACTATTTCCGAGGCACCATTTTCAACTGGTGTGAAGCTGTGTTGGCCAATGTAAAAGGCCAACTGACTAGAGCGAAAAATGGAAAAATAAATAACTTTGGATATGGATCCATCGTGATCACTTTTGCTCTAGATCGGGTACCCATGCTAGCTCCACAAAGTATTCTTGTTGATGCTGGTCGACCCCGAGAACCTAGGATGGTTCATTGGGTTGTATTGATGGCCCGTCACGGTATTGAGGGTGCTGAGATTGTTCGATTTCCTCCTTCATATTTCCGTTGGCTGGACCGCAAACGTTTTTTCATTGAGGACTTTCCGTATGCCGGGATAGACTTCCGTGGTGACTGGGAGATGACTCTCCCAGCCGGGGAACAGTGGGATGAATCAGGTAAAAAAAATTTCAAGGAACTATAAATTCTAATTTTTTGTTTTTTTAATCGTCTTATCAATTAATAACCAAATTTTTTTTTTATGAATGCAGATGTGGGTCCACAGCAACCAGCCCATCGCTAGCCTTATGACAGAAGACAACCAGTTGCAGCCGCACCAGCCCCAGTAGGCCAATCAGCGGAAATTTTGTCTAATTTAGAGAATCATCTAGAGCGTCTGACTCTAGATATTCCAGAGACGGACATAGATGAGATCCCACTTAGATTGTAGAGATACGTGATTGGTGTTCCAGGACCTTTTAGAAGGTTCCTGTGTAGGGTGGCTCGAGCAGTGGTTTCTTATCGTGTTGTAGACTCATATTTTTGACTTTTTTTTTTTACCATTTTGCCGATCATAAGGTGTTTCCAACCTATGATTGAAGACAATGTATATTTTTTGAAGACTTCTTATGCTATGATATATAACTATTTACTGGTTATCTGTATACATCTTATGGATGTTGTTTGTTTTACTTCTTTGATCATTTCAAATGTCGATTTATCATACTGAAAGCAACTGCGTCTGCTAACGTATTTAAATGTCTTGGAATATGTTGATATTCAATGTAATCGAATTCACGTTCCAAGAGACGAACTCTTAAAAATAACTATAATAACACTGGATTTCTAATGGCATAAACTTGGTTCAATTGTAATACAACAAGTTCAGAATCCAACCTAACAATCAAACTCCGAATTCCAAATGATATGGATTCAGATAATAACTCAATCATTGCACTATACTCGGCAATGTTATTCGTTGTTTGACCAAGGCTTAACCCATGCATGGATACTAACTCATCAGAGGGTGAATAAATAACCCAAGCTGCGGAAGAAATGTTCTGTGTACTACGACAAGCACCATTAGCAAAACCAATGTAGGTTTGAAGAGACGTTGAAATCTGAAATATCAAGAGTAAAACTCAGATAAGCAGGAACAGTGATAAAAAAACACTTCTAAACTAAGCACGCTTTTCTAACCTAAAACACACCAGCAGTAAAGAAATTTAATCTAATAAAAAATCTCCATACCAAGTTAAGCATAGTATTGCTTTAGATAAAGTCCATTTCTGGGTTTATCTAAAGGGACACTGTCAAAATCTATCAGCTCATAGGCCCCTTTAGCTAGCTTTCGCTTGACAATAAAAGGGCCATGCCACATGCGCACGAATTTCCCAGCTCCTAGCTTATCGTTGGCTTGATCATAAACTAAGACTAGGTCTCCTTCTGAAAAATTTCGAGGGGTAACACTTCTGTCATACTCAACTTTTATTCGTTTAACATGAGCCTCGTTTGTTATTATGACATTTAGTCGATTCTCATCTAGCTAAGCTAAGTATAGGAAACGTTTCTCCTCCTCAGATGTAGCTGGGAGTAATTCTATGGATAATTTCAGTGAGGGAATTTCGCATTCAATCGACAACACAGCTTCCAAATCGTAAACGAGTTGAAAGGGAGTGAAACCAGTTGATGTTTTTACTGAGGTTCGATATGCCCAAAGTGCTGAAAATAACATGGAATGCCAATTCATTTTGTGAATACCAATAATTCGTCTAATCATGGTGACTAAAACTTTATTTATGGATTAAACCATACCATTGGCTTGCAGATAATACGGAGTGGAACTATCATGACATAGGCCAAGTTGATCTGTTAGTTCAGTCATCATGACATTGCGAAAATGACTTCCATGATCTGTAATAATGGCTTGAGGAACACCAAACCTAGCAATTATGTGATTAAATACGAAATTTGCAGCAGTCTTGCCATCAGACGAAAATGTAGGCATCGCCTCGGCCCACTTAGTAAAATAATCTATGGCTAAGATAATATATGCATAGTTGCAGCAGTCTTGCCATCAGCCGAAAATGTAGGCATCGCCTTGGCCCACTTAGTAAAATAATCTACGGCTAAGATAATATATGCATGCCCCCCGGCCGAGTGAGGGTTACGTGTAATAAAATCGATACCCCATTTCGCGGAAGGACCAACAACAATTATGGGATGAAGAGGAGCGGGTGGCGCATGCATCTTACGATCAAAACGTTGACAATTGTGGCATTTCTGGACTGCATAAATACAATCTTTGAATAATGATGGCCAGAAATAACCAGCGCACAATATATTTTGGGCTGTGGCATACCCAGACATATGATCGCCACATGCTCCAGAATGGAAATCATTTAACGCCTTTTTAGCTTCTTCATGAACAAGACAGCGTCTGAAAACAAAATCCACTCCACGACGATAGAATGTTCCACCAATAATATTATACTGTTGGGATTGGAAGCGTATTTTCTGTCGCTGAGATTGTGATATTTCAGGTCAAAAAGATTGGGTTTGGAGATAAACAATAATATCTCCATACCATGGATCTAAAGTACTGATAAGAAACAGAGATTCATCCGCAATGGACTCTTCTGCCACAGTTTCAGTGTCAGAAGATGGAAAATCACACATCAGTTCTGCAAATACCAAAGATTTCTTTGCCTTGGATTTCTCAAACTCCAAGTCAAATTCCTGCAGGATGACTATCCATTTGGAATACTTGCCCCCTAGCAATTTTTTGGTTAAAATATACATCATAGGGTTGCAATCAGAAATTACCATGGTTTTACACAACAAGATGTAGTGTCTAAATCTCTGGACAACTGCCAATGCCAATTTTTCCACATGTGTGTATTTGATCTCGGTCGGATGCGGATTCCGACTAAGATAGTAAATCACATTTTTAGTGTGAGGTTCATCTTCTTGAACTAACACCATCCCAATGGTGGAATGAGAAGCAGCGAGATACAAAATGTAATCCTGGTTGTAGTTGGGAGGATGCAATCATGGTGCATGGGTCAACGCATGTTTAAGTGCATCGAAAGATCTATCAACGATCTCGTCCCAAAGGAATGGAATGTTCTATTTCAGCAACCGGGTGAAACCCTTTATAAGCTCGGCATAGTTAGGAATGAACCGACGTAAAAAGTTCGCTTTCCCCTACAAACTTTGGAGTTGGCGTAAAGTCAAAGGAGGAGGCAGTTTAACAATAGCTTTGACCTTCGACGGATCGACGCGAATGCCTGATTTCGAGACAACAAAGCCCAGTAAACGACCCGACTCTACACAAAAAACACATTTGTGTGGATTCAGCCTAATCTTATAATACCGACATCTCATAAAAATAGCTCGTAAGTGTGTGAGATGGTCGGACCTGCGTGATGAATGAGTAGGTAAATCATCGAGATACGGCTGCACAATGTTCTTAATGTCATGAAAAGCGTAAGACATTGCCCTTTGAAAAGTTGCTCCAGTGTTCTTGAATCCAAAGGGCAGTTTGCGATAAGAAAACGTCCCCCATGGACAAACAAAAGTTGTTTTTGGCTGATCAGCAGGGAGTATGTTTATTTGATTATACCCGGAAAATCCATCCATAAAGGAAAACATTTCACTACCGGCACAATTGTCGATTATTTGATCAATATAGGGAGTTGGATAATTGTTTTTGGGACAAACTCGATTAATATCCCTATAATCGATACATACTCGTATCGTTCCTTGTTTTCTAGTCACAGGAACAATATTTGATACCCAATCCGTCAAGGGAATTGGATAAATAAAACCTGCACGAAGTAATTTTTCAACTTCTGCTTTGATAGCAGCAACTTTTTTAGGATGTATTTGACGTAAACGTTGACGAACAGGTTTGGCATCCGGGTAAGTCTTGATTTCATGTATGACGATTGACGGATCAATTCCTGGCATTTCTTCATAAGACCAGGCAAACACACCACGAAATTCTTGAAATAGGGCTTTATAAGCTTTAATTTCATCTTCAGTACATCAAGCACCTATATGAATGTTTTCAATTATTCCTGGTTTTACTGAAATGTCAATTGGAACCATTCGAGAAATATTTTCTAAATTTAACTCAGAATCAGAATTTTGCAATGGATTCTGGGGTTCTTTGACATATTCAGCAGTGAAAATTGAAAAGAAATCATCTTCAAAATGATCTGGTTGTTCAAGTAAAAACAAAGATCGGTGATGTAGATCTTCCCATGGAAAATCATCAACAGACAAAAATTCACGAATCTGCTCATCAGTATGAATAACATCCGGAAATGTCGTTGTGGGTGAAATGGATATAGAAAGTGATTCCTCAGGGATCCCATTCATTGAATCAATTCTGGTGGAAGAGGTGTCAGAAAGTGACTTTACAGCCTAGTATGCAATTTCAAATGGACTCAAAGGCATCATGCCATCAATTGAATCTAACTCAGAGTCGGAAGGTACGATCCAAGGATCATCAAACATAATAGTGTATGACGAAATCATGTGAATAGTTGCAACAGCAGGCGATACATTAGGAGGAGGAAAAGAAAAAGTTCCGAGTAAACCAGAATCTTTAACTAATCCTACTCCAACATCCTTATAAGGGATAGCTGCTTTACCAACGTGCTGGATTGTTTCTGTAGAGGCTGGGTCAGAAGAGAAATAAGTTAACTGATCTATTGTAACGATCTTTCCTTGATATGGAAATTTTACGAGTCGAAAGACCGAAGGAACAACAACAGTCATCGCATAAGACCAACTGCGACCCAGAAGAAGGTTGTAATCTAGAGGGGCGTCAACCACTTCCACATCTATATTTACGGTTTTACCTTCGACCCCTATGGGTAAATCCTACAAAATACCAAAAGGGTGGAAACCTCGACCATCAAAATACTTAAGAATCGTCGGAGATTGATTAAGTGTAGGAGAAGCAAGCGATTTCCAACACTGAATCGACATAATACACGTTGAAGCTCCCTCATCAATCACAGTCTGATAGATCGGTATGTTTTTAACTAACACTGGTATCTGGAAAGCCATTTGATGAGGTAGACGAGGTGTACTATTTTCTAAATCAAAGATTATAAGATTAGAATCCTGAACATCTACAGCTCCTATAGCAGACAAAAGCAATTTACGCTGTGCTGGGCATGATTGCAGCACTTCCAAAGCCGACATTGCTGAAGGGGAAATAGCTAAGTCTTCAACAATGTTGTAATTTTGAGCAGCTCTCGCATGTGGATTGAAAGCTGATTTACGAAGAACACCTTTAGCAGGCGGTTTGATTATTAAGTCTAGATTTTGTTTCTCGATCTGTAGCGGATCGGAAACAAGAGGAGGTGTAGTTGATGCATTTGCATTAGAAGATTCTACTTCTTTCCCATCAACAGGATTCTTAGTACCATAATCTTGCGATCGCGTCGCAATCCTTACATGAGACATCATCAAAATAGGTTCTTCTGAAGCAGTCGAAGTGGAACCAACCATATTGCTATCTTGAGTCGGAAAAGGATCCTTCAAGACAACAGGTTGTTGTGAACCTTTAACGAATTTTGCAACCTCTGCGCGATGTGGGCATTCCTTAGTGAAGTGATCCTCGTCACAAATGTAACAAGGGTAACGAGGTTTGCGCTTTTCATCATTGGATTCATTTTTATTAGTTTTCTCTTTCGAATTTTTCTTGTTTTTACTCTTCCCTTTATTTTTACCACCAGATTTAGATTTAGCTGTAGATGTCTCTACGACATGAATGTCGGCAGAAATTTTGGGGGAAGATTCTCCTTTCGGGGAATCTGGTAAAGTTATACTAGGAGAAGAATTCTTTGAGGATTTCTTCTTACTTTTTGTATTGACTGTACCAATCATGCCATCAGCAGCATGAGACCCTGAAGGAGCAGTAACTATCTAACCTTGTTTTGGAAGGTTGGGGATTTTTTTGTGTAAAGTACTGACTGCGTGTAAACGAGGTCAAGGTACTGAGCTTGAGAAATCACTTGCTCTTCAGTAACAACACCAGCCTTAGCTACATCTTTAGTGATCTTGGGTAACAATGATTTAACAAACCATTCTGCCAAAATTTGATCCGGAATATAAACTTTCACCAAACGCCTTCTACGTCGCCATTCATGAATATGATTAGAAATATACGTAGACGTAGATTTCTTAAGTGAAGTTAATAATTCCGTGCCATTGTCATATCTGACAGGCAACTAAAAACGAGTCAAGAAGGAAGTCGCTAACTGACTAAAATTATGAAACAAGCCTCGTGGTAACTCAATGTACCATTTAGCTGCAAGACAAATAAGAGTTCTTTGGAAAAGACGTAAGCAAATTGAATCATCAATAATTGAATTAGACACACACCAGAGGTGATAAGTCATGAAGTGATTTGATGGATCCTCTCCTGACTTACCTTCGAATTTTGGTATATCACTGGGCAACTTATGCGGCATTGGCAGCCAGTACGGATAATAGAAAATCAGATCATTCATAAGGCGCGTCAAATCAGGTAAATCCAAAGTTGCAATAAATGGTAACTAACGGTTAGGGTCACGAAAACCTTGAGTAGCCAAAGCAGTTCCAGGAGATGGATACCTAGGATAAGTGGGAATTGGATTTGCATTAGGAATCATGTAACCTCCTGGAAAACCAGGATTAACTAGACCAAACTAGGGTTGTTGAGGCTGCTGATAAGTGTAGCAAGGGTACGGTTGATACTGATCATTTGGATTTTGTGAACCGGGACCGAATTGAGGATATCCCTGGTGTGGTTGATACATGAATTGCAGTTGACTTGTGACAACTGTACTCGTACCGGCTTGTCCTCTAGGTATCTAAACCGAAGTCTGAACAAAAGGCCCTGACTGGGGTACAGAAACTTGAGGGATTTGCACGGATGCAGGGATAGACGAAATCGGCGTTACAGATACTCCAGAAATAGGTGTTACAGGTTGGACAGACGTAGCAGCAGTTGCAGCAGTTTGAGGCGGAGTTTGAGGTGTACTAGGCACAGACTGCTGAATAGAACTAGGTGCAGGAGTTTGAATAGCAGGCTGGATAGGTTTCTGGGTTGGACCAGAAACCAAAGGCGGTCCAGGTTGAAAAGGCAACTGCACATTAGGCTGCATAGGCTGTTGATATTGGGACGGATCCCACACCATATTAATTCCGGGGTATTATCCCGCAGAAGGTTGAACATAAGGACCATAACCTAGTTGAACGTAGGGTTGATAAGTAAGTGGTAAATTTCCGGCTCCTTGAAAAGATGACTGACCAGAAGGCTATTGGTAACCTTGAATTGGGTACTGACCTTGAGGTTGATAACCCTGAGGCGCGTACTGAAGCTGGGGTTGATAAGGACCCTGAGGAGCATATTGAGCTTGGGGTTGGCCCTGGGGTGTGTACTGTCCTTGGGGTTGATAACCCTGAGGTATGTACTATCCTTGTGGTTGTCCACCAAAATAATATGATTCCACAGTTTGTCCTGGGAAAAATCTACCTTGAGGTTGACCCCCAAGTGGTAATTGACATCCTGAAGGTTGCCCCCCAGGCGGTAACTGACTACCTTGAGGTTGCCCCCCATGTGGTAACTGATTTCCCTAAGATTACCCTCCAGGCAGTACCTGACTACCTTGAGGTTGCGGAGTTAGAATATTACCGGACATCATAAAAATTTTCCCTTCATTCAACGTTTCAGTTTTAATTCCACTTAAACCAGATGACAACACGCTTTCAATCGGTTGAGGAGATGCCCCCGAGAAAGTACCAGATAGAGCCTGATATCCCGAAGGAACAGAAAGACCACCATGTAAAAATGATTCCGGTGTCTGGGAAAACATGTATGATTATCCTGCCATAATGGATGATGGATAATAGCCTCTTGGTGTTGGATGAAATAGAACTCGAGGTGAAGAAAAAGCAAGACCCCGATTCTCTAAAAAATTTGTTAAGGATAAATACCAAGCAGTAGTTCGAATAGGGCTATAGAAAATTGATTCACGCTCCCTAAGATTTAACAACTAAGGGGAATTGGGAAGAGATAACTCTTCGTTTGGATTAGTAAGTTCTTCAATAGAAATAAGTCCAGATGGAAGATCGTCAGTGACAATATTTCTTACCCTAGGTGAACCAAGATCGCTAGAAGTTGGTGAAATAAATCCCGAAGATGTTTCCAAAATAGAAGGTTCAGTTTCAGGTTCAGAAATTTCAGGTTCGTCAGCCCATTCACTGGCAGGATAAATACTACCAGTAACTTCAGAAACTGAAATCAGCTCTTGAATGCATTCTGTTATGGGTGTTTGATAATCACAATGAACCACTATGGATGAAGTTCCAACTTCTGTTGATTTAATCCTACCGCTACTAGACGATACTAGAGCATGAAGCCCTTCAAGCTAACTTGGTGAATATTCAGGGGGTTTCCCTTGTAGTCTCCGGGATTGTCTCGGAAATTCTACCACAATTAATTATTTAACTAATCACATGCAAACAAAGAAAATTTCAATGAAAACACCTAAAGTCTCTAAAAATAAAACAGTTGAATCACACGCTTAAAAATCTAGGAGTTCAAACCACACACAAATAGTAACTTCCCATACTAAAAACACTAGTTGGTGATGAAATCCAACTTAGTAGAAATTTAATACAGAAAGGGCGGTTGGAACAGTTACCCCGACAACCTACTTAATGAAACAGACTAGCACAAGTTTCCTCACAAAACCATCTCGTGTGAAGATAACCCCCCAGAGAGTCCAAGTGAGTCTAGTCGACGTCTGCTCCAGGTACAGTGAGATCTTTCCTTCACCGTCACCTTAGGAAATAATCTTAAGTTTGGGGACACTAAGGTTACCAATAGTAAAAAATATAACTAGGGGAACAGTCTACGATCCGATCCCACGTGCAAGGGTAGAGTAACAAAGCTCAATCCCCTTGAAGGTTCCTCAACATGGTTAATCCAAGGTTTACCGAAAAGTGACCCCAGGCTCCTCGACAATGCTTAATCCGAGGTTTACCGTTTGTAATATGCGCAAAATCTTCTATCTTCCCCACTGAAACAGAATTGATTGTCTCAAAGGTTTGGATATGATCTCGTGATTGACTTCTTTAAGAGAAGCTTCCTAGATTATACAAATTATGATTGGGTTTATTTCCTACCGTAAGATTTGTCTACTTGTTTGTTTTACTACCTTGGAGAGTTAATTACTCCCTACTCCAAGATACTAGCCTAAGCTATGTTGGTGATAAGAGCCCTAGAAAATAAAAAGATTACTAGATGAATTTTAATTAAGCGTTACTTTTAAGAGTTGTTTCTTAAGTCAATGGGTGTGGAAGTGAAACTCTGATGGTGTGAAAACTCGACTTCCAAAAAACACTAAAAATGCACCTAAAAATGATAATCAGATTGTTTCCTTTCAATGAAGTTCTAATTAAGGAAAAGTTGGAGAATGCAATTCTTGTAATGAACAATTCCTTCTTTAAACATTAAGAGCAATCGAAAGAAAATATTTTTGTCTTTTCGGAAATAGCTCAAAATGAAACAAAACTATCAAAGCTGATAAGAAAAATCCTTTCACTTTCAGAAACTTGAAGCTACAAAACAAGTTTTCTTCAAAAGAGACTGCAAAATTCTATGAAAAACACTCAAAACTATCAAACTAATTCTAAGACGTACAAATTTTAATAATCTAATTGAATTAAAGCTTTAAGAAATTTTTATTTTTTTTGAAGAACATTTTACTTAGCTATTCAAAAAACTAAGGATCTATTCATTCAGAATAAAAAACAGATCAAAAACACTCAATTATGTTTTTATAAAAAATGAAATTAAAAAACCAATAAAAAAGTTTCTTGTCGAAGATTTGCAAAGAAATAGGTAACTCTATTTCTTAATAAAGGATGACTTCACAATCAGGTCAGATTCAGCAAAAGACAAAATACCAATGTAATCTTAGGTACTTCCAATAGTCAATGCTTCGAATTGCTACAAATACCAAGTGAAAAACAATCCAACACACAAAACTTCTAGAAAATCATCAAAACATCATACTGGTAAGATTCATTCACAGAAAGCTTTTGACAGAAACAATCATCAATCTCGAAGGAAACCAAAAATTCTAAATCACAATAAAGACAAACTAAAGAAAGAAATCCAAAGGTTTTTCAAAATTTTAACAGGGTCCGCAGGCTTGCAGAAGTGACAGGTGCAGTACCGCACTGTTTACTAAAGCAAAAATGCGAAATTGCCCACACTATGCAAAGAAGACAAAGTGCGGTCCCAGGAAAAATTAAAGAAAAACATAAAAGATCTCAAAATTTTCAAAAACAGAGAAAACCTAAGCTACCCAGGCAGATGTCTATCAATAAAAAACTAGGAAAACATTTCCTCAAATCAAAATAAAAGAGAACCAAAAACAACAAGTTCTTTCCCTAGCAGAGTCGCCAATTTGTTGGTGGATTAATCCGTCTTGCGGACAAGACCGATCTCCCTAGTACTAAAAGTATCTAGCAACAAATAACCAAATAGACTGATCTTTTTCTAAGCATATACGATCTATGAAAATCTCTTTAGAGGTGTTAAGGACTTACCGTTTGTCTAGTGCTTGTTTGAAGTCGTCGTTGTCCCTCGCGCGCATAAAGGAGTTTTCCTCGTAAACCTGCAGTCACAAACAAGCAAAATATTACACAGCACCTGTATAGAAATCATCATAAACCATGCTTATCATAGTGATCAAGGAATCTATGAAATAAACCATTGATTGAAAGCTTATTGAGAAAAATGAGTATATTTGTATTAATTTCAAAAGAAGAAAATCCTTACAACTCGAGCCTTGATGTTGCACAGGACTTTCCGGGGTCCAAAGCAGGAATCTCCTTTACTTTGATAAGCTCTACACTCCTCAATCAAGATGAATAGAGGTATGTAATCTTTCCTCACAAAAGTATTAATTAACTGAGTCTAAATCTCAACAACACTTAACTTCAAATATTCTAAAGCTTCAACTCCCTTTGAGGCTACCCAATGCCTCTTCTTATAGTAGAATAGAGGAGGTTTTCTGTTCCAACTATGAAGGGATAGAATCCTCCTTCAAAGGGATAATCTCCTCACATCAAGGGGTTAGCTCCATAAGGTAAGGGATACATGCACCTCATAAGAGCGGTTCTATCACCGCAAGATATTTTTTGGAAGCTTATAGAATTCACTTTTATTGAGCTTTTTGGAAATTACTTGCGCCATTTTTATCTTACAGGGGTCCGCACCTATAACAAAGAGAAATTGCGTTCAGGTATGCAGGATATATTAACATTGGGTGCAGGACCACAGGCAAGATAGCGAGAAAGTGCGATAACAAAGTTTAGGAAACTTTTAGGAACGTTTCTCTGATTTTCAAGGCTTGACATGAGGAACTGATATGTTTGACTTGCAAAGGGAGAAATATGAGTAATAATGAGCTCATACACATAGCAGAATGTCAGGATGACAATTTTTTGTGTAACATGGTGCAATAAAGCTGGTAATAAAGATCATTTTCTAGCACACGATGCTCTGGGGTGAGCCCATTTGTTTGGATTTGATCATGAAATCCTTCCAGTCTTTGCTTTATATCAGTTTTTATCCTCTCTAGTTCTTTGTAGTGGTATTTCACCCATCCTTGAGGGCAATTTTGGTATTCTTCAACTTGCTTTCCCATATGTATACAAGAGATCCTTCAATATGCTAACTCCAGACTGTCCAAACAATATTATTAGCTTCAAGAATATTGTTCCATAGGAGACTGTATTTAAAGGCTATAGGTCCTAAAGGACGCTGCTCTTGAAGAGTGAGCATAATTGGGTAGTGATCAGAAGCAGAGTAGGGGAGGACGAGAGCAGAGGCTGTGGAGAAGGAGGCTATGAGGGTGATATCCACAAAAATTCTATCTAGCCACTCCATAATATTATCTTTCCGAATTCTACGGTTGCTCCATGTAAATTTGCGATTTTTGGGAACTATGTCAATGAGCTCATGCTCCTGCATGATGTCTTCTAACTGAGTTCTAAAAGGTTCTTGGGTGAAATTTCCTCCTATTTTTTCATTTGAGTGGAGAATGAGATTAAAATCTCCTCCTATTATTATATTACTGTTCTCCTCTTCATCTATGTCGGCCTTGATAGAGTTTGAGCACTGTTCTTTATCTATGTAGTGATCAGGTCCATAGACATTGTAGATGATTATTTTTTTGTTGTCTCTGCTGTATTCCAATATGACTTTGATCCAGTTCTAATTAATAATGTTGCTGTTAAGTTTCCATTCACTGTTTTTCCAAAGGGTGACAATACCCCCATAAGCCCCTCTAGATTTAGTGAGGAGGCTATCATACTACTTAAACTTGTCAATAATTTCTTTCATTTCAGGTTTCCCTTGTTTCTCTTGCAAGAGAAGAATGCCTGGTTTTTCTTGGATTATCAAATCTTTGAGGGTAGTGATTTTGGAGGGGTGCCCCAGTCCCCTGCTATTCCAAGAAAGTGCTTTCATCATTGAGTACCAATGTTGTGAAGGGTTGCTCTCCCTCCTTGTTCCTTGGCCCTCATCTCCTTGCTATTTTTCCCCAAGATGTAGGTTTCGATTGGGTTTTGGGTACTCATTGCTATGTCTTTTTGTGCATTTTCATCTCTTTGTTGCTTGAAGGATCTCCTTCTAGGCCCTTGATTTTTTTGAGGTTCAAGGTTTGCTCCATGTTCTTTCGAAGAGTTTCTACTAGCATGGATGGAGGGGGGATTAGGGGCAGAGGGGGGGTCCCGTTGATAAAGGGAGGAACTTAGGCCATCAGGTTGGGAGAGGGGGATGATAAGAGGAGGATCATCCTCAGGAGGGGTTACAGAGGAGAAGGGGTTGGAAGATTCCAAGTTGGAATTTGGAGGAGGGGGAGGGGGCTAGGCAGAGGAATAAGAAGGATGAATGGGGGGTTCCTGGGAAGAGGGAGAGGAGATTGGGGCTAAGGGGTTGATATGTGAAGGAGTAGAGGATGGGCCAGCTTTAGGGTTAGAGGCAGATTTCTTCTTTTTAACCGTTTCCCATTATGCTTCTTGTTCAGTGTTTTCAACATCAATAAATTTAGAACAACAATTATAAAGTGGCCATATTCATGGCATACCTTACATTTGAAGGGAAAATGCTTGTAATCAAGTTGCTGAATGTGAGTCCAATCATCCACCTTAAGCTTGATGGCCTTCAGGAGCCCTCTACCAAGGTTGACCTCAACGCAAATCCTGGCACAAGCTTGCATGTTGTCCTTTGGCTTGCCGCGATCGATGAATTTTCTGATGATGTTACCAATGGCACAGATCGATTCATCTCCCCAGCAGTGAAGAGGGAGGTGAGGCAGGCAGACCCAAATCGTAACCGCATTGGGCACATCTAGTTCAGGGTCGAAGTCTAGGGTCCATTTGTTGAGATATAATCCTCTCGAATCCATGAAATAAGGCCCGTTTTTGAAGATTAAATCCTTTTCCTCCTTGGATTCAAAACGAAAGGTGAAGTACCCTTTCCCACAGAAGCGAATGAATATTTTACCATTTATTTTGTCGGCCTAGTTTCGTTCAACCCATCGCTGAACTATTGTCGGAGAGGGCCAAATTCTAGTGAACTGACCTATCATTCCCTTTTCTGCTAACGAAAGATTAGCCATTCGAGGAAGTGAAGGAGGAAGAACGACTTCCTGAAGGCCCTCAAGTTTCTTAACAAATTTGGAGATTGTGTTAAGTACCTATATTAATAGTGTAGCCCCTTATTATGTTAGTGTAGCCCCCCTTATTGTTATTATTGTACCACTATAACCCCCATATTGTTATTATTGTGCCCTTACATTATTATTGTTAGGTGGGCTAGGATTACATTGTGGCCCCACTAGGATTATATTATGGCCCCATGGACTCCTATATATAGAAGGAGGTTTTGTTCATTTGTATCATCCAAGAATTGTTCATTTATGTAATGTATTGGAGGTTTCCCCCTCGAAATGGCTTATTTCTAAGGCGTTGATATCTCTTTTCTTCTATTTTTGGAGCTGGTTACACAACATTTGGTATCGAGCTTGGGATTCTAGGGGTTTATTTGTGCAACGGGTCATCGTGGCATTTCGCTATAAATTTTGCCTGCAAAGTTTCGGAAGCTGAAATTTTGAAATGAAAACTGAAATCTGAGAGATTTTCTAAAAATTTAGAGCTTGGTTCGCAATATTTTCGGAGATATCATTTGTGGAAGTTAGGTATTTTTTCAAGCTCCTAAACAGGTCATCGTGGAATTTTCGCTATAATTTTTTTTCTACGAAGGTTCAGAATCTGAAATTCATATGGTATGAAGCTGAAATCCTGATGAAATTTGTCAAAAAATTTCAGAGCTTGGTTCGCAACATTTTTGGAGATATGATCTGTGGAAGGTAGTGCTTTTTCAGGCTCCTGAATTGCATCTCAAAGAGGTGATCGTGGGAAAAGTTCAATAACTCTCTCTCTGGGCATCGGATTGGAGTGCCGTAAAAATTTTCACAAGTGCACAAACTTTAGTTTCTGGGCTATCAATTTCAGAGACAAAGGACGAAGCAGTGACACGTGGCAAGTCGTACAAGTTTGCTCTACTGAACCAGTCCATAATTAGGTCACTGTGGGAGATTGGACACAACTTTGTCTTGGAGAATCCAAATCAGGTCATACTATGGCATTCGAAAGATAATTCAGAGGGCTACTTCAGTGCTGAATTTCAGGTATTGAAGATCCACAATCACATAGATAATACAATTTTAATATCGAGCTTCTCAAAGCAAGTAAAAGGTGTTTATTTGTTTTTTCGAATTGCATAAATCTTGTTTGAAAAATTAGTTTGAAGTGATTCCAAGGACCTATTGAGCATATATTTCAGTATTGGGTTCTGAGATGCCTCCTAAAAATAATTCAACACTCATTATTCCCTCAGAAATCTATACTATGACACATGAAGAGGAAGAATTGAAGTATGAGATATCAAAATTACGGTACCAAGTGCAACAAGTTTCAATCTTACGAAGAACAATTGAAGATGAAATAGATGGTTTAAAAGCAGAAATGGAGGCTAAGTTGGATGGTTTGAAGGATGAAAAAATAGCAAATATGGATGATAAATTAGTGGAAGATCACATCGAGCATCAACAACAAGTTCTCCAACTCTCAAAGGATAACCCAACTTTGGTGCAGAATCTAATGAAACAACAGGAAGATCAACATCACATCGAAAGAAGTTATGAATCAGTCATAGAAACAAGAAATCGACAAGTACGATCAATTTCAGAGTATCTCAGAAAGTGGAAGAACTTTCCTATAGAATATTTCACATGGGAGGATGAGAATTTTATACAGAAGCATCAAGAAATAATCAAGCGTTGAGGACAACACTTGTTTGAAGGAGAGGGGCATGTTAAGTCCCTATATTAATAGTGTAGTCCCTTATTATGTTAGTGTAGCCCCAATTATTGTTATTGTTGTACCCTTGTAACCCCCATATTGTTATTATTGTGCCCTTACATTATTGTTGTTAGGTCGGCTAGGATTACATTGTGGCCCCACTAGGATTATATTGTGGCCCCATGGACTCCTATATATAGAAGGAGGTTTTGGTCATTTGTATCATCCAAGAATTGTTCATTCATGTAATGTATTGGAGGTTGCCCCTCGAAGTGGCTTATTTCTAAGGCGTTCATATCTCTTTTCTTCTATTTTTGGAGCTGGTTACACAACAGATTGTCGGGTGAGGTCTCTGAGGCGACAGAGATTTGACTAGATCTGAGAAGGCGAATTGAGCGGCATCTACCTCTGGGGAGGAGCCCATAGGGGCCATGCCTGAAGAAGAGAGGGAGTAGAACCAGAGGGCCTTGGCAGGCCAGGCATGGCTGCAGCAGCAGCGTGACCTAGCGAGGACCAGAGCGCAGCATTTGGGTAGTCCACAACGATTTTTTTTTTTTATGTCCTTCATGTTTGTTTTACCCTAGTAAAGAATAGGGAATTGATAGGAATATAACAAATTATAGAAAACAAATACAAGATATTAATTTATGTGTCCTTTAGGTGATGAAAAATTATATTATATTTGCAACAAGGAAAATAAATTTCTAAGACGAATTTGCATTAAAACAAGAAGTAATTTATGCATCCTTTAGGTGATGAAAAATTATATTATATTTGTAACAAGGAAAATAAATTTCAAAGTAGAATTTGCATTAAAACAAGAATTTAGGGAAGGAACCTCTTATGGTTGATTAAGGAATAAGTGGTTTTTAATGAAAATAACCCATTGATTTAAACCATGATTACCTGAAAAACTCTAAAAGGGAATGAAATTAGTGATTGGTTCAATTAGAGAAACTCTAAAAATGACATATTAGTATAATCAATGAATGTGAGATTGTGGACATGGAAGTAGACATTTAAGTTGGAATGCTAGTCTTCATACATGATTAATAACATTTCTTTGTCCAAAATTTTCAATCTAGGATATATGATACCAACAAAGTATATAAAATTTTCAAAATAAGTATTAACATCTTATAATGATAAGCATGAGTGTGAGAATTATGTGGAACATTATAGGACAATAATAATCACTTAGATGAGAAGGAATGTGTAATAAAGTGTACTAATATAGAACAAAGAGAAGAGATGGCAACTTATATGAATAAGTATGAGGATCATGATTAAAAGTTAATACTTAGTTAAATGAAAAAAATAAAATTAAGTACTATACCATTGATTAAATAAGGTTGAAAAACGGTGCTCGATCCTAATAAGGATTCTCTTATAAGAAGTTGGGTATCATTCATACAAAACAAGAATCTAAAATAAATAGTAATAAAATGGATTAAAATGGATCATATATATATATATATATATATATATATATATATATATATGATCATAAGTTCATTAATAAATTATAAAGTCTTTGAAAGACAACATGACATAGAGTAAGAGAATCATGACATTTTCAAGGTAAAATTAATGAAGTTAAATAGTACAAATGAAATGAAATAAAAGAAGTTATTTGAAGATAAATAGACATTTTGATAATATGTGATGCCGCAATCAATCCAAAATGTGTGGAACTGACTTGACAACAAAAATAAATGGTTAGCAAGGGGGAAAGAAGCATGTTAGAACAAGGAATGGTAGACATAAGTTATCTAGTGAATTATGCACTTCACCCTTCACCCTTCTCACCTCATAGCCTAACTTGGAGGTGGCGTTTATGTTTGAAAACAATGGTTGAGTGGTGAATAAATCCAATTTAAACAATTACTATAGATAATCTTGAATAAGATAATTGTTCTTGCTATTTAATTAGTTATATTCAACCATGCTATGTTATTTCCTTACATTATTTCTAATTCATGTGCGTATAATGCCTACTTAATTTCCATTCCTATGGACATTATTGTTTTTTGAAGACAATCCTATATACATTACATAAGTAATCATTGCAAAAGAAAACTAAGTGTGTTACATGCATATTTGCATATTGGGTTGTTCATATGATATGGTTGTAAAAAATATATTTGTGAAACTAATAAGCCTCATAAAGAAAGTTCAAAAAAGGGTTCCATATTGCAAGAAAATGGTTTCATTTGTTGAGTTAACAATCATTGTTTACAGAAAAATGAAGCTTAAAAGAAATTGTTCGCACGATTATTAATGGCAAGTGGAAGAAATTTCTACTAAAGTCTAGTTCGCTTATTAGATGTTAGAAATAGTAATATCCATCTCATCTAGACAACAAAACTAAATAAGGACACAATGTGTCCATGTCCATTGTATGTACATATATATTAATGGAATCCTTGAGAAATCACATTTTAATGTTAACAAGCACATGATTGAAATTTCATTACGTCATGCATCACATTTTAACCAAAAGAATAACATAAAATGTTAAAGTACCTAGAGAAGACAATGCTAAGTAAAAAAAAAAAAAATGAAAATGTTGTTCGAGTTGGATGAAGTGAGAAGTTATGACAATCCATCTATGGTATTGGTAGTTACTATTGTGACAAGATTCGAACAATGTGAATTATTACACACATCAATGCACATGATTTATGGTCAATACAAATGCTTTAAGGAAAGTAAATGAAATTGGGAACTCTATAAAAACAAAGATTAAAATATTAATAAAGATAATTCACAAAATATTACAATCATGTAAATTAATTAATATTATTTTCATAGTTGTTCACATCCTATTCTCTAATTATGATTTGCTTCAAAAACATTACAAGGGTAAAAACATTAGAAATCTATTTACATAGTGTTTAATTATGATTCATTAAGTCTTTAAATGTGCTCTGTATAATATTAAAATTCCATGGATAGGATTTATCACTTTTCAGAGTTCAATTATGCTTCACTTCTCTGTCTCAAGTTTCATTTTTCCTAAAGTGTTTACTTATTAAAGCTTAAGAAATCACTCAACTTCTTAACACAGTAGAAATTTAGAAAGTGATAATCTAATCTATGAATTTATAAATAGATACTCTTGTGGTAATCTCATTCAAAGGGGCTTCACTTAATAAACCTTTAATGTATTACGTGCGATCATATAATATTAAACAATACCATTAATTTGAGTACATATTGGAGAATACACCTAAAAATCACATTATTTAAACTCCTACCAATATAAACCCAATATACCTTCCCAATTTAAAAAGCCCATACTTTCACTATATATTGTAGGTATCCATTTTTTTATTAACATTTTTTATACCCCTTTATATTTTTCCATTAAATTTGAGCTCCATTTTTTATACCTGCCAATATAAAAACCCTTTATCCCCTATATATCCCCCAATAAATTACATCATTTTTTCCTCATTATATATTCGCCAATATAAACCCATTTTCTATGGTATTGCTCCCGCAGCGAAGCCCCCATGCTCTCATTCAAACTAGCTCAACTTTTCAAGATTTCTATGTCCAAGATTTATCATAATATTTTACATATATAATATTTCTCAAACAATTATATTGTGACTTAGTGAATGGAGTTTGTATGCAGAAAATATTCGGGCTCAAAAGACATGATGTATTTTATGGTAATTGAAAAACCTAGTCATAAATAAAAATCCCCATCATAATAACGTGCAAAGTAATCATAAGCTATATTAGGTTAGGTATAAACCAAGATTTGTTACTCTGGAGGATGTGGATACTAAAAATCTTAACTACCCCTCATTTTTTGAGCATCTGTGATGCCCATTTTGACATAGATAACTACCTATGATAAAGCTCTATTTGTAGTTCCATGTTATTTTATTTATGAATGATATGTAATATTGATGCATTTTAGTTGGAAAAATGAAACTACTTATTTGAATAATTAGATATATTAAATATTGTTGACTAAAATATTTGATGTATGATTTACCTTATGTACAACTTACTTGGTTATGATTTATCTAGTGTATGAGTTATTAGAGTTATTGTGTTGGATGTATGACTTAAGGGGATATGATTTATCTAATGAATGAAATATAAAATTTTTGATTTATCTAAATTAAGTTTTATTTCTAGTATGTTTTTATGAAGTACAAAATTGAGATATGGATGTTTGACTTACTAACATGGGGACTAAGATCATTTATCTATAAATGTTTTGGTTGTTATGTGTATGCATGAATGAGAACTAACCTACAGATTGGATAGAACTATTTTATAACCAAGATCTACTCTTTTGATGGGAAATGTTTACATATCCGACGAGGAATGTTATGATGTACATAGTTATATTACATTTTTATATACTTGATATGCACTATTATGGAATGGATAAAATGTAAATGACAGGTGACAAGACTATCTATTGTGATTATTCGATGACAAGTATCCAACCAGTGTTGAAGTATGGTCCATATTAGGATGTTGATCCTAGTTTTGAGGAGGGGTGGAGGCATTTCCCATCATGTAACCTTCAAGCCTAGAATCGTAGGAGGAAAATTATGGACACGCTCTCCTAGACGTGTGATAAAGATTGGTAGATGCATATTGGGGAAGTTTGGTCGATATAATTGACGCATCCAAAATTTTGGTTTTATCATTGGTTAGATTGGTATCGTCGATGCCATTGTATATTGCAGCAGAGGACAGATATGATGGGAGTGGAAGTAGGTTCAGAAGAATAGGAGGTTATAAGTTAGTTGGAGAATCTTGATGGGAGGTGGTATCATTTCTGGACTTAATTTGACTACTATATCTCTCTCTAATTAGTTCTGCCTTATTTTCAAACTTATTTCAAACTCCTTGTGTCATTTTCACTCTAACTTCGGGAGGAAGTTTTCTGAAGGATGGGTGTATGTAATGCCCCACTTAATCCTATCAGAAAATTTTTGATTAGTGTTTAATTAATATATAAATATTGACTTATAATTTTTAGTAATATCTACAGTTATGAATTTGTAATTTTATTTTATTTACTGATATGACTTTTATTATTTATTTTTATTTCATTTCTAATGTGTCTTCTCAAATCTACTTTTAGATAATGTATTGTCTCCTCCCATTTATTTTTGAATCAAATATCTAGATTTGTATTCCCAATGTGTCATATCAAATCTGATTTTAGATAAGGTATGGTCTTCTCCCATTTATTTCTAAATCAAATATCTAAATTTTTATTCTCAATGTGTCGTCTCAAATCTACTTTTAGATAAGGTACGGTCTTCTCCCATTTATTTCTAGATCAAATATCTAGATTTTTATTCCCAATGTGTCTTTTCAAATCTACTTTTAGATAAGATATGGTCTTCTCCAATTTATTTTTGAATAAAATATCTATATTCGTATCTACTTATGGATAAGACATGGTGAGAAAGTCAAGGTTAATAAATTAAAAGGATGAGGGGGTAGTTATAGAATTAATGGTAAGTAGTTGAGGTGGATGAGAGGAAGAGACATAAAAGGGAAGGAGGATGAGAGAAGTTGGGGGAAGATCCTTGGCATTTATTTTGGCATTGGAGGAATTTATTTTGGACGAGAAATGTGGAGAAAGAGAAGGGAGAGAATGGAGAGAAAATGAGAGGAATAAAACTAGATCTATTGGAGGGTGTTGATTCTAACTTGGACACACTATAGTTGGTTGGGCTTGGGCTCAAAGGGCTAGGGGGAATGTGGAGGTTCCTTCGGCTAGGAATTCATTCCTAGTTGGCTCGGAGGTATATCCAGTCAAGTATCCCAGTAGGAGCATCTCAACCAAGCTATTGATATAGGCATTCTTCGATTGTTTTATTTATGTAAATTGTTGAAAAATTAATTTCCTTTATTCTTTAAAATGTTCTAAACCAAAATTTACATGTATATTATCATCAAATAAATTTTGAGCTAGAAATATACTATTTTCTTTCTTATTGTGTTTGTTATGAAACCAGTTCCAAAAATAGAAGAAAAGAGAGATCAACGCATTAAAAAAAAGCCACTTCGAGGGGGCAACCTCCTTTGCATTCCATAATTGAACAATTATTGGATGATACAAATGAAAAAACCTCCTTTTAAATGTAGGAGTCCATGGGGTTATAATATAATCCTAGCCTACCTAACAATAATAATGTAAGGGCACAATAATAATAATACGGGGGTTACAGGGGTACAAAATAAAAATAAGGGGGCTACACTAACAACAATAAGGGACTACACTAGTAATATAGGGGCCTAACATGCCCCTCTCCTTAAGAAAAGTGTTTTCCTCAACGCCTGAGTAGCTCTGAATGCTTATGTATAAAATACTCATCCTCCCATGTAGAATCTTCAATGTGTAAGTTCTTCCCGATGATTAGATACTCTGAAATTGAGCGATTTCATAGGTGTCGAGTTCGTGTTTCCATGACAGCTTCAAGTTCCAATATGATTTTTCCTTCCTCATAAGTTTCTGGAAATATTTATTGAACTAGAAGTTTGTCACCTATAACCTTCTTTAAGCATGAAACATGGAAAACTGGATGCACTCACGAAGAAACAAGAAGCTCCAATTTGTATGTAATAGTACCAATATTTTGCAACACCTTGTAAGGACCATAGTACTTTAGCGATAATTTATTATCCTTCTTATCTTTCTTGAGGGAAATTTGCTTATATGGTTGTAACTGTAAAAATACTGAGTCTCCTACATAAAAATTTCTCTTTCTGCGATGTTGATCTGCCTGTTCTTTCATTCAATTTTGTGCTAAGTTTAGGTTATCCTTTAAGATTTGGAGAAATTTTTGTTGATGCTCGATGTGATATTCCACTGCTTTAACCTTAGATTTTTCTCTTAAATATGATGTGATCGATGGTGGATGATATCCATAAAGTGCCATAAATGGGGTCATTTTTGCTGCAGTATGGAAGGAAGTGTTATACCACCATTCAGCCAGAGGTAACCACTTGACCCATTATGTTTGTTTATTAGATACAAAACAACGAAGATATCCTTCCAAATATTTGTTCACTATCTTATTTTTACCATCCGATTTAGGATGATAAGATGATTTTTGAGCTACTTGAGTACCCAAACAAGAAAATAATTCCATCCAAAAATTTCCAGTGAAAATGGGATCTCTGTCGCTTACAATAATCTTTGGGTTTCCATGTAGCTTTTGAATTGTTTCCATAAATTTAGTAGCAATTGTACTTGTTTTAAATGGATGAGATAATGCACAAAAGTGTGCATACTTGGTAATTCTATCAAGTAGCACCATGATGACATTATTTCCTTCGGACATAGGTAAACCTGTGATAAAATCCACTGGAATCTCCTCCCAATGTTGACTTGGAATGGATAAAGGCTGTAGGAGACCCAGGGTCCTAATCGTCTCAACTTTATTTTGCTGGAAAACCAAACATTCTGCCACAAAATTTTGAATATCACATTTAAGGTCATCCCAAAAAAATTTCTTCTTCACCTTGTGGTAAGTTTTCAAAAATATAGAGTGTCCTCCTAAAGGAGAATTGTGCAATTCCAAATGAATATTTTGTTTCAGTTGGTAATTCTTACAAAGATATAAACAACCTTTATACCTGCTAAGGCCTTAGAAATCTGTGGCAACAACAAGGGGGACAATCACCCAATCCGGACCTTAAGACAATTCCTTTTCCATTTGAGATAGTGGCTCCAATTGGATATAATGGGATGAGTTTCCCAGAGTTGGGTTTTCTGTTTGATTGTTGGGTTTCTCTCAAAGGATTTGCATAAATAATTACTAAAAACTAAAAAAAAATTATTCTAAACATAAAAACTTTGAATTTAAGCCTAATTTAATCTAACTTGGGATAGTACTAATTTGATGCGATCTAAAATGATATCTATTCAATCTGTGATAATTAAGATCATCATAGATTTAATAGAATTATTACTTTGTAAGATGATTCTCTTGAAAAACGGTTAATCAAAAGAAAATGAGAAACATATCACATATATTTGATGATCATATATAAAAAAAACCAATTTTTATCTTTATATCATACAATAGTGCAACTGATATTTCAGATAAAAACAATCAATTTCATATATAATTCATGAAAGCTGGATTCATCACTAATATTCAAAACAGAACTAGCATACATGATAATAGTACCAAATGTGTACTATCATGTTCATCTAATCAATGATAATAGGCCACATTCAACTGTTCTATCATTAAGTCTTTCAAAGAATACATAAGTACATCAACAATGATCAACAAAATGATATATAATTGAAAAGGTCGTGTTCCATTATTTTATCAAGGCATCCACAAACTTACTTACAATTAAGAATTATTTGCAAATGTTCTCAATAAAATTCTGGACCCTTCTCTAAATGCATGAGAAGGGTTTAAATACTAAACTAACTACAAACTAAAATTAAATTATTACAAAAATGTAGAGGAGGTTTCAAACAAAATTTCTCTAAAAGCTTAACTTAAACAATAATCTAGGAATCTTGAACTAACAATCATGATTCTGTGAATCTTGCCCTTCTTTCCGAGTGCAATCACGAAGTTGAAAAATATCTAGCATTTATTTAAGCTAAGCTAGCTGTGATATCTGTAATCGAATCCGTCCCTTGAAAAGAGAGTTTGAGATTATTTACTGAGATCTTTTTACTGAACCTGTAAGAGACTGAAGAGTTTGATGTTGATGGTAAGGTTTGATCAAAAAATTCCACTAATTTTCCTGATCAAACTTATTAACTTTTTTGATCATTTCCTCCTGTGTATTTGCTCTCTATCTCCACTTTATTTCTACTTCTATTGTTTTTGAAAACACATCAGACTGTTGGAAATATGATGCAATGTGTTGTCCCTGATGGCAACCTACTTGATGAAGTTGTCCTTGATGGAAACTGACTTGATGAGTTGTCTTTGGATAGCAACCTATTTGTTAATGATGTAAATCTGATGTATCTATAGAGCAGTTCAGAAGTAACAAAGAAAGAAATTCCAGTAAGTGCCAGAGTAATGATGAATAAGATATGTCACAACGCATACGCGGGTTTGTAAAGGCAAAGTAGCATATGTACACGTAAAAGTATGTACCAAGTACCGTATGCCAATTTGCGCTCTAAATTTATAAAACCAAGGGACATGACCATGGTTTTGGCCCACATTATTGAGCGCTGGATTATCTATTTGATCCCATCGAAGAATACCATCAGCGGTTAAGTGGTTTTGACTCATGGTATTGATAAAGGCTAAAACTATATAAGGAGAAGAGGATCATAGTGCAAGGTGTGCATGAGTAAGGGTTTTTATTGAATAAAATTATCCAAGAGATATCTGCATGGATGAACTCTGTTTCTGATATTTATGATGCACCCATGGATATGATGAAGGTTCAAGATCTCTAGATCTGAAGATGATGAATATCTAGTATGATCTACTGAAGAAAATGAAGAAATCTAGGTAAGTTTTTAGATCTGGTCTGTTCTGAAATATTTACATTTACATATCTATACGCTAGTTGGTTTCAGTAAAAGCGCATATATATGCGGTTTCGCTTCATGAAAAGCACGTATGGCAGTTAGGGATTTATGAAGAATAATATACACAGAAGTATACGCAGGTTGGTGTGCAGAAAAGCGCGTATGTACGCAGATTCAATGAAGCAAAGTAGCGTATGCTATTTTAATCAATGACTGTTCAGGGTTGAGTTTGTATCTGCATATCTATTCTGAAGTCTGGGTATTGAATGAATACTTCACTCTGAAGTATATCTACATGGAATGCGTTGCAGTTTATTAATAGATCTGAATTAATAATGCACCTATGAATAAAAAGATGGATCAGGATCACTAGACCTGAAATGACTATGTATTTTATAGATCTGTTTATGGCAAGTTTAGATCTGTGATTTGATGAATGTTTGCTGAAGTGAAGGGTAAGATCTCAGATGTTTATCTGGTCTGAAGAGTTGTGCAGCCCTGCAATGTTTGCAGATCTATACGCAGGTTCGTCGTAATGAAAGTGCGTATATACGTGGGTTAGTTTCAGCAAAAGCGTGTATGGAATTTAAGGTCAATTCTGAAATAGTTGCAGATATATACGCAGGTTTGTCTCTGTGAAAGTGCGTATATACACGGGTTCAGTGAAGTAAAAGCGCATATGGAATCTAGGGTTTTGCTGAAGTGTGCAGAAAGAAATCTCTGATCTGTTTTGTTGTATTACTGTTGTCTGTCAAGATGTCTTCATACAAATCTGAGTTGTTTGAATACTGATTATGCTGCTACTTGATTATGATTAAAGATCAATTGTTGTTTGATTGGTTGATGATTCAATGAATGAATTGATGGAGTTATAAGTTTCAGTTTGATGTTCTTTGAGCTTAAATATGTGGAGTGGGTCCAGTCTGAAAATCTGATGAAAAGAGGCCTACAAGGTGTGTTGTGTGGAAGCTGTTAGATCCAGTATGAAAATTGATGAAACGTGGTCTCCAGTGGGTTTGAGGGTTGAAGCCTTTAGTGTGGAAGTAGAAGCTTTCAGCCAGTAGAAGCTGGTGTTGAAATCAGGGGGTCGAAGCTCCCTTCCAGGAGAGGCTGGTAAACGAGATCAGGGGGTTGGAGCTCCCTTCCAGTTGCATCTGGAAAACGAGAGAAGGTTGCAGCCTTCTGCAGGTAGACGCCTGCGTACTTGTATAAGTTTTCATCAGTACAATGTTTTAAAATGTTTTATATATAATAAATATTGAAGACAGAGACGACAACATTAGTGGTTTTCTCCCGAATTTGGTTTCCACCTTAAATATTGGTGTTCATGTGTGAGATTCTTTATACTATTGATTACTGCTCATAAATTCTAATTATCTAGCCTTATTCATGACTGATAAATCTATTTAAAAAGACTGTTCCTGAGAAATCCTCTAAATCTGAAGGGTAAATCAGTATACGCTAGTTTCCTTATATATTTCCGAGTGCATACACTAGTTCAGTTCATAAAAACCGCGTATGGAAATCTACTCAAAGAAAAGGTTGAATTTATTTTATAAACTCTAAATACTGATTCATCCCCCCCCGCCTCTCAGTATTTTTCCCAACAATTGGTATCAAAGCAAGTCATTCTGAAAAAGCTTAGTCGCTAGAAGGAAGATCAAACAAGATGAGCAATCAAGATGGAACAACATCTATCAAGCCTCCGCTCTTCAACGAAAATAATTTAATCTTCTAGAAAACAAGGATGAGATCTTATCTTCAGTCTCTGGGAGCAAATTTATGGGCTATTTTTGAAGGAGGATATCAATATCTAGCTGCAGTACCAACAGATCCTACTGTAAGAAATAATTATGAAACAAATGCAACGACGGTCAATGCTCTACTAGGAAGTCTAACTGAATCAGAATTTTCCAAATTCATGTAGTTGGATACAGCAAAGGCAATATGGGACAAAATCATTATAATTTATGAAGGTGATGCAAAGGTAAAAAGTGATAAACTCCAAACTCTCAAAATTCAATATGAAAATCTAAAAATGCATAATGAGGAGAGCATTGCTAGTTTCTTTTTACATCTTGATGATATTGTAAATCGTATGAGAAATCTAGGAGAAACAATAACCGACTCTACTTTGGCTGAAAAAGTTTTAAGATCACTAACGAAAAAATTTGAGTCAAAAGTTTATGCTCTTGAAGAAAAGCAGGATCTTCAAAATCTTACTATAGTGCAACTTCATAGCATACTAACTGCATGTGAAATGAGAAGAGTAGGACCATCTGAAGTCAAAGAAGCCGTCTTTAGAGCTTCTACAAAAGGGAAAGAAGTACAAGAGATAGAAGGATCAGGGTATATCTCAGAAGAAGATAAGGTAAATTTTGTAAAGAAACTCCAACTTGGCATGAGGACCGTTCGAGGAGAGTGGCTTCCCTTTCAAATGTTTTCTTGTGGAAGGATTGGTCAACCATTTATCTTGTTAAGTGTCCTCATAAAGAAACACATGAGAAAAGGGGGAAGAGAGTATGAAGGAATAAGAATCGGTTTAGCACTAGAAAAATTTACTATACTCATGAAGATAGTGATGGGTTATCTGACAGTGAGGAAGAATGTGAACAAGATCTTAGACTTCTCATGGCACTTGAAAAAGACTCTAGAGAAGAAAAAGAAGGAATTACAGGTTGAAAATTGTGGCATAGCTTTATTTGCAGAAGATGAAGAAAACCAATGGTACATTGATAGTGGATGCTCAAGACACATGACAGGTGATAAAAACAAACTTCTTGCATATAGTGCTCTAGAAAAGGAAAAGAATGTTACATTTGGAAATGATACTCCTGTTGTCATTAAGGGAAAAGGGTCTGTTTTTCTAAAAGAAAAGGTGAAAGATAATAATGTCATGTATGTGGATGGATTAAAGCATAACCTGTTAAGTGTAAGTCAAATGTGTGATCAAGGAACTGAAGTTGTCTTTAGTTCAAAAGAATGTGTGGTACGTGATCTTGATATAGGTAAAACAATTATAAAAGGAAACAGAACTCCAAGCAACATATATGTATTGAAGAACTGCAAAGAACAATATTACTTGAGTAAATCTTCAGAAAATTGGCTATGGCATAGAAGGTTGGGGCATCTGAGCTTCTCTCAAATCAACAAATCAAGCAGACTTAAAGTTTTTCGTGATCTTCCCAATATTACTCTACCTAAAAGTATCATATGCAAATCTTGCCAATTCGGTAAGCAAACCTGAGTGAAATTTAATGCCAAGGAAGGATCATCAAGTAAGCCTCTTGAACTCATTCATACTGGCATATGTGGACCTGTGAGGAAAAAGTCATCACGTGGTGAACAATACTATATCTTATTTATTCATGATTTCTCTAGAATGTGTTGGATTGGGTTGATTAAACACAAAGATGAAGCATTTGAGAAATTTCAGATCTTCAAAGAATTGGTTTAAAATGAATTAGACCTAAAAAATCAAGTGTCTTAGATCTAATCGAGGAGGAGAAGATACATCAGATGAATTCCTTGAATTTTGTGAACAACATGGCATAAAAAGACAGTTTTCTGTAGTTGGCACTCCACAACAAAATGGTGTAACAGAAAGAATGAATAGAACAATTCAACAAATGGCTAGAGCTATGCTTGATGATTCCAGAACACCTGACACATTTTGGGGAGAAGCAATACATACAGTGGTAAATATTCTTAACAAGGCACATGTTCGTGTAAATAATGATAAAACTCCATATGAACTCTGGTATGGTAATCCTCCCTCTGTGAAGCATTTTAGAGTTTTTGGAAGCAAATGCTTTATAAAAAATAATGATGAAAAACTTGGCAAGTTTGAACGCAGAGCAGATGAAGGAATACTTCTTTGGTTACTCCTATAGGAGTAGAGCATATAAATGTTACAATAAAAGACTTCGAAAGATTGTTGAATGTATTGATGTTGTTATTGATGAGTCTCCTACAACTCCAAAAGTAGAAAAACAAACAACAGATGAAGACGATGGTGACATATATCCTTCTACATCAAATAGAAATGATATAGACAGTGAACCCAATGAAGAACCCGAAGATGATTTATTTGAAAAAGCTCCATCCAGATATGTTCAAAAGAATCATCCAGAATCTCAAATTTTGGGAGAAAAGGGATCAAGTGTACAAACAAGAAGGACTCTTGTGGGATCTTCTAGCTATCTAGCATTTCTATCCACTATTGAACCACACAATGTCAATCAAGCTAGCAAAGATGAATGTTGGGTTCAAGCCATGAATGAAGAGCTTGATCAAATTGAGAAGAATCACACTTGGGAATTAGTACCAAGACCTCATAACAAAAATGTCATTGGAACTAAATGGATATTCAAAAACAAGTTAAATGAGAATGGGGATGTTTTAAGAAACAAAGCTAGACTTGTTTGCAAGGGGTATACTCAACAAGAAGGTATAGACTTTGAAGAAACTTTTGCTCCTGTAGCTAGACTTGAAGCCATAAGAATGTTTCTTGCTTTTTCAAGTTTTCAACAAATCAAAGTTTATCAAATGGATGTTAAATCTGCATTTCTCAATGGTGATCTAGAAGAAGAAGTTTATATAGAACAACCGGAAGGATTCATTTTGGGAAATGATGAAAATCTTGTTTTTAGACTTAAAAAGGCTCTATATGGTCTCAAACAAGCTCCAAGGGCATGGTATTATCGTCTTGACAAATATCTTCATCAACAAGGATTTTCAAAGGGGTCCGCTGATAGAAACTTATACACAAAAAATGAAAATGATAAACTATTCATTGTGGTTGTATATGTTGATGATATCATTTTTGGAAGTATTGAAGAGTCTATGAGTTAGAAATTTGCTTCTGTTATGCAGCAAGAATTTGAAATGTCTTTACTTGGGGAACTAACATTCTTTCTTGGCTTGCAAGTGCAACAAGCAACAGATGGCATATTCTTATCGCAAGCAAAATATATTAAGAAAATTCTGAAGAAGTATGGCATGGAAGAGTGCAAACCTATAAGTACACCAATGATAATCGGATGTAATCTCAGTTCTCATGATGATTCTCCCATGGTGAATCAACTAGAATACAGATCAATGATAGGAAGTCTAATTTATCTCACTGGGACTAGACCAGACATTATGCATGCAGTTGGGATTGTTGGATGATTCCAAGCTAATCCAAAAGAGTCTCACCTTGAGGCTATCAAAATAATATTCAAATATCTACAAGGAACACAAGAATTTGGACTATGGTATCCAAAGAATGCTGATCTCACTCTTCATGCTTACACTGATGCAGATTGGGCTGGAAATGTTGATGATCGGAAAAGCACTAGTGGTGGTGCATTCTATATGGGGCCCCGGTTAGTATCTAGGTTCAGCAAGAAGCAAAGCTCTATTGCCTTATCTACAGCAGAAGAATAATATGTGGCTTCCACATCATGTTGCACTCAACTTCTTTGGATGATGCAAACCTTACAAGACATTCAAATCAAATGTTCACCTCCTATCTCCATTATGTGTGATAAGACAAGTGCCATCAGTATCTAAAAGAATATTGTTATGCATTCCAAGACCAAGAACATTCCCATCGAGTATCACTTCTTATGTGAACAAGTGCTTGAACAAAAGGTGAAGTTGGAGTGTGTTCCCTCCAAAGAACAAGTTGTTGATATATTTACCAAACCTTTACCCAGGAAAACGTTCGAATATCTCAGACAGAAGCTGGGAGTAGTCTCTGCCATGTAGAAGATCAGATATACTTAAATACAGAAGATTAACTTGGATACGCGGATTTCCTGGAGGACAGTCACGTATATACGCGTGTTTATACATAGAAAACCGCGTATGGGTGGTTGCTGACAAATTATTTTTTTGGTCAGCATTCTTCAGCACAGCTGTGGTGCTGTTGGGTATCTTAGGTGATGTCTCAGCTCTCATATTTCTGTTTCATTCTCTGATATTTGATGAAGATGCCTTAATGATTTGATGTTGAAAGTGTTCAGGATGCACAAGCTAAGGGGGAGATTTTGTCATATGGAAAGGATGCATTGTTGGCATTCTAATTATTTGTTGCGGTCTGATCTCATGCTTGAGATTCTTTGGTCTTGATTTTATAAGTTATTTCTATAATTTGATGAAAATGTCATGTTAAGACCTATGATGTAAATTTGTAATATTCAGTCATGTAAGGACTTGTTCAAATTTGTAAACCCACTTGGTTGGGTAGTTGATTCAAATATGTAAATCCACTTGGTTGGATCATTGATGTAAGTATGAGTCCTTGGTGATAGGGTGAGTTATAGAGTCATGTACTTCATTGAAAAATATATTTTGAAAATTCAGCATAAACTCAGGGGGAGCATGATACATTCAGTGCACATCAGATCTACAGAGCTCATCCTTATACAAGGGAATAAAAACCTTGTGTTGATTTTGAATCGCCCTTTGCCCTTGATGTCAAAGGGGGAGAGTATTATGTATTATGGTGTTTGAATAATGGTGATTTCAATATCAAACATCATCATGGTTGTCATCAAGTCCAAAGGGGGAGATTGTTGGAAATATGATGCAATGTGTTGTCCTTGATGGCAACCTACTTGATGAAGTTGTCCTTGATGGAAACTGACTTGATGAGTTGTCTTTGGATAAAAACCTATTTGTTAATGATGTAAATCTGATGTATCTATAGAGCAGTTGAGAAGTAACAAAGAAAGAAATTCCAGTAAGTTCCAGAGTAATGATGAATAAGATATGTCACAAAGCATACGCAGGTTTGTAAAGGCAAAGTAGCGTATGTACGCGTAAAAGTATGTACCAAGTAGCGTATGCCTATTTGTGCTCTAAATTTATAAAACCAGGGGACATGACCATGGTATTGGCCCACATTATTGAGTGTTAGATTATTTATTTGATCCCATACAAGAATACCATCAGCGGTTAATTGGTTTTGACTCATGGTATTGATAAAGGCTAAAACTATATAAGGAGAAGAGGATCATAGTGCAAGGTGTGCATGTGTAAGGGTTTTTATTGAATAAAATTCTCCAAGAGATATCTGCATGGTTGAACTATGTTTCTAATATTTATGATGCACCCATGGATATGATGAAGGTTCAAGATCTCTAGATCTAAAGATGATGAATATCTAGTATGATCTACTGAAGAAATGATGAAGACCTGGCGCAAGTCTGCTTAAGAAGATGAAGAAATTTGGGTAAGTTTTTAGATCTGTTTTGTTCTGCAAAATTTACATTTATAGATCTATACGCTAGCTGGTTTCAGTAAAAGCACATATATACATGGTTTTGCTTCATGAGAAGCGCGTATGGAAGTTAGGGTTTTATGAAGAATAGTATACATAGAAGTATACACAGGTTGGTGTGCAGAAAAGCGTGTATGTACGCGGATTCAATGAAGCAAAGTAGCGTATGCTATTTTAATCAATGATTGTTCAGGGTTGAGTTTGTATCTGCATATCTATTCTGAAGTCTGGGTATTGAATGAATACTTCACTCTAAAGTATATCTACATGGAATGGGTTGCATTTTATTAATAGATTTGAATTAATAATGCACTTATGAATAAAAAGATGGATCAGGATCTCTAGACCTGAAATGACTATGTATTTTCTAGATCTGTTTATGGAAAGTTTAGATCTGTGATTTGATGAATGTTTGCTGAAGTGAAGGGTAAGATCTGAGTTGTTTATCTGGTCTGAAGAGTTGCGTAGCCCTGCAATGTTTTCAGATCTATACGCAGGTTCGTCACAATGAAAGCGCATATATACGCGGGTTAGTTTCAGCAAAAGCACGTATGGAATTTAAGGTCAATTCTGAAATAGTTGCAGATATATACGCATGTTTGTCTCTGTGAAAGCGCATATATACGTGGGTTCAGTGAAGTAAAAGCGCATATGGAATCTAAGGTTTTGCTAAAGTGTGCAGAAGGAAATCTCTGATCTGTTTTGTTGTATTACTGTTGTTTGTCAAGATGTCTTCATACAGATCTGAGTTGTTTGAATACTGATTATGCTGCTAGTTGATTATGATTAAATATCAGTTTTTGGTTGATTGGTTGATGATTCAATGAATGAATTGATAGAGTTATAAGTTTCAGTTTGATGTTCTTTGAGCTTAAATGTGTGGAGTGGGTCCAGTCTAAAAATATGATGAAAAGAGGCCTAGAAGGTGTGTTGTGTGGAAGCTATTAGATCTAGTATGAAAATTGATGAAACGTGGTCTGCAGTGGGTCTGAGGGTTGAAGCCTTTAGTATGGAAGTAGAAGCTTTTAGCCAGTAGAAGCTGGTGTTGAAATCTAGGGGTCAAAGCTCCCTTCCGGGAGAGGCTGGTAAACAAGATCAGGGGGTTGGAGCTCCCTTCCAGTTGCAGCTGGAAAACGAGAGAAGGTTGCAGCCTTCTATAGGTAGAAGCCTGTGTACTGGTATAAGTCTACATCAGCACAATGTTTTAAAAGGTTTTCTATATAATAAATATTGAAGACAGAGATGACAGCAGCGGTGGTTTTCTCCTGAATTGGGTTTCCACCTTAAATATTGGTGTTTATGTGTGTGATGCTTTATACTATTGATTACTGCTCATAAATTCTGATTATATAGCCTTATTCATGACTGATAAATCTGTTTAAAAAGATGGTTCCTGAGAAATTCTCTAAATCTGAAAGGTAAATCAGTATACGGTAGTTTCTTTCTATATTTCTGCGTGCATACGCTAGTTCAGTTCATAAAAACCACGTATGGAAATCTGCTCAAAGAAAAGGTTGAATTTATTTTATAAGCTCTAAATACTGATTCACCCCCCCCCCCCCCCTCTCAGTATTTTTTCCAACACAGACATGTTTTCTTTAAGAAGTTCTGTTTTAAAAAATTGATCACATATAGACTGAACAATCTCATTTGATTTTTTGGACGTCTTGGTCGCTACTTTCTCTGCTTGATTAATTTGTGCTCTCCATTCTGTGAATAAAAATTCTTTGTGAAGCTTATCTATTTGTGGTAGATTAGCTTGCTTTCATGTATCTGAATAATTTGCCACTGAATGTGTTCTTCGATTTTCTTTTAAAGTTTTTTCCATTCTAGTGTCTTAATTTCTATATGTTGAATCATTATCTTATTGGAATCACAATAAGAATCAATCATGGAAGCTTGGTGACAAAACACTTCTTGTTCTTTCTTTAACATGGTGTTTACATCAAGTGCTTCTTTGATGAATTTTTCTAACTATAGTTGACTCTGTAACTCGGCCATTGTTCTTTCCAGATGTTATTGCTTTTCATTAAGTTCTGTCTGATACTTCGATCTGAGTCTTTCAATATCTTCATGAAATTGAGTTGTGCTTATTTTGATCTGCTCAATGGACTTGGCTTTCTCTTCATTTAACAACTGTTCTAATTCTTGTACTCTGGCTTCCTTTTGCTTCAAAAATATTCTAACCTAGGTAGCTTTATCAACAGTAGCAGTGGCATATGTCCCTGCATATTGTGATAACTTGGTTAGATGTTCAGTGGGGTCATCTGAGGAATCCTTCCAAATTACATCAAATAATTCATCTGTTGGTTTTGGAGTTGTTTCATCAATCCTTTTTCTTTTATTTCTTTTAACTACAGCCTTGTAGCTAGGATTGTATAAAATATCTAATGAAGAAATATCTTCAATCTAAAGAACTATCTGATCTGTAGGGTAGGCCGGTATGATTTCTTTGTCACACATTGCTAGAACTATTTGTAACAGATTGACAGTCTCAACTATTTTCTGTGAAGGTTTTGGTGTTTGGAAACTTGATGCTTGATCAGTACTTGGATTTTATTTGGGAGTCTTTATTGCTTCGGAAAATTCTTCCCATTGATTCATCATATATTTTACTTGAGACAACTTGGATTGATCTAACATGCTATGATTATGTTGAATTGTTTCTAAATCTGATTTTGTCCCATTGTTCTTTGTTTTCTCCAGCACTTCTATCTCTTGAAATATTTGGTCAATTTCTGAATTTTATTTCTTAGATTCGGATTCATTTTCAGGTTGATCTAAATTGTCATACTGTTGTTGCAATTGGCCTGATTCATTTTTAGATATATCTTTAATTTCATCATCCAGAATAACACTTGGAGCATGTTTTTCATTTTCAATAGTAAATAAATTCAAAGGAACATTTTCTACACTCTTGTTTCTATATGCTTGAAAAGCGTCAACATCTTCTGGACTTAATTGACTAGAAAAATATTTGGTAATATCAAAGAAATTTTCCATGCCTTGGAAGAAGTCATCGAATTCATCGTCTTCCTTTACAAAAGGCTTCATTTTTAGCTCTGTGATGTAATTTTTAATCACATCATCAGGATCATATAATCTTCTTGGCATGAATGCCAATTTGAATAACTAAATCTTGGGAACCTCTTTGAATGTGTGGCCAATATTAGCCAAAGCAAAGGTGCTGCACTGTAGAGGGAAAGTAGGCCAAATATACTTTTTACCATCCTTCAGCTACTTTGTGACACCGTTGACAAGATGATAGGCTATTTCTTTTGCAAGTAATTTATCCGAAACATATTAAGGTAAAACATGGAGAGAAGCATAACTCCCAAATACTCTAATATATGTAAAATTTTCTTTAGCAAACCATATACCTATGGGAAGAATATCTACATTGGCTTCTTTAGAAACCCTAGGAGCCTATTTGTTGAAAATCATCTGATGCATGGGAAATTTCACTCCATAGCAGATTTTATAGAAGTGTAAGTAGAACTCGGAATCCCAAATTTCTCTATGGTAGATACGAATCAGAGTAGGGTCTTTGGTGGTCCATTTCCAACCCTTGGTAGGAAAATTAGAAGTAAAATAGATAGTGTCCATGACATAGGCAGACATATAAAATGAAGGTATTTCTCTTAGCGAAACACTTATTTTATTCCTATATTATGTGATATGCTTGGATAAGTAATTGGATAAAATTTCTGCCCAATTTAAGATAGATGAATTGACGATTGCGTCAATTAGGGGAACCCAATCTCTTGAAAATCTAGTCCTATCAGGCTTGGAAAATATTCTACACAACATACCAGCGGCATAATAATAAGGATTAGGAATTTGTGCAATTGGGTACATACTAGACTTATCTTGCTTCAATTTTCCCTCATTGTCTTTCCATTCATGGATGACTTTGATAAGATCTAGATGTTTTGGTTTGAAAGTATGCACATATTTATTGTCGTATTTTTGCTGCGGGGTTGGTAGATGATACATTGCTACTAAATCCTCTGCTTTGAAATAATCCATAATTTCTCTTCTCGGATTCTTGAACATTCTATCTTGAATATTTAAGGGGTCAATTGCCCGCTTAACCATGTCTGTATAAGGAAGAATATTTGGTCTTGCAACTATCCTGTGAATGTGTGAGCATGCAACATCAAAAAGGGTTGTATTAGAGGCCGAATCAATGCCTGTTGCAGAAACTTTGTTTATCACCCTTGGTCCTTCATCTTCGAAGAGTTTATACATTTCCTTCCATGTCGAACTACCAAAATATTTGTTGTAGATGGTGTCTGAAAATAATGAAGACATATCTGTGTCTTCTGTGGATGATGTTTGAGAAATTTCTTTGCCCTTTTTGGTCATTTTGAACTTCTTCAACCTAATAATTGATTTCATGAGAGCGAAGTGAATTTAACACATAAGGAGTATTATAAGAGTAAATTAATCATTTACTTCAAAAATACATGTGAGGATGTCAATCTGTCTATCATATTTCATAATTCCTAATTTAATATTTCACATGGCTTTGCATGTAAGATATATTAATGGTTTTAAAGCCGTTAGGATCTTAAATTCCATTTGATATGAAATAAGTTGTTTTCACACACTGAATTCATTTAGCACGCAAATCACAATCATTCATTCTAGTATTTCGTGACTCTTTACCCTTAAAGGCTGCAAAATGCGATCTATGCAAATCGCAGATCGCAAATTTTACAAAATAGTGTTCAAGTATATATTATAAGTTGCGCGCAATACAAATTGGGCAAAACTTAAATTGACCGCAATAGCAAAAGATTTTATATTTCCTAGTTTATTTGCTTGTTGGGTCAGCGGGTATCACAACTTATATTGTTTGTTTCTTAAAGCTTTATTGATTAAATAAAGTGCAATGTGAAAAGGAAAACAAAATAAAATGATGATTTAATATTTTTACAAGGTTTTTTAATTATTATTTCGAAAAGGCTTAGAGCGCATTTCAAAATTCACATATTTCACGTTTTATAATTCTTTTTGAAATAAGATATGTAATTTGCTATGTGCTTTTAAGAGCAAAAGGAAATTTTATTTTTTAAAGTTTTTTATGTTAGGAAATTATAAACATAATTTCCTATTTATTTCTAAAGGGTCTCTATTTATAAAAATAAATGGGGGGTTGTTGTATAGTGCAACAATTGGCGATTCACTTGGATGAACCAGATTTCTTTGATAAAAATTTTGAAAATTCAAAACCTTTTTGAAAATAAAATAGTTAAAGGAAAAAAAATTCAAATAAATAATATCTTTGCCAAACAATGAAAATTTCTCTTATTCACTATTCATGAGAATTCCTATATAAAGATATAAGTATGAAAATCTATATCAGTCCTTACTTAGCTTAAAAAGGATAAAGTAAATAGCCTTTACATATCAACTTTATATAAATTTACTCATTTATCGCAGATAGAGCCTCTGTTCCAATAGGAAATTTTAAGCTTTTGGCAGGGTTACCTTTTACCCAGCTATGATTCATTTTCCCATCTAGTATTTCTTATAATCTTCATAAGTAAATTCTAATTTATGAGAAATTTTTCTTATATATTTTTATCTACTTAGAAGCCATTGTCATGGCTTGGTAATCAAATAATGACAATGCCATTCACAAATAGTAATTAAAATGATCGAGTTGCTTCTTGATGAGACCCCTTGTCTTTATGATATAATCTCAAGTCATTACACTATTTTGGTAGACAATATTAGTAATGTCAGTTTAAATATTTCTTTATGAACATGGTAAACAAGCGTTTGATGAGACTTATAATATTTTAAGTTTTTTTTTTTTTTTAAATCATATCATTTTATTTTCTTTTGAATTCCTTTTGAAAATTTATAAAATTTTCTGGATGGGATGAATCATAGGTATTTTTAATATAATCGATGATAATGTCGAGTTTTAAATTTATTTTCTGCAAGAAGGTTTCTCACTATATTCAAGTTTCTTTTCTTGACTGATATAATAATTTTCATGCTATATAAAAATGAGAGTTCATAAAAAAAAAAAAAAAAATTATTGAAATTTCATTTTTTAGAAAGATAAAATCAAACTGTCTCTCTAAATATTTCGATTTCCCTTCCTTATCATTTTAATTTTTTTATAAGTGAAAAGAAAAATCAAAATAAAGTCATTGGAGATTTATTTTGAAAAGTCAACTATCAATACTAAGCAAGCTTTTATTTTTACAAGAAAAACAAAATATTTTAATATAAAAGGATAGAAGGGGTTACCTTCTATGAGAAATATTTTTTCAAAGTTCTCCCATTAATGGGCAAAGAATCATTTTTGCTTGATAAATGTTGTAACAGAAATCTTGATTGACCTATTTCTTCAATTATTTGAAATGGACCTAGCCAGAGTTTTTGAAACTTCATGTTTTTACCCTTTTCCTCATGTGCTTTGTCCCATTTCAATACCAAATCACCGATTTGAAAATTCTTTAGACTGACAGAAGTTGAATAAAATGAGGCTTTTATTATTTTTTGATGATGAATATGAGTTTGTTTGGATTTTTATTTTTCCTCTTCTAACCTAAGAATTCGATTTGTCTAATTTGAAGGGAAGATGAAGGATTTTCATCAATAAACTGCACTAAAGAAAATGATGATATCGTTACATTTGTGGGTAGAACTGCTTCTTTCCCATAAACTAACACAAATGAAGAAGTACCTATTGAGGCTTTCTGGGTGATTCTATCTGCCTAAAGAGCAAATAATAGTGCTCTGTGCCAATTTTTATGATTTTTTTCTATAGTTCGTTTGATGATTCTGATAAGGTTTTTATTTGTAGATTCAACTAATCCATTACCTTGTGGATAATAGTTAGCTGAGTATTTTGATTTAAAACCTCTTTTCAAAGCAAATTCTATTATGACATTTCCAGAAAAGTAAGATGCATTATCAAATATCAAAGCTGATGGGAGACCAAACCTAGTGATTATGAACTGATCAATAAAATCTGTAATACTTTGTGTATTAACCACCTTTAATTGGATAGCTTCTACCCATTTTGTGAAATAATCAGTTGCAGTTAGAATATACTTGTGCTATTTTGAAGAGTTAGGAGTTATTTCACCTATGATATCTAACCCCCATTGTTCAAATGGTTGTTGGATATTTACTGGCTGTAGTGGAAATGCTGCTTTCCTTTCTCTTCCTGTTGCAGTTTGACATACTTTACATTTTCTCGCATATTCATGTGCATATTTAAATAGAGTTGACCAATAGTAACAAGCACATAGTATTTTATGAGTTGTGGTGTTTCCTCTGAAACGACCTCTAGTTGGTTCATCATGTAATCCTACATTACTTTTTTAGCTTTAGTTTTTTTTAAACATCTCAATAATACATAATCATAATTCCTCCTAAATAACACATCATCGATGAGTTGATATTGATTTGCTTTAAGTCTTAGAGCACATTTTGCTGTATAATTGAGATATAATGGAGCATATCCATTTTTCACGAAAAAATTTAGATCAACATATTGTGATTGAGAATCATTTAGGCTTACCTCGGATAGTTGTAATTCATTTGATTGATATTATTATTTTAGTAAATGAGAGGATCTAGTTAACATCCTACAAAGACCTTGTCTTTTAACAATTTTAGCAGGATGTATCTCTACATCATATTCTTGAAGTGCAGTAACCCAATTTGCACTCTTCTCTCCTACTTCTCGTTGGATTAATAATTGCCTTACTGTTGAGTAAGGTACTATTATTTTAGTATGTGTTTTTAGGAGAAAATGCCTGAAATGTTTCAAATCTTTAAATACAGCATAAGATTTTTTTTCCACAGCTGAATAATTTAACTCAACACCTTGAAGGTTAGAACTAAAAAATGCAATCGGTTCTTCCATGTTTTGATCATTTAACTGTGTCAAAACTGCTGGGTATGATTTATCAGAAGAAAATGTATATAATACAAATGATTTAAGAAAATTAGGAGTTTTTAAAGAGGGAGCTTCACTGATGGATTTTTTAATAAATTCAAAAGACTTTCTCTCTTCTTTTCCCCATTTAAAAATTGATTTTTTCTTGATCATTGATTGCAGGGGTAAGATGATTTGGGAAAAATCTGGTACAAACCTTTTTACAAAATTAATTTGTCCTAAAATTGATTGCATCATTTTTTTATTGTGTGGTATAGGAATATTTTCAATTTCCTAAATCCTATCAGGATCAATATGGATTCCTTGTTTAGGAAAAATGAATCACAATAATTTACCTTCTGATAAGGCGAAATAACATTTTTTAGGATTCAAGGAAATGCCATATTTTCTACATCTTTCAAAAATATGTTTTAGGTGATTCACATGATTGCTTCTATGCTTAGAGTAAACAATAATGTCATATACGTATATAACAACTCAGCTATTGATTAGTCCTCTGAAAGCTATATCTATAGCATGTTGAAATGTAGCACTAGCATTAATCAACCCAAACAACATTTTTTGATATGCGTATGCTCCCAACTTTGTTCTGAATGTTGTCTTTAATCTATCTTCTGGGTGTACCATGATCTGATTGTATCCTAAAAATCCATTGAGAAATGACATCAATTCAGATCCTACAACTGACTACAATATTTGTTCCATGGTGGATAAGGGGAAATTATCTTTCTGACAAGCTTTATTCAAATTTCTAAAGTCTATTCAAATCCTAATGTCTCCATTCTTTTTTCTAACTCGGACCATGTTTGACACCCATTTTGAATGTCTAACAGGATAAATGACTTTAGCTTTGAGCATTTTATTTAATTCAGATTTAATTTGACTTTCTAAATTCAGATGAATTTTTCTAAGTTTTTGTTGAACAGGCTTATCATCTGAAATCATAGGTATGGTATGCTGAATTATGGAAGTATCATATGTTTTGAGATCTTAATAATCCCATGCAAATATATCTTTATATTTTTTCAGCAATTTAATGAATGACATCCTTTCTTCAGGTTTTAAACCAAGACCTAAGTTGATGTTTTGAGGTTTTTTTGGTGTACCAAGATTAATCAATTCAAATTTTAAAGTAGAACTTTGAGTTTTTCAATTGGTCACCTTCTTAAACCTATCTTTCAAATCATATAGATCTTCCATTTTGACTACAGATTTGGGAATGGAATTAGTATTTGGTTTATCTTCAATCTGTAAATCATGTTCATGTTCATCTATGATCTGACTTTCATAAGCCCTGTCTGATGTAAGAAAGTCTACTATATCTGCATCATTATTAAATACTCTCCAATAGTTACATTGTCAGGAATGGAAGGCCTAAAAATTAACTCAATTGAAAATCTATCTGGGCTAAATTCTTCGGATGGTATAAGTCTAGATGCTACATTAGCAAGTAAATTAGCACTTACATTTTTTAATGTAGGAATTGTGGAGATATTGAATGCAATAAAATGGGAAGTAAGATTATGAGCTAAATTTTGATAATCGTATTTCTAACTTGTCTAACAATTATTTCAAAATCTCTGTATACTTGCAAGTATTTAACATTCAATCCTATAGCTTTATACAGACCTTGTATCAATGCTTCATATTCAACAGTATTATTTGTGCATTGAAATTCAATTCTGCAAGCTAACATTGTTTTCTCTCATTGTGGATCGATTAAAACGAAACCTGCACCTGCACCATCTTCTGATTTTGAGCCATCAAAGTATAGAGTCCAAAATAAAGATTCTTTTGTAATTTGATTGCTAAGGTTAATACATCTAAAAGTGTATGTTTGAGAAAAGTTTTCAATTTGAGAAATAGTAGTGTTTATTAGAAAAGGTGAAATCTGGGCATTGAATGATCCAAGAAACAATTCAGCTGAATAATTTCCTATGATATTATTGGTGAAGGCTACAGGTTCATTTGCTTCTTCTAGTTCAATGACTGTATGTTTCATGAATTTTTCACGATCAACTCGGATTTGATTTGGTTTACCGTTGTATGGTAACCACATGTGCGACCAATCAGAAGAAAAATATCCATGTAACTTTTTAGACCAATCCCTACTTAAAATAAGGCCATAAAATTTAGGGATGTCTACGACTAAAATATCAATTACTTGTAGTAGTTTTGGATTGGATGATAACCTAATAGATACTAACAACATTTATCCAATAACTTAAAATCTTGTTCTATATAATTGAACTATATGTACAACTTATTTTTGAGGAGTGATATTCAATTTTGTACACATTGTTATTGGCATAATGTTAGAAGAATCCCCTGAATCAATAAGACAGTTATGAACATTTTTGTTGAAAATCTCATTAGTCAAAAGTAAAGGAGGAGTGTTTGAAATAGATCTATCACCAATCAAAACCAAATCATTGGGATTTACTTTGTTTGCAGATGATGGAGGCTTTCCCATACCTTTAGAAGCTTGTGCTATAACTAGTGGTTGTATGGGGTCTACAGGGATTGCCTTGAGTTCTCTAAGCAAAATTTTCTACCATTGTTTGAGATTGGTCATTTCATGTAATGAAATATTTTATTTAGTCTTTTTCATATCTTCAACTATATTATATTCCACTTTATGTGAAACTATCAAAGTTTTAGAAGTTGTATTAGGATCAGGTAGAATAGAATCTGTCTGAACAATTTTAGATTTTCTATCTGTTGTTTTCTCCTTGGTGGGGAGAGATTTTTGTTTCTGATTTGATGCAATTGAATCAGGAGAAGATTTACTTCTTGTAGACACATGCATAGCTTCACTTTCTTCCTATGTGGGGAGAATGAAATCCCATAAACCATTCAATTCAACTTCTTCCTAAGATTCTAGCTCTTGCTCATATGGTGAGGGATCTTCAGTATCTTGATCAGAATCAACATTCGAAATCACATTTGGAGGTTGAGATGTTGAAGAAGGATTTTTATTAAATGGGAAAAATGATTTCTTAGGGGTTGAAGTTTCAACAACCTATTTCTTTATTTCAATCATATCATTTGACATAGTCTTTAATACTTTTTGAAGACCTTCAAGATCAAATGGATCTTTCGAGACCTTCTTTTTTGAATCTTGAATAAATGTCACTTTCTTGGATTTCCTGTCTTCCAATTCTGAACGTTTTTATAATGCTAAGATTCTTTTCTGTATAGCGAGAGCTTCTTTCCTGTTTTCTAAGAGGGTAGCTTTACCTGCTCTATCTACAAAAATAGCTATATTAGAAGGCAAAGAAGAAATATACCACTCTATTTGTACATCAACAATAGGTTTGGAAGCAGTTGGAATTTTGTTTAATAACTTGTTAAATGTGGAGTTGAAATATTTGATCCTTTCCCCTGAATTTGTTTTAAGATTGGAAAGAGCATTGATTAGGGATGCAACAGTTCTATCATCTCCAAATTTTGCAAGGAAAACTTGCTCAAAATTTTCCCAATCAGTAATAGATCTGGTTGGAAGTGAAAAATACCAGGATCTTGTAGATCCTTGTAAAGTATAAGGAAAAAATATAAATACAATATCTTCATGGGAAACTCCATTTAGATCCATGGCTAGCATAAAATTATTGATATGTTCTTCAACAGGAAGATCATCATCTGGGTTATATTTAAGTAACCATTTTTCTGGATGATCTGGAAGGGGATTTGGATTTGTTATTAATACTACACCAGGATTTGTCCAAGGTCGATTAGCCATAATTGGATTTGAACTTTGTGAAGATATAGAAGTAGATCCAGAAGTAGGGGAATGAATGAAGAACTTACAACTGGAACAATACTACTTGTAACAACATTGATTGTTTGAGTAGAGGAAATGGAAGACTAAGGAGATACAGACTGAGAAAGAGGATATGAAGAAGCAACCGAAGGAAAATTTGATGTAACTTCACTTGTATCTGACTTAGAAATGGATATAGATTTTTTTTTGTGAAATGATTCAACTGGAAACTCAAAAGGTGGAATTCCAAGTTTCTCACTTTTAGATCTAGTTAATATACTAGTTTCTCTAAATAGAGAAGTAACACTTTCTTCAGAAGCATCTGGGTTAATAGGATTTTCAGCAGAAATAGATATTCCTTCTAATTTCTAAATTAAAGACGAACTTTGGGAGACTTGGAAGTGAATTCCTAAGCAGATGAATGTCGAGATACTTCAGGAGATGATGGAAATGTTTCTACTATTTCCGATTTCTGATTTGTGATCTAGAGTGTGAATGGGAAGTTGTAGAATGCTTTTGGAGAGATTGACTCTGATGAGGGCTTCTAGTTTGAGGTTTGGACTTATATGCCATTCATATTCACCCTCCTCCTAGCACCAAAAATGTTGAGGCCTCATAAATCTGTGGCCACAACAAGGGGGATAACCACTCAGTCTGGACCTTAAGACAGTTCCTTTTCCGTTTGGGATAGTGGCTCCGACTGGATATAATGGGACTAGTTTCCTAGAGTTGGGTTTTTTGTTTGATTCTTGGGTTTCTCTCAAAGAATTTGCATAAGAATTACTAAAAACTAAAACAAATTTAATCTAAATAAAAAACTTTGAATTTAAGTCTAATTTAATCTAACCCAGGATAATACTAATTTGATGCGATCTAAAATGATATCTATTCAGTCTGTGATAGTTAAGATCATCAAAGATTTAATAGAATTATTACTTTGTAAGATGATTCTCTTGAAAAACAGTTAATAAAAAGAAAATGAGAAACATATCGCATATATTTGATGATCATATATAAAACAAACCAATTTCTATCTTTATATTGTACAATAGTGCAACTGATATTTGAGGTAAAAACAACCAATTTCATATATAATTCATGAAATCTGGATTCATCACTAATATTCAAAACAGAACTAGCATACAGGATAATAGTACCAGATGTGTACTGTCCTATTCATCTTATCAATGATAATAGGCCACATTCAACTGTTTTATTAGTAATTCTTTCAAAGAATACAGAAGTGCATCAACAATGGTCAACAAAATGATATATAACTGAAAAGGCCATGTTACATTATTTTATCAAGGCATCCACAAACTTAATTACAAATAAGCATTCTTTGCAAATGTTCTCAATAAAATTTTGGAACCTTCTCTAAATGCATGAGCAGGGTTTAAATACTAAACTAACTACAAATTAAAATTAAATTATTACAAAAATGTAGAGGAGGTTTCAAACAACCTTTCTCTAAAAACTTAACTTAAACAATAATCTAGTAATTTTGAACTAACAATCCTGACTCTGCGAATCCTGCCCTTACTTTTGAGTGCGATCATGAAGTTGACAAATATCTAGCATTTCTTTAAGCTGAGCTGGTTGTGATATCCATGATCATATGTCCCTTGAAAATAAAATTTTAGATTATTGACTGAGATCCTTTTGCTGAATCTGTAAGAGACTGAAGAGTTTGATTGATGGTAAGGTTTGATCAGAAAATTCCAGTAATTTTCCTAATCAAACTTATTAACTTTTTTGATCATTTCCTCTTGTTTATCTGCTCTTTGTCTCCATTTTATTTATATTTCTCTTGTTCTTGAAAACACATTAGACATGTTTTCTTTAAGAAGTTATATTTTAAACAATTTATCACATATAGACTGAATATTATCATTTGATTTCTTGGACGTCTTGGTCACTTATTTCTCTGCTTGATTAATTTGTGCTCTCCATTCTGTGAATAAAAATTCTTTGTGAAGCTTATCTACTTATGGTAGATTAGCTTGCTTTCCTGTATCTGAAATTTTCCACTGAATGTGTTCTTTGATTTTCTTTTAAAGTTTTTCATATTCCAATTTCTGAATTGCTATTTGTTGAATCATTATCTTATCGGAATCACAATAAGAATCAATCATGGAAGCTTGGTGACAAAACACTTCTTGTTCTTTCTTTAACATGGTGTTAACATCAAGTGCTTCTTTGATGAATTGTTCTAACCATAGTTGACTTTATAACTCAGCCATTGCCATTTCCAGATGTGCTTGCTTTTCATTAAGTTCTGTCTGATACTTTGATTTGAGGCTTTCAATATCTTCATGAAAGTGAGTTGTTCTTATTTTGATCTTCTCAATGAACTTGGATTTCTCTTCATTTAACAACTGTTCTAATTCTTGTACTCTGGCTTCCTTTTGTTTCAAAAATATTCTAACCTCAGTAACTTTATCAATAGTAGCGGTGGCATATGCCCCTGCGTATTGTGATAACTTGGTTAGATGTTCAGTGGGGTCATCTGAGGAATCCTTCCAAAGTACATCAACTGATTCATCTGTTGGTTTTGGAGTTGTTTCATCAATCCTTCTTCTTTTATTTCTTTTAACTACAACCTTGTAGCTAGGATTGTAGAAAATATATAATGAAGGAATATCTTCAATCTGAAGAACTATCAGATCTGTAGGGTAGGCCAGTATGATTTCTTTGTCATGGATTGTTGGAACTGTTTGTAACGGATTGACAGTCTCAACTATTTTTTGTGAAGGTTGTGGCGTTTGGAAACTTGATGCTTGATCAGTATTAGGATTTTCTTTGGGAGTCTTTATTGCTTTGGAAAATTCTTCCCATTGATTCATCAGATATTTTACTTGAGACGGCTTGGATTGATATAACATGCTATGAATATGTTGAACTATTTCCAAATATAATTTTGTCCCATTGTTCTTTGTTTTCTCCAACACTTCTATCTCTTGAAAGATTTGGTCAATTTCTGAATTTTCTTTCTTAGATTCGGATTCATTTTCAGATTGACCTGAATTATCAGACTACTGTTGCGATTGACCTAATTTATTTTCAGATATATGTTTCATTTGATCATCCAAACTAACACTTGGAGTGTGTTTTTCGTCTTTAATAGTCAACAAATTCAAAGGAACATTTTCTAGCCTCTTGTTGCTATATGCTTGAAAAGCTTCACCATCTTCTTGACTTAATTTACTAGAAACATATTTGGTAATATCAGAGAAATTTTCCATGCCTTGGAAGAAGTCATTGAATCCATCTTCTTTATTTACAAAAGGCTTCATTTTTAGCTCTGTGATGTAATTTTTTATCACATCATTGGGATCATATAATCTTCTTGGCATGAATGCCAATTTCAATAACTGAATCTTGGGAACCTCTTTGAATGTGTGGCCAATATTAGCCAAAGCAAAGGTGTGGCATTGTAGAGGGAAAGTAGGCCAAATAGCCTTCTTACCATCCTTTAGCTTCTTTGTGACACCATTGACAAGTTGAGAGGCTATTTCTTTTGCAAGTAATTTTTCTGGAACATAGTAAGGTAAAACATGGGGTGAAGCATAACTCCGAAATACTCTAATATATGTAAACTTTTCTTCAGCAAACCATCTCGCTATGGGAAGAATATCTACATTGGCTTCTTTAGAAACCATAAGATCCTTTTTGTTGAAAATCATTTGATGCATGGGCAATACGACTCCATAGCAGATCTTATAGAATTGTAAGTGGAACTCAGAATCCCAGGGTTATCTATGGTAGATATGAATTGGGGTAGGGTCTTTGGTGGTCCATTTCTAACCCATGGTATGAAAATTAGAAGTAAACCAATAACATCCATGACATAGGCAGACATATAAAATGAAGGTATTTCTCTTAGCGAAACACTTCTTTTATTCCTATATTCAGTGATATGCTTGGATAAGTAATTGGATAAAATGTCTGCCCAATTTAAGATAGATGAATTGACAATTGCGTCAATTAGGGGAACCCAATCTCTTGAAAATTTAGTACTATTAGGCTTGGCAAATATTCTACACAACAGACCAGCAGCATAACAATAAGGATTAAGAATTTGTGCCATTGGGTACGTACCAGAGTTATCTTGATTCAATTTTCTCTCATTTTCCTTCCATTCATGGATGACTTTGATAAGATCTGGATTTTTTTCTTTGAAAGTCTGCATGTATTTATTGTCTTATTTTTGCTGCGGGGTTGGTAGATGATACATTGCTGCTAAATCCTCTGCTTTGAAATAACCCATAATTTCTGCTCTTGAATTCTTGAACATTCTATCTTCAATGTTTAAGTGGTCAATTTCCCACTTAACCATGTCCGTATAAGGAAGAATATTTGGTCTCATAGCTATCTTGTGAATGTGCGATCATGCAACGTAAAAAAGGGTTGCATTAGAGATAGAATCAGTGCCTGTTGCAGAAACTTTGTTTATCACCCTTGGTCCTTCATCTTTGAGGAGTTTATACATTGCCTCCCATGTTGAACTTCTGCAGTCTTTGTTGCAGACGGTGTCTGAAAATAATGAAGACATATCCGTGTCTTCTGTGGACGACATTTGAGAAATTTATTTGCCCTTTTTGCTCATTCTAAACTTCTTCAACTCGGTAATTGATTTCCTGAGAGCGAAGTGAATTTAACACATAAGGAGTATTATAAGAGTAAATCAATCATTTACTTCAAACATATGTGAGAAGATTTCAATTTGTCTGTCATCTTTCATAATTCCTAATTTAATATTTCACATGGCTTCGCACGTAAGATCTATCAATCATTTTAAAGTCGTTAGGATCTTAAATTCCATTTGATATGATATAAGTTGTTTTTACACGCTGAATTCATTTAATACGCAAATCACAATCATTCCTTATAATATTACGTGATGCTTGACCCTTAAAGGCCGCGAAATGCGATCTGCAGAAATTGCAGATCACAACTTTTATAGGATAACGTTTAAGTATATATTATAAGTTGTCCGCAATGTGAATTGCGCAAAACCTAAAATGACCGCAATAGCGAAAGATTTTATATTTCCTAGTTTATTTTCTTATCGGGTCTGTGGGTATCGCAACTTATATCGTTTGTTTCTTAAATCTTTATTGATTAAATAAAGTGCGATACAAAAAGGAAAACAAGATAAAACAATGATTTAATATTTTTATAGAGTTTTTTTTATTATTATTTCGGAAAGTCTTAGAGCGCATTTTGCAATTCACATATTTTACTTTTTATAATTCTTTTTGAAATAATATATGTAATATGCGATGCACTTTTAAGGGAAAAAGGAAATTTAATTTTTTTAAGACTTTTATTTTAGGAAATTATGAATATAATTTCCTATTTATTTCTAAAGGGTCCCTATTTATAAAAATAAATGGGGGGTTTTTGTATAGTACAAAAATACCATAAGGAATTATTTTTTCAACTAAAAGTATCAGATGTACAAGGATATTGCTGCAACTTTTGAATGAGTGCCCACACTTCTTCATCCTTTTCCATTCATCCCTTGCTTCGATTATCCAATCTGGTTGGATAATAGAAAAAACAAAAAGAAATGCTTCCACCTACAACAACATTTAGCTTCCATTTTTTGTAGATGATTTCAAAGTCATAGCCCAACATATTTGTGACCCATTTTTGTTGCTCTTATGAAGATAGTCTTTGTTACAAAAAGTGCTTAAGACTATCATGATCAATTTTTACCTTGAAGTGTCTTCCCATTAAGTAAGGTTGCCATTTCTTTAGTGCATGTAGTATTGCCAACATTTCCTTCTCATAAATATCTTTCTATAAATAATTTCCTTTCATTGGACGACTTTCAAAATTAATGGGTATTCCTTATAGAATTAAAACAACACCAATTCCATTTCCCGAGGAATCACATTCCACCATAAAGGTTTTTGTGAAGTATGGCATAGCTAAGACCGATGCTAGGCACATTTCCTCTTTAAAATATTTAAGGGCCTTAGTTGCTTTAGGTGCCCATGAAAATGCATCTTTCTTCAATAATGTTGTTAGAGGTGCTGTTATTCTCCCATAATTTGTAAAAAAATTGCGACAATACCCTGTTAACCCGAGAAATCCTCGCAATTGCTTTATGGTTGTGGGGAATTTCTATTCCTTAATGGATTTAAATTTGTTAGGGTCTACCTTAACTCCCTTGTGAGATACAATATGACCCTGATATTCCACGTATTGTACTCCAAAGAAACATTTGGAGGCTTTTGCATATAATTGTTTCTCCTCCAATAGTTTGAGCACCATGTCAACATGTTGAACATGATCCTTACAAGACCTGTTGTAGATTAGTATATCATCAAAATATACTAACACAAATTTTCTAAGGAAGGGTTTGAAAATGGAATTCATCAACCCTTGAAATGTAGAAGGTGCATTGGTAAGGCCAAAAGGCATGACCAAAAATTCATAATGAACCTCATGAGTTCAAAATGTTGCTTTTGGAATATCTTCAGTCTTCATTCTAATTTTATGATATCCTAAACGAAAATTCAACATGGTAAAATAAAGTGCTCCATGTAATTCATCCAATAATTCAACATCAATCACAGGAATGGGAAATTTATCTTTAATAGTGAGCTTATTGAGCTCCATATAATCCAGACACATGCGCCATGATCCATCTTTCTTGTGTACCAACACTACTGGGGCAGAGAAAGAACTTTGACTATGTTGAATTATACCAACCTCTAACATTTCTACAATCATACTTTCAATTTCGCTCTTTTAGACATAAGGATATCTGTAAGGCCTTACTTTTGGAGGAACACTTCCTAAAATCAAATGAATAGCATGATCATGACCACGAATAGGTGGGAGCCATTTGGGAGTTTCAAACACCTTGGAATGATTGTCCAAGAATTTTTGGAGATCTGGAAATAGATGATTTTGATGTTGGAAATTCTAGTGAGCATAATTATGAAATTACGGATCATTGTTCTTTCTTTAGAATCTTTGTCATGACATTAGAGCTTATTATATTTCCCGACTTTCCTACGACACCCCGTATTTTGAATTCCTTTCATTCCGAAATGAAATTCAAGAAACGTTCTTGAAAATTAAAAGCTACCATCCCCAAAGATTGTAACCATTGTACTCCTGGTACAACATCAACACCTCCCATTAGAATTGAAAGAATTTGACTATTCAATACATATTGGCCCATGGTTAGCTTGATATTATGTCATTTTCTAGATAAATTTATAGTTCCTCCATTTGCAACCATCATTTGAGATTCTAGTGCTAAGTATAGGGAGCAATTCAATTCCCTGGATACCTTACAATGAATAAAATTATGGGTAGTCCCTGAATCAATCAACACTATGACCTTTTTCTTCTTGATATCTACTTCTATCTTGAGTGTTTGAGGAGTTGTAATTATTGCCAATGCATTTCACAATATGGTTGGCCTCATTTCTTCTTTCTCTAGGGATGTTTCCTAGTGTCTATCCTCTTCCTTTGAGGTTTATTCTTCATTTTCTTCCTCCTCTTCACAACCTATGTAAAATAATTTCTTCTCAACACACTTATGACCTTTAGTGTATTTTATATCACAACTGTAGCAAAGCCTTTTTGCTCCTTTTTCTTCCAATTTTTGTGGTGTCAACCTTGTAGGTTGTGGAAACCTAGGAGTAGCAACACTTCCATATTTATAAATGTGAGTGCTAGGCTTCCTTATCGCCATAATTTTACATTCAATTTTTCTTGCCAACCTGAATGCCTTCTCCAATGAATTAGGTTCCCAAACACGAACCTCATGTTGGATGTTATCCTTTAAAGTCCCTATGAAGACATCAATCCGATATTCCTATGGAATATCAGTTACCCTTATATTTGGTTTTTGGAAGTTCTCAATGTGCTCCACAACTGAACCCTTTTGTTTTAGATTTATCAATTGGTTAAAGAAGGTGTTTCTATTTGTATCCTCATAATTTTCTATCATTTCGTCCATAAAAATTGACCAAGTGACAATTTTGTTACGGGGGAAAAGCCATCGATACTGTACAAATGTATTTTGTTCTAAATATAAGGTTTAAATGTGTACCTTTTGTGTGTTTTTCACATTATTGAGATCAAAATATTGCTCCAACTATAGTATCCATGTTACGGGATCCTTGCCATCAAAATTCCTCATCTCTATCTTTGGAATATGGTGGGTCTTCCATCCAACATTCAAGTTTATGAAATCATGATTAAAATTTATTTTTCTCTCATCATGAGTTTACTCTACTAACTTTTCTCAATTAGGAATCATTTATTGTATCAAATTTCTCAAACCTTCCTTCAAACCTTCCATTTTTTCTTCCATGCCATTCTTCAAACCATCCATCGTAGCTTCCATGCCTTTCTTCAAACCATACATATTAGTGTCCATGCCCTTGTTCTAACCATCCATGTTAGCTTCCATGCCTTTCTTCAAAACATCCATTTCATTTTTTGCTGCTCTTTGCGAGAGCGAAATTTAGTGCACTTGATCTTGTAATTTTGATATATCATGTTGCACTTCTTCATTTTCATGAGACATAGTAGAGTATTTTGAGGGATTAATGGGTGTTTAATTATTTTTAGGGGGAATTTTAGAACCCAATACTGATATCTATGCTTCAATATTCCCTTAGAATCACTTCAAACTTATTTTTCAAACAAGACTTACGCAATTTGAAAAAAACTACACACATTTTTCTTGCTTTTGAGGAGATTGATATTGAAACTGAATTACATCTATGATTGTGTATCTTAAATATCTTAAATTCTATCATGTAGTAGCCCTCTGAGTCTTATTTCCAATTCCACAGGTCTTACCTGCTTTGGATGCTTCAAGGAAAAGTAAAGTTATGCCCAATTTCCCACAATGACCTAATTATGGACTGGTTCAGTAGATCGAAATGGTATGGTGTGCCACGTGTCACTGTTTCCTCTTTCGGCTCTGAAATTGATACACAGGAAACTAAAGTCCATTTAATTTCGGAAACTTTTTACAGAATCCCAATCCAATTCTCAGAGAGAGAGTTATGACGATTTTATCACGGTCACCTCTTTTAGATGAAATTATAGAGACTGAAAAACCCTAACTTCCACAAATAATATCTCTGAAACTATTGCGAACCAAGATCTAAAATTTTTACAGGAGGTTCCTCAGGATTTCGGCTTCACGTGGTAAAAATATCTGCCTTTTAAACTTCGTAGAAAAAATGTTATAGGGAAAATTACAAAATGACCTGTTTGGAGCAGCAAAACCCTAGAATACCAAGCTCTGATACCAAATGTTATGAAACCAACTCCAAAAATAGAAGAAAAGAGAGCTCAACGCCTTAGAAATAAGCCACTTCGAGAGGGAAGCCTCCTTTACATTACATAAATGAACAATTCTTGGATGATACAAATGACAAAACCTCCTTTTATATATAGGATTCCATGGGGTCACAATATAATCCTAGCCGACATAACAATAATAATGTAAGAACACAATAATAATCATAATATGGGGGTTACACGGGTACAAAAAAAACAATAAAAGGGCTACACTAACAACAATAAGGGACTAAACTAGTAATATAAGGGCCTAACAGTGTTTAAATTAATGGATAAATTTAGTTTAGTTAGAAGACATAGGATAAGTCCTCACATGTTGTATCATAACCTAGATTCAAAATTTGGACCTTGAAACCCACTTAGTAGCACCACCTATAAAAAAAAATGCCCCCTACAAAATAAACAAGTGAATAACCAAATAAATATTCTCTAGTTTTTAAGAGATTAGTCATTCCAAACGTAAAATGCAATAATACCTCACTCTCCAACTACATTTTTAATAAAACTTGTGATATCTGGCCCAAATTGTGGGCTTAATTGAATCAAAATCAGAAAGCTTTTATTTAGGTCTTTCAAGTCAGTTTAATTAGAGAGAATGAAGTCTTGATAGAGGGAATCTATGACGAGGTTTGACAAAAATGAATAAAGCTTTTTTTCGATATCAAGACCATTGTCCTGTCCTTGCCATTTTCCTACTGCGCCGTTATTATTATTATCGTGTGTGCCTTTCCTTGTTTTGTGAATGATCCAGGAAATTGTGTATTTTTCAAATATTATTCTTATTTTTATTTTAATATAGCCTTTATTTACAAACTTCCCACAACTTAGAACTTTAGAACCCTGTTTTTATATATTAAAACTATAGTGTTGTTACAGATTTCTCTTAGACAGTAGCATGGCACAAAGCCATAAAGGTTGAAATATTGAGCAGAAGCCTTTGCTTCCGTAAGATGAAGACTGATGGTATTATTTTTCCCATGGAAAGGGAAGGGAACATCATATGTTTGTGCTTGAATTCACTCTCCTTTAACCCATTTCCGCTTGCCATTTGGTAGAAATCTCCAACACATTCCATTGCTACATTGAATAAAAGCTCGATGCATCTCCTTGCAAAAAACAAAAACACATGCATTAATTTCCACCAGTGCTTTCACTGTGATTTTGTTGTAAAATTGGAGAGTGGGTTCCTCTTGTAGCGTTTCATTCTAGAATACAAGTCATTTTTCTTGGACCAACCAAACCTGTTTCTATTAAGAATATTTCCAGCTGATCAGGGAACAACCCATGTCTTTCTGGTGTTACGCTGGCATGCATTTCTGGTTTTCATACTTTTGGCATCATGCCATTTTCAATTCTTAATCATAAACTGCTGTATTAGAGTTTTCACATTCATTCAGCATGGAAATAAGCCTATCACCTAGAATCAACTTCTAAGCTTGAAAAACCGAGAGTAAATTCATCATATTACGAGGGCTAGAAACACATGCTCACTGCATTGTTCAAGAATTTTTATTTTACCCTCTTAATTAAAATCCATATAGTAAAATTAGCCATAATTTATAGCAGAATATGATATCAGAGTTAGATGAGAGAGTAAAACTTCCAATAAGTTTCTTGGTCCAATCAGGATTGCTCTATGAAAAAATCCCAAGAATTTCATATCAGTATGAATGCACACCTTGGAAATTTGGTCATCATGGACGCAGAACCAGCTGAGAATGGCATGAAGGGTGATATGGCAGCCCGCTAGTCGGCATCCTCAATTTATCTCTTCAATATTTTGATTAGAGCCATTGTTTCTGTGTTCCTATATGTATTTATATAATCCCTCTTTATAAAAAAAAGGAAAAGAAGAAAAAAATGATACATGCCACATGTTGGCCATCTTCTCTGACGTTAATGTGGAAATTTTGGTTGATGTAACATGGTACTTCTGATTGCTACTTCTTTATTTATTCAAATGTTTTTTTATCTTATTTCTTTTCTCCTCCTCCGAATAATTTTAGCAAAGTCTAGATTCCTAAATATACATCTTTCTGTCAATTTATTTTTAGACTTACTACCCCTCATCACCTGTCAGGAACTCAACTTTTGGTATTTGATATCAATAGTTCCATGATGCTTTCTACATTCTTGAGAAGTGAAACTCATTTGATTTGAGTTAATATTTTGGGCAATAAATTATATTAAATTAAATATGTATATAAATTTATTAAACTAGTGGCGAAAAGAAAATATTTCTTGAATTAAATCAGAATATAAATTTATTAAAAAAATGCGAAAAGAAAATACTTTCTACCTCAACAAACTTATCTTCATGGAAGGAAGTGCTACTATTCATAGTATTTACGGCATTAATAAACTTATCTTTATGGAAGGGAGTGCTATTATTTTATGGAGTTGTCTACCGAGCCCGCGTTTTGGCCTGGACGGCAGAAATCCGCCGGAATCCGGTCAACTAAATTTGCAAAAATCAGGTAGTTGCAGTGCTTGGAATCCATTTTTGATAGTGGAAATGGATTCAGCACTATCAAAAACCCCTGGGGCATTCAAAATACTAATGTTTAACAACTATAAACAAGTTTCTGGGCAAATCTTTGCCGGATTTTCTGAAAATCGTGGCCGAAATTTGGGTCAAAACGCGAGCTCTTTAGACTACGCTTTATTTTATTCATGACATGAATAAACTTATATTTATGGAAGGGGTGCTATTATTCACAGTATTTATGGCATCAATATCTTTATGAAAGGGATTGTTATCATTCTATTCACAGTATTACATCATCAATAAACTTATCTTTATATAAGGGAGTGCTATTATTCATATTTATATAAAGGAGTGCTATTATTCACAGTATTTGCGGCATCAATACATTTATTTGACTTGAAATTTTGGGCAAACAATTATATAAAATTAAATTCCTATTTAAATTTATTAAACAAGTCGAGAAAAGAAAATATTTTCTGGAGAAAAAAACTTATCTTCATGAAAAAAAGGTGCTATGATTAATCACTAAACTTATATTTATGTAAGGGAATGCTATTATTCACAATATTTACAACATCAATAAACTTATCTTTATGGAAGGGAGCGCTATTATTAAGAGATCAATAAAATTATATTTATGGAAAGGAGTGTTATTATTCACACTATTTACTGCACCAATCAATTGCAATTTACTATCAGCAATCAATTGCATTTTTCTCCCAACAAATGACACCAGTCGGTTACAATTTACATGCTGCTCAGAATTTAATGATTCAAAGTTGTTACCCTATTTAGTTTCTTCTAAATGTTTTATATTATAATTACAATTTACATACCGATCAACATTTAATAATTCAAAATTATTACTTTATTTAGTTTCTTCTAAATATTTTATATTATAATCATATCTCTAAGTTATTTTGTACCTTTAAAGGTTTCTTTTCTAATCTCTTCTTATGCCTTTCAATAGTTTATTTATTGAACAATATGTGATAAGCCTAGGATAGTCCAATTACCTAGTAAGGTTAATAAAACAAATATACTTCAGTTTTTTTTTTAATTAGATATATATTTTCAAGAGAAGAGTTGATATGTTGATTGTTTTCTTTAAGTATCTCTATCTAATCTTTGATCTGTTGTTTTAAGAAGCTACTACATCATAAATAGCATTTGACCCACGAACTATTTAATACCTATTAAATTCGGGAGGTGAAATTTCACCAAGACTTACGTATCACACAAATTATCTCCTTCCTAAGAGCTATCCTCCACGGTTCCTTTTTCGAACACTACTTTTTGTCTAAATGTAGAATCATTTTTTTTTGGGAAAGAATTTCCGGTCCACTTGAAATTTAGTTAATACAAATTAGTAGAATTAGTTGGCATCCCAATGGTTTAAATTTTGAAATAAATATAGAGTCATATTAATTGAACAATATGCTTATAATTTTAAGATTAATTTGTGATGTGATAAGAGTAAAAGTTATGGACAAAGTATTTATAAATACCAATAAATTTATTTTTTTAAATCAACAAATTTGATATATCAAATAAAAAAAGAAGGCTAGGTCACAACCAAAAGTAGGTAAACAACTATGAAAACACATAGTTCGGAGAAGAAAAACAACACAATGAGACACAGTTTTGTGTAGCGTTGATGGAGGGAGACAAGGTTTCTACCTTTCACTTTTATTATTTTCTTTATATGATGTGCTTAATATATATAGTTATATTTTCATTATATATATATATATATATATATATATATATATAGATATATATATATATTATTTATTTAAATTGTTTTTTTCTAATTACTAAAAATGTTGTCAAAATTTATAATTATTGTAAAATAAAAGATGGTTATATATATATATATATATATATATATATATATATATATAGTAAAAACTAAAATATTTTTTTTTTGTTACTCCAAATTGCCAAGTAATATTAAAAAAAAACGAATTTTTATAATCAATTAACTATTTCATATCGCTTCTTTGGACCATCAAAATTAATAATCAATTATAAGTGTAACAACAAAACTAACTAGCTAATTCAATTCAATGAAATCGTGTTTTTTTCAACCCCACATGTGAGTACAACACATCTAAACAGCCATGTTCGACTTTCCAGAAATAGGTATCACATGCTTTAATCTTCTAGGAGTTGTTGAGATTGTTTAATCTCTCACACCAGGTTGTTCACATGTTTTCCTGAACATAGTGACTGATACACAAACCTAATAAGCTATCGTTTTATTATATTGTAGTTATATTGTAGAAATTTAAGAAGGGTAAAAGTTGTTGTATAGTTAGAGATTTTCACAAATTCCCTCAAACTTGACATAAGAAATTCAAGAAGGGTAAAAGTTGTTGTATAGTTAGAGATTTTTCATAAATTACTCTCAGACTTCACATAATTAGAATATTTTATAAATAGTGAGAAATTTAATTTCCAACCTAGCAGTGAGGACAATTCACACTGGTTGTTATCCCAATAGTAAAATGATTTATTACTATTATTTAAAGTAAAATCACATCTCCTAGAACAACCTGCTTTTTTTCCATAATAGAGAAGACTTTCACATGCCTCTAAGTTTTAGGCCATTAACCTATTAAATGTTATGAGACACATTCACATTAAAAAAAAAATATGCTCATAATGTTAAACTAGTGCACCCATGAGAATAAAAAAGTTGGAATGTCATATGCATCAATGACGTTCCTCGTGACATTTTTTATACTTACATAAATAAATATGTTTAGTGATTACACGTTCAAGTATATTACAGTTATGTTATTGGTACAACAAATTCTACTAATCATAGGTATATATATTAGTATATATATTTCTCTAATGGAAGGTAAATTGAAAATGAAGAATAATAGATTTAAATATGCACACTATCAATAATTTAAACATATTATATTTCCAACAACATTATGTTATCAATAAATGAGAAGTTTACATAGAGGAGTCTTATTAAGGAATTAAAATGGATATTATGGTCTGGATTATTGCTGTTAAGAAAATCATTTTGTTATAAGATATTAAGGGATTTTTTTTTTTTTAAATGCCAAAATTAGTGGTATTATGGATGTAACATTGTATGTATATATCAAAAATATTAACTTGAAACACGTAGATTCATTCAACACAAGAGTTGTAGAAGTATGAAGAAAATAATGTCCTTCATGTTTGTTTTACCCTAGTAAAGAGTATGACATTGATAGGAATATAACAAGTTATAGAAAACAAATACGAGATATTAATTTATCCATCCTTTAGGTGACGACAACTTATATTATATTTGCAATAAGTAAAATAAATTTCTAAGAAGAATTTACATTAAAAAAAAAATAGGGAAGGAACCCCTTATGGTTGATTAAGGAATGAATTTTTTAATGACAATATTTAAACCATGGTTACCTGAGAAAGTCTAAAAGGGAATGAAATTTGTGATTGATTAAATTGAGAAAGTACAAAAGGGAATGAAATTCATGATTGATTAAATTAGAGAAACTAGAAAATGACATATTAGTATAACCAATGAATGTGAAGTTGTGGACATGAAAGTAGAGATTTAAGTTGGAATGTTAGTCTTCATACAAGATTAATAACATTTATTTTTCCAAAAGGTTCAATCTAGGATAGATGATACCAACAAAGTATATAAACTTTTCAAAATAACTATTAACATCTTATAATAATATACATGAGTGTGACAATTATGTGGAACATTATAGGAAAATGATAATCACTTTAGATAAGAAGGAATGTGTAATAAAGTGTACTAAGATAGAAAAAAGAGAAGAGATGACAATTTATATGAATAAGTATGAGGATAATGAATAAAACTTAATACTTAGTTAAATGAAAATAAAAAAAATTGAGTTCTATACCATTGATTAATTAAGATTGAAAAATGATGCATGATCCTAATAAGGATTATGTTATGAGAAGGTGGGTATCATTCAGACAAAACAAGAATCTAAAAGAAATAGTAATAAAACGGATTAAAGATGGATCACACACACACACACACACACACACACACACATATATGATCATAAGTTCATTAATAAATTATAAAGTCTTTGAAAGACAACACTACATAGAGTAGAGAATCATGACATTTTCAAGGTAACATTAATGAAGGGAAATAGTAAAAATGAAATGAAATAAAACAATATCTTTAAGATAAATAAAAGTATTGATAATATGTGATGCCACAATCAATCCACAATGTGTGGAATTGACTTGAAAGCAACAATAAATGGTTAGTAAGGGGAAAATAAGCAAGTCAGAACAAGTAATGGTAGACATAAGTTATCCAGTGAATTATGGACTTCACCCTTCACCATTTTCACTTCATAGCCTAACTTGGAGGTGGTGTTTATGTTGGAAAACAATGGTTGAGTGGTGAATAACTCCAATTCAAACAATTACTATAGATAATCTTTAATAAGATAAGTTTTCTTAGTATTTACTTAGTTATATTCAACCATGCTATGTTATTTCCTTATGTTATTTCTAATTCATGTGAAAATAATGAATACTTAATTTTTATTCCTATGGATATTATTATTCATTGAAGATAATACTTTATACATTACATAACGAATTATTGAAAAGGGAAACTAAGTGTGTTAAATGCATATTTTCATATTGGGTTGTCCATGTGATATGGTTGTGAAAAAAATATTTGTGAAACTAATAAGCCTCATAAAGAAAGTTCAAAAAGGGGTTCCATATTGCACCAAAGTGGTTGTGTTTGTTGAGTTTACAATAATTTTTTAGAGAAAAATGAAGCTAAAAAAAAAAAAAAATGTTCGCACGATCATTAATGGCAAGTGGAAGAAATTTCTACCAAAGTCTGATTGTCTTATTAGATGCTAGAAATTGTAATATCCACCTCATCTAGACAACAAAACTAAATAAGGCCACAATGTGTCCTTGTCCATTGTATGTACATATATTTTAGTGGAATCCTTAATAAATCGTGTTTTAAGGGTAACAAACACATGATTGAAATTTCATTGCGTCATGCATCACATTTAAACCAAAATGATACCAATAAAATGTAAAAATACCTAGAGAAGACAATGCTAAGTTAAAAAAAAAAAAAAATGAAATTGTTGCTCAAGTTGGATGGAGTGAGAAGTTATGAAAATCCATCCAGAGTATTGATAATTACTATTCTGACAAGATTCGAACGATGCGAATTATTACAGACATCAATGCACATGATTGATGGCCAATACAAATGATTTATGGAAAGTAAATGAAATTGGAAACTCTATAAAAAACAAAATTATAATATTAAGAATTATAATTCACAAACTATTACAATTATGTAAGTTCATTAATATTATTTTCATAGTTGTTCACATCCTATTCTCTAATTACGGTTTTCTTCACAAACATTACAAGGGTATGCTTTAACAATATTTGAAATTTATTTACATAGCGTATAATTATGATTCATTAACACTTTAAACGTGCTTTGTATAATATTACAAGTCCATGGACAAGATGTATCACTTTCCAGAGTTCAAATGTGCTTCAATTCTCTATCTCAAATTGTGTTTTTCCTAGATTGTTTACTTATTAGAGCTTAATAAAACACTCAACTTATTAATCCAATAGAAATTTAGAAAGTGATAATCTAATATACTAATTTGTAAATAGATACTCTTGTGGTACTCTACTTCAAACTAGCTCGAATGTTCAAGATTTCTATATCCAATATTTAACATAATATTTTACATATATAATATTTCTCAAACAATTAAATTGTAACTTAATGAATGGAATCTGTATGCAGAAAATATTTTGGCCCAAAAGACATGATGTATTTTATGGAAATTGAACAACCTAGTCATAAATAAAAATCCCCATCATAATACCATGTAAAATACTCATAAGATATAGTAGGACAGGTATATCCCAGGATTTGTTACTCCAGAGGATGTGGAGACTATAAATTTTAACTACCCCTCACTTTTTGAGCATATGTGATTCCCATTTTGACTTAGATAACTGCCTATGCTAAAGCTCTATTTTTAGTTCGATGTTATTTTATTTATGAATGCTATGTAATATTGATGCATTCTAGTTGGACAGATGAAACTATTTATTTGAATCATTAGATATATTAAATATTGTTGACTAAAATATTTGATGTATGCCTTATTTGATGTGCGATTTACCTGATGTATGACTTACTTGGTTATGATTTATCTAGTGTATGACTTATCAGAGTTATTATGATGGATGTCTGACTTAAGGGGATATGATTTTTCTAGTGAATGACTTATCAAAATTTTGATTTATCTAAAGTAAGATTTCTTTCTATTATGTTTTTATGAAGTACAAAATTGAGACATGGATGTTGGACTCAATTACATGAGGATTACTATCACTTATCTATATATGTTTGGTTGTTATGTATATGCATGAATGAGAACAAACCTACAGATTGGATAGAGCTATATGATAACCAATATCTACTCTTCTGATAGGAAATGTTGACATATATGACGATGAATGGTATGATGTTCATTTTTCTATTACATTTTGTATATACCTTATATGCACTATTAGGACATGGGTAAAGTGTAAATGACAGCTGACAAGACAACCTGACTGGGTTATTCAATGACAAGTACCCAACCAACATTGAAGTGTGGTCTATATTACGGTGTTGATCCTATTTTGAGGAGGGGTGGAGAAATATACCACTATGTAACCTCCAAGCGTGGAATCGTGGGAGGGAAGTTATGGACACACTCCCCTAGACGTGTGATGCTGATTGCTAGTTGTGTTTTAGGGAAGTTAGGTCAATATAGTCGATGCTTCTGCCATATTGGATTTATTAGTGGTTAGATCGGTATAGCCGATGCCATAAGATATTGTAGCAGAGGATAGATAGGAGGGGAGTAGAAGTAGGTTTGGAAGGATAGGAGGTTATAAGTTAGTTGGAGACTCTTGATGGGAGGTGGTATCATTTCTTGACTTAATTTGACTACAATATATCTATCTATTTTATTATGCCTTATTTTCGAACTTATTTCAAACTCCTCATGTCATTTTCACTCTAACTCCAGGACAAATTTTTCTGAAGGAGGGGTGTGTGTAATGCCCCAGTTGATCCTATCAGGAAAATTTTGAACACTGTTTAATTAATCTATACATATTGACTTATAATTTTTGAGTAATATCTACACTTGTGAATTTTTAATTTAATTTTGTATTACTGATATGACTTTCATTATTTGTTTTCATTTCATTTCTAATGTGTCTTCTCAAATCTATTTTTAGATAAGGTATGGGCTTCTCCCATTTATTTCTAAATAAAATGTCTAGATTTTTATTCCCAATGTGTCATCTCAAATCTATTTTTAGATAAGGTATAATCTTATCCCATTTATTTCTAAATCAAATATATAGATTTGTATTCCCAACGTGCCATCACAAATCTACTTTTAGATAAGTTATGGTCTTCTCCCATTTATTTCTAAATCAAATGTCTAGATTTTTATTCCAAATGTGTCTTCTCAAATATACTTTTAAATAATATATGGTCTTCTCCAATTTATTTTTGAATAAAGTATCTATATTCATATATACTTTGGATTTGATACGGTAAGAAAGTTAAGGTTAATAAATTAAAAGGATGTGGGGGTAGTTATGGAATTAATGGTAAGTAGTTGAGGTGGATGAATGGAAGAGATATAAAAGGGAAGGAGGATGAGAGGAGTGGGGGGAAGATCCTTGGTCTTTGTTTTTTCATTGGAGGAATTTATTTTGGAGGATAAATGTGGAGAAATAGAAGGGAGAAAATGGAGAGAAAATGAGAGGAATCAAACTTAGATCTATTGGAGGGTGTTGATTCTAACTTGGACACACTACAACTGGTTGGACTTAGGCTCAGAGGGCTAGGGAGCCTGTGGAGGTTCCCTGATCTAGGAATTCATTCCTAGTTGGATAGGTGGTAAATCCAGTCAGGTAGCCTAGCAGGAGCATCTCAACCAAGCTATTGATACAAGTATTCTTCGGTTGTTTTATTTATGTAAATTTTTGAAAAATGAATTTTCTTACTTGTTTAAAATGTTCTAAAACAAATTTTACTTGTCTATTATCATCAAATAAATGTTGAGATAGAAATAGGCTATTTTCTTTCTTATTGTGCTTAAATTAAAGGATAAATTTAGTTTAGTTAGAATACCTCGGATAGGTCCTCACAAAACAAGTTTTGAATAGTTGAAACAATCATTGACAAATGCTCCAATGTTAAATATTGCATATCTAGACAAATATTTTGTGATGTTTATATATTCTTGCAAGAGAGGACTTGGTGGAGTCCTTGTGCATGAATGACACGTAGTATGTTAGGATTCACATAAACTAAATGAGAATGGGTAGAATTATTCGACAGATGATCTTGAGTTCGCAATGATCATCCATGCATTGAGAATGTGAAGGAACTATCTTCTTGGCAGGAAGTTTGTATTGATGAGTTATCATAGTGGGTTGAGATACTTGTTTTACTAGTGGAACATGAATGCTAGGCAAGCTAGATGGTTGGCCATGATCAACGAGTTTAGATTTGAGATCAAGTACGTCAAGGGTAAAGAGAACATGGTTGCATATGCTCTTAGCAGGCGAATATAGGTGAATCATATAACAACTATGAGTTCTTATGGGACAGACTTATACGACCATATCTTATAGGAGGGTCAATAGGATAACAAGTACACAGATCTTAGGCACAAGTTATAACAAGGTATAGGTGAGCAGGATTTGGACTATGATCTCACAATAGATGGTTTGATTAGATTTAGGGACAAGATATATGTGACAGACAATAGTGGTATCAAGAAGACTATCTTGAGAGAGTTTCATGCGAAATCATATTTAGGCCGCCTAGATGTTGGGTGCAGTCCAACTTGGCCTATATTTTGGTTAATTCTCTATGTCTTTAGGATTGAAGCATGAAGTAGACCATGAAAAAAATAATTTTAAATATAACACTTGGTATCGTAGGGGTTCATGGTGGGTCAAAGCCCCTCCTTTTTGTAATGTTTTTCGGGTTATATTTTCTTGTTTTGTGGAGCCCATTGTATTTTGAACATGGTATTTTACCGATGTAATAATATATAAAGGGATGTAATGCTATGTTATAATGGGACCAAATGATATGATAGATGGTTAAGTGAAAGATGTTGTAATCTGTATTTTGTAGTGAAAAGTAGCCTCTGCACCTGAGTGCGTAGAGACTTGGGAAGAGTCTGTAGCTTAGCACACATACCACCTACAGCAGTGTGTGAAATTTGAAGAGCTGATTGTAATAAAAGATCCTTCATAATAAAGAAGAAATTTTGGGATGATATTTTGTGTTCCTATGTGTTTTTCTACCTATTTACTTAATATCTATTATTGCAAAGTAGTTATTATGGTTGCATAGATAATTTTTATGGTTTGTGATGTTATATAATGTGTTTTTTTTATTAAGTTAATGTGGAAAAATAACTTATGATGTTGGAAGTGTAATACAACATAAGAATACCACATCGCGTACTCCCTCAAGGCTGCAGAAACCTAGTTCTGCAACCACTCATAGTCACTTCAAGTGAGACTGCGATTTTCTTATAGGTCACTGCCGAAAGGATCAGTGATCAAGGGTTTTGTTGGTGTGTAGTATAGATCGAACTAGGGTCAAGCCCAATCAAACCAACAAATCATTCTATCGTCAGGACTAGGATCTATTTGAGGGATATGTGGATGTAGCAACCATCGAAGAAGGAAAATAAATATTGGATAGTCCAGAAGGAGCGATAATTTGAAGATCAAGAGAACAAAAATCCTCGTTTGGCATACAAGGCTTGCTTACAGAGGTATATTTTCATAGAGAAATACAAAATTTTCTTCAAATAATTTCCTTGTGAACTGTATGAGTGGGTATTGAGGTTGACTGAAAGGAAGGACTGTTTTAAGAATGATGAACCTAAAACATGGAGTCCTGAGATGATACAACGAATAAAGAGCACTAACAACAAGATTTCAAGGATTGTCAACTTTTGGATTGATAACATCTTGGGATGTTTCATTACTGAGCTCGCAGTAGACTCGATTATGTCTTACAGCGAAGCAAAGAAAATATTATTCAAAGCACTGCATGGTAAGTACTTGAAATGTTTTAAGCTAAATATTAAGATGCTTTTGTGTAAAAATAGAGTTTTATGGATGCAATTATATTGTTATTTTACTTCTATTCGGAGGAAGAAGTAAATCTAAGCAAGAAATCAGTACAACACAAAATGATAAAAGGTATATATTAGATACCAGAAAGATATATCGTGAAAAATACATGAAGACCTTCATGGAGACTCATTATAGCCCTCTTTTGAGTAAATTTTAAGGTAAAAAGAAGAAAAATACCTAGGTAACCACTAGATAATTCTTCAGTATCCCCCCTTTCAAGCTGAAAGTTCACTGAAGCTTGAATCTAGTAGAAGCCAGGGTATTATTAGCATTCCCCCTCCCCCTAATCCCCCTATGCCCCTACACCTCCTCACCCTCACCCTCCCCCTCCCCCTACACATTCCCCTCTCCCTCAAAAAAGAGGTGTTGATGATGATATTAAGCTACATATTTTTAGAGGAACTCGATCAGAGGATCCAAAACAATTTTGGTTTCTAGTCGAAGTTGTATGGACAATGAAGCATATTGATGATGAATATATAAAGAAGGCGTAACTCAGCACAACGCAACGAGATCGAGAACTAACATGGTATATAAAGTATTCGACTAATCAGAATGGTACATTTGCAAATATTAGGAAATCATTGATATAGGAGTTCAAGAAGTTGAAATTTGAATCACAATGCATTACTGAGTTAAAGGAGATCGAAAAGAAAACTAATGAGAGTATGTGGTAGTTTGATCAAAGATTTAAGGTGTTATTGGATAAAGTAAGCTTCAACATACCTCCATAGTAGCATAAAGAATGGTTTATATATGTGCTACTACCGAATATCATATTTCCATTTGTTAGGGTCCTATAATTTATAGGATCTCAAGGTGATTGAGTATTTATCTCATATATTTGATATTGTAAATAATTTTTCAATTTTCAAATGATTTCCAAAAAAAAACATATAAAAGGAAATTAAAAGAGGGGATTTAAAAAAAATGAATAAAGAGACAAAAATAAAAATAAAGAAAACATTGAAAAAAGGATAAAAATGAGATGAGAACCCCACAAAACAAAAATTATACTAAAAGTGCTGCAAATTTAAATGCCATTACTGATAGATAGTTTCTTTATGTCAAATAAAGTAATATTTTGTGCAACTTGTTTAAAATTTCACAATGACTAGTTATTTGTTTAATCATACAGCTTAATCATGGTTAAACAAGTTTAAATTTCTGTTAATTAGACAAGAGAATAAATATTTTCCAAACAATTTAATCTTGGCTAATCAATAGTTAGGTAGAAAATGACATTGATTCAATTGTTCAAGATGACTCAATAGGAGAAATAAGGCATAGGATTGAATAGATTTAGTTTTCATAAGAAGAAAATGTGGATTTGCTAGCCTAAATTCACCCCTTGAAAAGAAATAAAAAATGTTAGCTTAGAAAAAGAATTCGAGTTAAAAAAGGTAGGTAGAAATAGTTTTGTTTCAAAAAAGATCCATATTCGCACTTATCCTAAGTTTCAAGAGCATCATGAAAACAAGCGGACAGGGGATTATGCACGTTTCATATATATATATATTATCCAAAGTTTTTGATCAATGTCAAAGGTTATTACATGACAATTTGTTTTGTCATGTGGTGGTTAAAAAGTGCACATTTCTCAGCCGCAACATTAATCCGCTCACCAAATTGACAGCACATGATGAGTTCCCCCCCCCCCCCTCTTCGTGATGTCTTTAGCACCGAGGGGGTCTGAAAAGGTGGTATTTCCATGCTGGGTCCCACGCTACGTGGCCTCCTCTCCACATTTCGCACCTCCCTGTCTAAAAATGCTACCCACTCTCGACCCCCTCCAAAAAAACACTTCCCTGTCACCTCTTTACCATTGTCGCTACCTTGCTCCCTCTACCAGTATCCTTCCACAACATCTCCTAATTTTTTCCCAATAAATCCATTTTCCGGGAATTACTGTTTGAACATTGAATTCTCTCGAGTAACTTTTTGAATATAACAGACCCACACGAACCTGCAACGGAAAACATGCCATTCCTATTAAACCCTGAATCTGTCCTCATTTCACCTTTCTACCACACATTATCTGCATAATTAATTTTAATTCAAAGGTTTTCCAATTCACAACCAAGCTTCACCAATTAATGAAACTTGTGATCGAGTGTCGGTGTCTTGTTTCCCTCTCCTAATCAGCTACAAACCTGCAATACAATCTCGGTAAACCATTTCATCCCAATTCTGTTAAATTTTTCATTGATAAACATGCCTCCAAATAAGAAGAACCGGTAGGGCCCTTTTAATCCTTTGTTTCATCCCCTAATTGATTTAGTCCATATTCCCTTAGTTTATAAGGAATGAAAAATATTCAAGACACAATGTGAGTTCGAACTCTTTGAACTCTACCATTGGCTCAAAGAAAAATATGTAGATAAACCGATTAAATTGTATTATCTCCCGCACTATATTTTTCCTCAGATATTATATTCTCCAAAATTCACCAGAAGATGTCAAGCTTTTATGTCCCCAATCAATGATAAATTATAGCCCCTACTGATGAAATCCTCTTCACCATTACTGCCTAATCCATAGACCAGACGATGCAGGCCCAATCAGCGAAAAATATTACACCATTTTTATTAGAAGACTTTACAAAAATCTACCAAAAGCTTGATCTTGCCAAGAGATCCATGATTTTTGAACTTTTCCTACCTGAAAACACCCAATTACCAAGGAAAAATCCACCATACGCTTCCTCAATCTTCCTTGATCAAGAAAAACAAATTATAACTATAATTTCATATATTCTTGGTTATTATTCTGATCAGTGGGTAGATGAACCCATTTAGTTTTCCTTTCCATATTTTCCATAGACAACAACCCTTCTATTATCTTTAATTTCAGTCAATTTCTAGCTAATAACATTCATGAACAATTTCTGAAGTTTCAAACTGAAGAAGTGTTCAAATACACTTCAATTTTGGTCTATATATTTTTATATTATCAAACTTACATGTTTAAATTTGCCATGCAGAAGTTAGATGAAGAGGGAAACCAAGATTCAGTTATATTTTGGACTTATTTAGTGATGAAGGAGAAGGAAGAGTTTACCTATAAGGAGTAAATTGAACGATTTTTCCTCCAAACCATGCTTGCACTAAACAATTCAACAGAGCCTAGAATGAGCGAAGACATCAAGAGAGTTTTGCATTTTATAGATCAAGAAAAGACTGGAGACTAGTAATTGTACTAGAACTACATAGAGATCAGAGTGTATGGATGCGAGTTGGAATCATAGAAGCTCCCAAAATACTTCCCCATGAGGATTTTTGTGCTTTAATACATCAAAAAATTGCTAAATTTTGATGAGATACATTTTGTGTCAGCAAAAAGAAATCAAAATTTAGGATCAAGACACAAATTGGATCCTTCATATGTAACAGTAGGTCAGCAGGAGAAGAGGCAGATAAGCTTCTCAAGGAGATGATATTCATCCTAATTTATACATGGTCTTATGAACCTCTGGGTATTATTTCCAGATTTAGAGTTGAAAATAAAACTACTCCATACACTCCTACACAGAGGCCTAAAATTGAGATGTATGTGAATGAGAAAACTTGGGCACAAAATAATTTACACAAATATGAGGAGCATATTGTTTCTACATCCATATCACAGACTCTTATTCTACAAGAGAAAGCATCCAAAAGACAGAGGGAAGAAGAGTCACCTTCAATGGCTGACAGTGGAGGGAAGGAATTCAAAATCATGTACAGGAAGAGAACAAATTTTAATCCAAGAGTAGATACAAAGAATAATTCAAAGAAATAAGTGGCCATGGTAATAAAGGAAACACCATCTTCCTCTCAGGAAGGTGGCAAGTTTTTTTCATCTCCCATCGTGTCTTCAATATCCCAGGAGCAACAAGATATTGTATAGACTACCAAAGTTGTCCAAGGGGAGAAAGAGAATATTATTTTTGACAGACTCAGAGAAATAAAGCTTAAAAATGAGATTCTTAATAATAGCACATATTCTCAGTTTTGGAAGCATACTTCTAGCTCCCAAAGCAATCTATTGTCAGTTTTTTACTCAGAGAAGGGAAAGATGTAGATGACCTTCCTTGAGGCCCAAATTCCATAACCTAAATCAACATCAGATTATAATAAGACAACTTTTGAGTTTGTGACAAAAGATATTCATCCCATTAACCAAATGTAGATGCATAAATAAACAAGTGAAATGATATTCTCCACTCTAACCAAAGATACTATGATTGTTTATAAATTGGAACTTTCACTTTCTAATACTCAATCACAGTTGAAGATGGAGAAGATTTATTCTCTTTCAAAGGACACTGAATTAAATCCTTAGAGGATTTAGTAGTAAATATGGGTTATGATCCTACAGACATGAAAGTTGCAGAGATATTGATCAAGAAAAAGAATGTTGACATTGCAGCATTGAGAAATAAATTGAAGTTACCAGCCACTAAAGACCCTCTCACAAAGGATATTGAATAAACAGAGACTCAGATAAGTGACATAATGAAGCTAATCATGGAAAATAACACTCAGATGAGATAGATGGAAACTGAGCTGGAGAAAATCATAAAAGAGAAGGAGCATAATGCAAAACTATTCATGATTCCCCTAGATGATGTACCTCTTACAACAATTCCTACCACAACACTTGCAACCTCCACTACACCTACTGCAAAATCTGATGAGAGTGCTAAACAACTGACAAAATTTGTGGAGAATTTATCAATTCAGACAAAATAAATTAAAAATTTACAGGATTAAGTCAAGGCACTACAGGACCAGAAGAGTAGGAGTGAAGTTTAACAGTTTGCTGAAGCTCAGAGATCTTAGACGTTTATTGAGAGGCTACAAAAATCTGAAAGAAAATTAACTATTAGACAAACCTTGGCCCAAGCCAAGGAAATTATTTGGACTGATATTATGAATTCTGTGGCTGAGCTTTGGCCATGTATTCATATTATCTTTGAGCATAAATGTTTTATTAAAAAAGAAACAGTGGCCATTACAAAGATTAAAGAACAGTTGGGAGACATGCAAGCCATAGCTATAGAAATAATTAAGTTACTAAATTCTAAGAACAGTTATGAATTAGATGATTTACGAATTGATGATAGAATAGAAACAATTTTTGAGGTAAAGAAAATTCTGATAAAAAAAAATCTTCGTGCTCAGTTGGACGAGAAATGTCAGAGTTTGGAGATAACAGTAAATAGATTTTTTTCTAGGATAGAAGCTCTAAATAAGAAAGGGCTACCCATCTTATTTTTAATTAATGAAAATTTGATTACTCATGAAGATTATATTATAAAACTGAAGGAGGTAGCCACAGACAGTTCAAAATTTACAAATATCAAAGGTAACATGACATGCAGGGCTTTCTTAGAAACCACAAGAAATTATTTCTTCATGGAGCATGAAGTAAATATTATTTTTGTGGTAAGGCCAACATTTTCTAAGTATATTGAGGTTGATGAAATTTACAGGAAGGTAACTAAGTTAACCATTCCAAATGAAGACATATGGGATAATATCTGTCAATTACTAGACTGATTAGAAATTCAGATGCAGTAAGAATATATGCCATCACATTAGACATCACATTGGCCAGCGCATCAAAGAAACGGGCCAATTCAAAAACTAACTCCTCCAAAGTAGAGCCACCTCTCCACGTTGTTGTCCACCTTGCCTATTTACTCTACACAGATCAATTATAGTGTTTATAATAGTGCTACTTATACATTGTTGGTTGAGACAACGATTTTGTAATGATTTTGTAACTTATTCTATAAATAGTTCATATTTTGAAGTATTCTGGGTTGATTGTTGAATATAATTTTGTCCAAGTTATTGTAATTTTTGGGTTGTTGGACACATCAATAATACAAGGACATTCTTCATAGGATTCATGTGGTGTACTAATTGGTGATGTTTTTATTTTGTTCATGTGTTTATTCATTGTTTTCTTTCACAGTCATTTATTAGAAATCTAATTTACATTATAGAAACGATGATGAATATTTTTTGTTGGAATATGCACGCTATTATGGTTGTAAGTAATTTTCATGTTTTTGGCTGAAGTCAAATTAAAGAATTCCTCATTTATCCATAGCTTCTACTGAACCTTTAATTTCTTATGTTTCATATTCATTTAAAAATTCTAAAAGATCCAACTAGCGCAACCTAGCTTGCCCTATGAAAATCCTTCAAAGTTTGATGGAGATCCAGTTAATTTTTAGACTTCATAGCCCAATGGAATTATAAGATTTCAACCAACCAAAAAATCCAATAAAAAAAAAAAAAAAACAATTTGCAGAGTAATAACTAGCCTAAAACTTATATTAAAAAAAGCTAAAATTTATAGAGCGATCCCTCTCTGAAGCTGGCAAGGCTAGATCCCAGCTTCCAAATCCATTTTGATGTTGTCCTCTCTGTTTACTCTCACAATCTCATAAATTATAGAACGATAACATAGTGGTGACCATACTGGGGAAAATTAGAAAATAATGTAATTTTCTTCGAATTCATTACCCTCGTTAAGAAAAGTGTATGATAGGAATATTTCAAGAGATTGTTTCCCTTTTAATTTTGTAATAATAAGTGTGTGTTTGCTTTATATTTTAATTATGGCTCCCAAAAGATATTACACAAGATCTCATCATGATCCAAAACCTACAGCTATAGTTGATGATCCTGAAAAATTGTTGAGAATAAAAAGTATAGCTGAGAGCCAAGGAAGTAACAGTCCTCCCCTTAGGGAGGATTCTCTTCCAAAGAATTTTGTTACCTTACAAGATATTGAATTTTATTTTCTTTTAAGCACAGTTTATTTAGAAATAAGTCAACCAACTAGGTAGACCAAATTGTGGTAGATCAACCTAACTTACGACAACATTATATTGAAGTAAAATCTTCCCAACTTGATCTCGACCTTCAAATCCTTCAATATTTTGATAAATTGCAAGGTTTAGTTTCAAATCTTGACCTTTCTGTCCATGAGGCATATATCCAACAATCTGTTGAACTCTCTGCCTTAACTTCTTTTGCAATTTCATCTAGTTCATATCAATATGTTCATCCAAGATGATCCAGTCCTACTCCTTATGTAGTTTCCACTACCACCAATATAATTTCTCACCAAGCAACTCAAACTCCATCTTCTCCCCAATCTTCACTTAGAATCCAACCTACATCTTCACCACAACCTCAAACTTTAGTTCAGACTCCACGTCTGATTCAACCTCCACCTTTTATTCAACCTCCACCTTTCATCCGACAACCACATTTAATAAATCCACATATTTTCCATCCTGATATACCCACAATGGCAGTTGTTAGCACTCCACTAGATCTCTGAAGGCTGAGAAGGAGACCAACAAAGGTAACCACATAACACTTTGACCTAGTATCTAGCCCTACTAGGCTGAGAGGGCTCTCTGAATGAGATTCATAGCCAATTTGACTTGATCATGGAGATTTTAGGCTAGTTATGCAAACCAGGGTTTGGTTGTTTTATATTTTTGTGCTGGATGAAAATGGACCTTTAGAGATAGGCTTTGAAAAATATAGTAGGGTTATAAGAGAAAAAATTCCAGGGGAATAAAGGTGCAAAGTAGGAAAGCTTGAGTGATCCTTTAGGCTATATTGCTATGGTGTAGGATGAAAAGAGAGATCAAGAACAAGCATATAACTATGAATTCACTCCTTAAGAAGAATTTAAAGACAACCTCATCATCTCATCAAAATATGGCATGCATTACTCATGAATCCTGCTTAAAGAAATGTAAAGACAATGAGTGAAAGAAATAGATATATAATGGAAAGAGACAACATTCAATGGAGTTACTTAAAGAAAATAATCATATCCATACAAGCTCAGCACATGAATCCCTAAATTTAAGCTGCAACTTTTCTCTATATTCATTGTATTACTTGATCAAATTGAAATACACTAGTTCAATGTCCAATGTTCCAACATCCAACCCTTGAAAATGATTACAAAAGGCCCCATATATATCTTGAGTTCGAAATCCTCCCTTGGAGGTCAATTTTCCAGCAAGAAATTCAAATACATGCATCTATCTAAAGTCATCTACACCCTAGGGAGGTTACAGAACAAATTCCTCCTTTATCTAACCACTAGAGACATATCATCAAAGAAATAAATGGAGGATAATACACCTATTGAACTCCATTTTTACCATTTACATTTACATTTTGAATTTAAATTCATCCACATTCACCTTTTGACTTTTACAAAAGTCAAACTACGAATTGTCAAAAATTACACACTAAAAATTTAATTCAAATCTCAAAAAATTGCAAAAAGAAAAGCACCCTGTTGGAGGCCATTTTTAGGCACCTTTCTCGAGTCAAAATTGAAATCTGAGAAAATGGTAAACTATCTCTATCTATTTGGTTTCTAGAAAATCTTTAATTTTTTAAAAATACCCATGGGAATACCTTCAAAAAATCATTCTCCCAAGACCGGTCAAAAAGTGTAGCGTGGTCTAAAAAAAACAAGGGAGAAAGGTGTTTTTTAGGTGGTTTTTTACCATTTTCACCCTGTCAAAGCTGAAGAATTGGGCTTCCAGGAGTCTAGAGTTGATGTAGGAGTCATAAGTTATCCAACCATTTATATTTTGTGCCATTTTGAGCTCTCTGGAAAAAGCGTAGTGTGGCCCACGCTACGCTTTTTGGACCAAAACTGTGCAAAATGTCTAGGGTTTTTGCAAACCTGGGCCTCAAAGATACAGTGCTATCTCACTAACCATATTGTTTTTGAAAAAATTGAGAGCTTTTTTTTTTCTTTTTCATGTTAGGAATAGCAACCTCTGCTTGTTTCCCAATATGCGTCACTGATTGTCCACCATCTTCTCTACAAAAATGTGACTTACACAGGACATTGCATAGTCAGATAAATAAGTTGTGAAGTTGAGAATGGATCTCTCATTTGGTAATACCTTGGTAACATTTGAAGTAGGTTATTTTACTTTGATATATTAGGAACAAAAACCTCCTCCAGTTTCCTAAAAACAATCTTTTTTGGTCACAGTATGTTCTTCAAAAAGATGACTAAACAAGACATTTCTGGAAAATGTGCCTTCAAATCTTTTTTTCAAATTTCCCAAATTTTCTCCAAAATTCCTCAAAATTTCTCTATACTTTCTTCATGGAGACTTGAAATGGTATGCTAGCCTATCATGGATGCATCAATAATCAAATCCAACTTATCCTTCTCTTTATGCTTTATTAGGGTTTGTAGTTTTGAATTTTTAGGTCTTGTTTCTTGAACCATTTCTCACCTTGATTAGGTACCCATGTGACCTCTGCAACCATATCAATGGATATAGTGAATGTTACCCCTCTAATGATTACTTGAAATTTCTTGAGGTTGGTGACAAATAATCTGTCCAATTCAGGATGATATTGCCCCTTTTGGGCCAACTCACAAAATTGAAAGCACCCAACATGCTGAAAACACTTGATTGCAAGTGGTGATGGCAATAGTTCCTGAGTATCTAATAGTTCATGTCTTGACAATTTCCCACCCTTTTTATAATTTTTCTTCTCCTCCTCCATAGTAGACTATGATAGAAAACCCTAGGGGCAAAAGAGGGGAAGGAAAAAAGGAATGGGATGATGGGGTTAGGAAGTAGGGATGAGTGTAGGAAAATATTAAGAGGTGAGGAGGGATATTATGGACCTTAGGGAAGTGGAGGGAGATTAAAGGGATAAGGGAATAGGGCTTGGAAATTTTTACACAGGAATATACCCTTGGTTACCAAAAAAACGCAATGAGTAGGGATAGGGTTTGGGGATAGGTCTTAGGGAATGAAAGTGAGAAGGAATTAGGGTTTTATGGATATATATGGGTGTGTAGGAGGTTAGGGTATGTCAAGAGAGGGAGTCAGATGTTTGAAAATTAAAAAAAAAAACACAGCCTTTAAGAAAAGCATAGCATAGGAATAAATTGAAACATTTTCCACCATAGGAATGAAGACATTGAGTGAAATAGGGTGTGAAGTGGCTCAACTTACTTGTTTTACCCTTGTGAAAGCTTTTGCTAAGATTGGAGACTTTCCACAAAACTTTAGAAGCTTTTCAAGGAAAATTTTAGCCTCTCTACAAAAAATACAGCACTAGAAGGAAAAGTGCAGCATGTGAAGGAAACGCGCAACACCAAATTTTAGACCAATTTTGGAGACCTTCCTAAACTCCAAATTGAGCTCATGATAGGTAATTGGAAGTATCTCTCTATATACTACATAATGGACTCATCAAATGCTGAAAATGATCAAGTATAGCCCCTCGCAAATCATTTCTCCCAAGACTGGTAAAAAAACAAACACAACATGGTTGAGTAGAAGCAGAGTGTGATATTGCAAACCACATTTGGAGGCCTTATTGAACTCCAAATTGAGCTCATGATAGCTCACTGGAATCATTGTTTTTCTAGTTATCATTTAACACATCAATAAGGTCATTTGGATAATATATGACAAAGAAAATTCATTTTCCCAAGAGTACTCCAGAAGTATAGCAACCCTCCTATAGCAACTATATTTTGGGCATTTCCTGCAAATAATAACATGTGTGTATAAAACGAAGGAGGTTTTTTTGTTCCTTTTTCTATTATTGACAAAAACCTCTTTCTTTTTTGTCAAATTCATCTCCATTTGGTGAGAAACATACTTGAAACATAATTGTTCCTATGTGCAACAAATGACCTCTTGATTAGTTTGTGAGGCATTCATCTCTTTGACGTTAGATGGCTAAAATATTGAGGCATGCCCTCCATTATTGCATTTATTCTTGTCATTGCATGTGGTCTTTGCTTCGATGGAGAAATCATATCTTAATAGGAGGAAAAATTAGGTTTTTCTATTGGGAAACAAGGATTTTTGGGGCATTTTTGGTGACCTTGAAACCCTAGTAACCTATTGGAGACTCTAAACTTAATGAAATCATGATGGATATGACTGAAATGATGATGAAAATATTTGAATAATGATATAATAATCTTATTTTATGATATGTACCAGCATTTAAAATTTTTGGAGGAGTGGAAAATCATCCTAAACCTAATGCCCAGTGTCCAAATTTTTTCTTGAAATCCTAGAGAAATGAAAATAAATTGACTATGGGACCCAAAAAAAACATGATAAGAGTCCATTTGATCACTAGTGACAAGATGTAAAGGCTAACACTAACAACAACCATATATTCTCCACTTGCTCTTCAAGGTCCTTTGGCAAACATGCCACAGGACTATCAAACTAGGATCCCACAGTTTGATGGAAGTGGACCTATTACCACTCAAAAACATGTAGATAGGTTGAATAATGGTTTTGATCTTTAGGAATTCTATGAAGGAAATGTTAAGATGAGGTTTTTTTCTCAAAGTATTACTGGATAAGTTAGGAAATGGTTTAAAGCCTTGCCACCTACTAGCATTAATGATCTCCCTGCATTTCATCAGTCATTCCTTAATAGACGAGAAGTGAAAAATAACCCTCTTTATATTCTGTCAGAATATGAGAGTATTAGGAGGGCACCTGGGGAAAGTGTTTAGGGTTATTGCACAATATAATAGTATTTACAATGCAATTCCTGCAAACATAAACCACCAGAAGGTTTAGCCTTAGTAAAATTCCTCAACGGCATTGAGGTAGACATGTCTTACCAGCTGAGAGAAAGAAACTCTGCAACATTAGAAGATATGAAAAGAGATGCATTGAGTGTAGAAGAAAATTTATTATAAAAAAGAGCTAGCATAAGAACTAAAAGGAGAGTGACCATGAAATAAGAACCCTCAACATATTTTGTTGATGCTAGAATAGATTCTTTAATTGGAACGATAGAGGGAATGATGGAAAGGATTAATCTAACAAATAGAGCCCCCCTAGAGAAAACCAGCCGAAACCTCAAAATTGTAATCAAAATGTTCGGGGAAATCCACCCCAAATCAAACAGAGGGAACAAAGCGGACTAAAACAACAAATTAGACCTCATTTTTAAGAGAATTATGTTGATGATGAAGGGGAAATTGTGGAAGAGGTAGAAGATAATCAAACAAATTTGATGGGTATTAATGTCCATGAAACAAATTTTCTTACTCATGAAGAACAAGATATTTTTTAGCTTTCTCAAACTGAGCTTGATTCTGAGGAATCAGATGCTTATAAACAAGGATTTGAGAATGATATTATGGACTTGGAATTCCATAGACAACACAACCTTAGGAGTAAGAAAAATTCAGACATCCCCAATAAAATTAATTCTGACATTCCTGCTAAGAAAACCTCTAATTCTATTGTTAATAAAATCACAGACAATCCTACCAATAAAACCGCTAAAAATTTAGGCAAAAGGACAGTAGAAACTCTTGCCAAAAAGATATTTGATAGTGCTTATAAGACTACTAAAACTGATATCCCAACCACTAGTTAGAAAAAAGAGCCTATATTAAAATATGTTGTTGACAAATCTGATTTCCTAAACACAAGTAAGGTTCAAACATCCTTCAATATTGAGAATGAGTTAGCAAAAATCAAAATTCCCATTCCTCTAACAAATTAATGAACAAAAATATGTAGATATCTCAAGTAATGAAAGCTCTAAATATAAGGGAAAACAAAGATACTGTGAATTTGAATGATGACCAATCAAAACTTTTATTCGAACTAGAAGTTGATGGAAAAACTCAGGAAGGAGGTTTTCCTCCCTTCTATGTTAGCCTAAATTTTCATGATAATATTCTCCATAATTCCATGTTAGATTCAGGTCCTTCGCACAATTTAATGTCTAACGTTGTCATTGAGAAACTAGGACTTGATATTACCAGATTGTAAAAATGTTTATATTCTTTTGATTCTAGCAAATTAAGATGCTTAGGTATTATCAAATATCTGTGTGTTACTTTAGCTCAAATCCCAACCAAAAGTTTGGTAATGGATATGGTGGTTGTAGATATACCCCCTAGGTATGGCATATTGTTGTCATGCTCACGGGGAGAAAATTTTCAAGGGACCCTACAAATGGATATGAATTTTTCTACCATACCAGTGTTTGGTCAAAAAAGAAGATTATATAGGGAAACCTTGATGAAATTCATGGTGAGTAGTCAAGATAAACCACATAACTATCATCTTTATTCTGTCCATTTAGATTTAGATTCTTTCATTCTCTATAATGATGGAGATATCAACACTCGGGTTACCAATACAAAAATTGATATTTTTGAAATAGATGAAAACCAAACACAAACAATGGAACAAGACACTCAACTTGGACCTCTTTGTAAAATGGAATTTGATGGATCTTGTAGCAAAGAGGGTTCTAGAGTAGGAGTGTGGTCTTCAAATATAGGAAATAATCATGTTGAAGGACCTTCATACAAGCTTAATTTTTAATGCACCAATAATATAGTTGAGTATGAATCACTTATACTAGGATTAAAATTATTGAAAAATTCGGGTGCTAAAAGAATTTCCATTCATGGGGATTCTAAGCTAATCATAAAACAAATTGAAGAAGAACACTCTGCAAAACACCCTAGATTAAGAGCATACAAAAATACTGTGATGGATTTTCTAGAGAGTTTAGTGTAATATGACCTTTATGAAATTCCTAGAAATCAAAATATCCTTGAAAATAGTATGGATTTTTGAGCCAACACTTGTAAAATCCCTCATCCCAATTGACAATATATAGTGGAAGTGAAACATCGACCAACTGTACCAGACAATGTGAGGTATTAGCGAGTGTTTGGAAATGATAAACAAATTGAAAACTTTTTGCAGTCTGAGGATGAGTTTGAATAAGATAGTATAGATGTAGAGTGTGATTTAGAAAATAAAATATTTGTACATTCTGATTTAGGAAAATGATTAGAAAACACATATGTAAATATACATGTATATAAAGTTGTAAATAAAGTAGAATTTCTTGAAATATATCAAGATAAAGAGGAGTTTGAAATGCTTCAGTTAAAGTATAATGTTTTACCTAGAGATTTGGTTCCATTAGAAGAATTGTTTTATTTCAATGATGTAGCTAAGAAACCTAATATTGAGCCCACAGGGGAAGATGTAGGAGAATGAAACATAGGTAGTGAAAAATACCCAAAATTAATAAAACTATCCAAGTCACCACCACCTGCTGAAAAGCAAAAATACATTTCTCTGTTCAAAGAACTCACTGATGTCTTTGCCTAGAGATATGAAGACCTCAAAGCTTATGATACTAGTATTATACAACATAAGATTCCAATTAGAGAGGATCAGAAAAATTTTAAGCAAAAAATTCGAAGAATAAATCCACTATTGATGCATTTAATTGAGAAAGAAATCAACAAGTTGTATGATGCTAAAACCATAGTTCCTCTTAGGTAATCTAAATGGGTTTCCATTATAGTACCAACAAGGAAAAAAATAAGATAAATCAGATTATGCATATATTTTAGAAACCTTAATAATGTCTCGCTAAACGACAACTACCCTTTTCCAAAGATGGATCACATTTTACAAAACGTCGCTAGATCTGGTAGGATTTATTTGTTATATTGTTTCGCAGGCTACAACCAAGTTTTGGTTCACCCTGATGATCAGTATAAAACAAATTTTACTACTCCATGGGGTACCTTCATGTATGTGAATATTCCTTATGGGTTAATGAATGTTGGAGCCAAATTTCAAAGGAAAATGGATATTTCTTTTGCTGATGAAATTGGCAGATTTATTGTGATATATCTAGATGAAATCATTGTTTATTCCAAAACTGATGAAGAACAATTGTTACATCTAGGAAGAGTTTTTGAGAAATGTAGGAGGTTTGGAATTTCAGTAAATCCTAGGAAAACACTTTTTGGCCTTGAAGAAGGAAAACTTATAGGTCATATCATTTCAAAGAAGGTATTAGGATTCACCCCACTAGAATTGAAGCTATCTTGAAAATTATTCATCCTAGAAGCATTAAGGAACTTCAATAATATATTAGAAAGATAAATTTCCTAAGCTTCATTTCGAACGTTGCACAACTTCTCAGAAACATAACAAACATGCTGAAAAGATATTCAGAAATAAGATGGAATATTGAAGCTAGGCAATCTTTTGATCAATTAAAATAATCATTGACAAAAGCACCTGTTCTGATCAATCCAGATGTTACCAAAGATTTCATAATTTTTTCATTTTCATCTGAACACACTGTTGCATTTGTTCTTTTACAGAAAAAAATGATGGATATGAACAACTCATTGCATTATTTAGCAAGGCTTTAAGGGATGCAACATTGAAATATAACATAATGGAAAAACATGCCTTTTCGCTAATAAAAGCAATAAAAAATTTCAGAGTATATATCCTACATTCTTACACAGTTTCTTTTCTGCCAAATTATTTAGTTAAGGATATTTTAACTCAAAATGCACCAGATGGTAAAAGAGGTAAATGGATTTCCATCATTCTTGAATATGAAATAGAAATGAAACCCCCCAAGCTTATCAAATGACGGGGACTAGCCAAATTGATGGCTGAGTCTAATTTTCATGCATTGGATATCAACTTTGTAGCTGCAATAGTTGATCAAGAGGAGCAGGAAAATCCAAAAATTCTTGAGGATTTTATGACCTCAACCTAGTATGCAGACCTCATTTTTGCTTTATTCAATTTAAATGCTCCTCCTATTTGTTTGGCTTGAGGGGTCTTGACCCAGGTTTGGAGTTAATGTTAAACAACAAAACCCTCTTACTATTGGCCCTTTCGGTAGTGACCTACTTGTGCAAGTAAAACTCTCACCCGAAGCAGTATAGGGGGGTGGTGGAACCAGGTTTCCACACCTTGAGCGAGAATTAAATGATGTGGATGTCTTCATATCTAAAACAAACATGGTCTAAGGCAAAAAACAGTTGCACACCGATCCAAACACAGATAACAAAGTAAAAAAAAATAACATGCTGAAACAAATCATAAAGAAAAATACAGATGCATTTGATACTCATATTTATTCCAAAAAATTCTTTTATTCATTCAAAGTTCATATCTTCCTTACTAGCCATGCACATAGCCAATGGGGTTTGGACAAATCAGGACTAAGGTGTATGTACACACAGTCAGTACGAGCCTTCTAAATCAATACAAGTTCGCTTCTTAGCTCAGAACATCAAAACATAGTTCATACTTCTTACCTCATGCCTTTTACTCGATTTTATCTAGACTCCTATTCATACCTTTAGCCTGTGCTCATCTAAGGTCTACAAACTGTGGTTTATGGCCCCTAGTTCTACCCTTTTTCCCATTATAACTCATGAGGGGCTTCGACCCACCCCAAATCCCCTTCACCTATGCTTTTCTTAGCGTGCACGACTTAACTTACAAAAACCTACAAGAAATATCATATTTTTATCCCAAAATTCGGTCCTAAGTGACCTCGCTCCAACAGGCCCCTAAGATAATATTGTGACTCGTCTCGAGTCACACTAGGGTTGAGTTATTCATCTTAGTCTAAAATTATACAATGGAAGCAAAAAAGGGCACCATGACGCCCACACTCTAATTAGCTGCACTCTGCTATGTTTCCACTAGCTTCTGAGATGTCAACCCTTCTGTGACTAGATTGATGCTTTCATAGGACTAATTCAGATTCTTAACAATGGCATCCAAGTCCTATGAGATATTCATTGCCTCATCATCCCATAGCTTCATGTGCTCTGTCACGATCAGTTTCTTCCACTGCAGCTCCTCTACCTCATCGTCCGAGATTCGACAAGTCTGCAAGCGAGCCATGCACTAAGAAATGACAAAAGTGGGAAGGGCCTCTTGGAGGTTGTTAAATACCTGCTCCTTAGTGCACAATTCTTGAGAAATATTCTTGACTAGTGGGTCTATTTGCATAGATATCCACAGTCCCATTGTTGTTTCGAGCAACGTGGAGCCCTTGTCAATAGTAACAGAGATACTTTCTGATGCTTCCTTCACCAAGGTTGGTCATTGTGTGTGCACCTTAGGGGGAGTCTCTAGCTGCAGCTTAGCCTGCAACACTGCAATTTGTCGTTTTAACTCTAGTTTTATTGTCTCCACCTCTGACCAGGAAGCCTTAAGTGCTGTGACCAAGCTTTCAAATTTTACATGTGGTGTGACGAATGTAGGGATGGCCACTTCTGGAAGATCACCGCACAACCTGTCAATCAAATTATCTAGCTCTGCCCACTAAGCCACAGCTACTTGATGCATTGTCTAGTCTTGAATTAAATCTTTCATTTTTGCCACAAATTTTTGCTCAGCTTTGCTTAGCTTATGCTACACACGCGCCTACCTAAATTTTAGCTCGTCCATGATGATGGTTTGAATAGTGTGCAACTTTCCACTTGGCAGCATGGAGAGATCTATCCTGACCTCTGGGTAGGTCTACACCTGCGCACGGAGTTCTGGCTATTCCAAAATAATTGCAGTGCCTGGGAAGGGGTAGATCTTGATGTCTGATGTGGAAATGATCATTGTTGTAGGCAGTCTCGGTTGAATTTACATCGCTTGATTCATGCTCGCTTGTATATTGTCGATCTTCAGCTGGAGTACTTGCAATCCAGATTGTAATGCCTCAACCGCAGCCTTGTACTTCTCTTCCATGGAGGTCTATCTGTCTACAGAAGTAGATGTGATTGCATCTTCTATCTTGTCCAAGTCATCTTTTGTCAAGGTGACCTCTTCTATGACTCCAACCTTAAAGCCTTTCCTCTTCTTTCACGGACCCTTGGGGGTGTCTACACAATTCTTTGTTTCATACAGAGATCTGTGGTAGTACCATCCAACCCATCAAGGCCTCCAAGATCGACATCGACTTTACCTTAGAGATCTTGTTGTGCGTATTTTTCTGCTTCCTGTTGGAGATCCTTTTCACCGTCCTTTTCGGTGCCTTTTCTGCATCTGTTTCAATGCACAGCTCAACTTATTTTTCTTTGGCTCCTAGAGTTGTCTCTTTTCCTGAAGTAGATGTTGTAATAGGTCGGGTTGAGCCGAGGCCAACTTTCCATGCTTCTGGTCAGGTCGCAATGACCTGGTTGATCTCTGCTTTGGTCACCATGAAGGGCAAGCTATACTAGACCAGATCGTTGTGTGCCCTGACTTGCACATGGTGCATGGAACTTTGAAAGTCTGCAATGCTTTTATATTTTTCATATGTTGATGGCAATAATTTGAGTTGTGAATGGATTTTTGAGGCTAGCGTGCCCTCAAATGGCACCCAAAAAATTTTGTTCTCCTTCACTCACTTGGGGTCGACTGAATCCCACATATTAGCATAGCACGAGCCCTTGCATATGCTAGGTGAAAATTATGGAAGGAATGCACCCTCTGGAGTCTCCCATCTCGCCAGCGCAATCAACAACAATAATCAAGAATAATATAACTTCTTTCCTTTCTCTTGCATCTCACGCACGTTGTCCAAATATTCCTGGAATTGGGACGAGTTGTAGCTGACCCCCTTTTCGCATTGGCCTCCCACCAAAATTACGTGCCCAGGGAATGTCTTTGGGTGGCACTTGCGCATCAATTTGCAGCCTAGGTCTAAGGTTCCTAGGAACACCCCCGGGTTTGCAATCTGCTGCACCAAGAATCCTTAGGTGTCCCATTTTACTTGGTAATATTTCTTCACCTTCGAAGCTGTTATTATTCTATAATTTTAATATTGGTAGAATAATTATCTAGGACAACATCAAAACCACTTTTAAAGTTGGGATCTAGCCCTGCCAACTTTTGAGAGGGATCTCTCTTTATGTTTTTAGCTTTGTCTTATGAGTTGATTTTATGCTAGCTATGATAGTGCTAAATTGTTTCTTTATTTTTTTGATTGTTTGGTTTGATTGGTTGGATTGGTGGCCTGTTTAAATTAATTTATTTCCATTGGGCCATGGAGTCAGATAAAGGATAGATGTTGTATCAAATTTTTAAAGATTAGTCACAGGGAAAGCTAGTTCCAATTACTAGAACTTACAATTCTAAATGAATTATGAAATGTCACAATGGTGAATTCAGTAATTACTGAGAAGCATTTATTAATTTATCAATCAGACTTTAGAAGAAAATATATTTATCGTAAATACAAGCAGAAATAAGGTGTTCAAATAAAAAATCTTATTCTTCACTTTCTGTTTTACAATTAGACTAAAATGATACGCAGAAAAGGTAAACGATGAAAACAACTGTCAAAAAGGAAAAACATCACCAGTAATATATAGCACAAGTATCCTGTGAATTTCTTCTTTTTACTGATCTCCCAGCAGCTCTAAAAAGCTACAATGCTCAATAGAAAATTATTACAATGATCAAAGTCCAACCCATGAATACTTCGAATACATCAAGTACTTATACTAATTCTACAAAGAATGTTGTATCAAATAGGAAATATGTTATTAATTACAAAAATAACAGCATTTGGCCAACGTGACCAAAAAAGGTGGAATCGTTAAAGGCATTTTGACATCTGGCATGTTAATCTAGGAAACAGTTGCTGCACGATCTAATCAGTTAGTTGTGCTGGATATTGTTCTAGTTGTAGCTGGTCTTTACTCATCCTAATACTGACACAACTTATCCCACTAATATTCATCGGGAATATTTCTCTTTGTGGCCTTCCAATGGATCTCATCTACCTCCATATATCTAGAAAATGTGGGTTTGACCACAAAGATATGCATTATCTCATGTTGAATTAAAACGTCATTACTCATAGCTTCTAGAAAATATCTCTGTGTCATAGAACCTTTGATGTTTGGAAATTTGGTTATATCCTTTGCAATTTCTTTAATATTATTTACATAATATTCCCTGGTTATTAGTTTTTCATTGATAACAAGCAGTGAAGGCAGGCCCATCTTAGTTAATGGCTCAATTCTGTTAAAAAACCTGCTGACTGCAATTTCCAACCCATGACATTTTTCCTGAAGCTGTTGAACTAAGTTATTTTTTGTAAGAACCTTTTTCACTTCTAAGATTTTTTATGTCCTATCATGTACTCCCAGATCATCAAGTTCATATATATTTTTGGAATTCAAAAGCTTAATGATTTTCTTCGATGTATCAAGCATATCTCCTAGCTCTTCATTTATAGTAGAAAAGGCCTTGTTAGCTTTCTCAATCAACTATTTTTTCTCAAAAAAATCTGAATATATGGCCAAATTTCATTCATGGCTTCAATAATGTTGGTCCATATAATTTTGTTAGCTTGACCCAGGGTGTTTCCAATGGAGGATTCCCTTTCAGACTTCTTTAATTTTTCTATCTGCTTCTGAATTCTTTGTAATTCTGCTGCATGTGCAGTCTTAGTCCTTACCATCTGGTCTTGAAAAATTTTGTTTTGAGCCTGAAGTCTTTTAGTTTCTTCTGATTGTAGTGACATATTCTCCACTGATTTCGCTAGCCGATATGCAGGATCTCCTGTGTTAGCTATAGAATTTTTTGATGCAGGAATGTTTGTAAGGGGTACAAACTCTAAAGGGACAATATTATTTTTTGCAGCTTTCTCTTTTTCTTTGATCATTTTTTCCATCTCAGTTTCCATTTTCTTAAGTAGGGAAGTCTTCTCCATAATGATTTTCATCATCTCTAATTTCTGGGACTCCGTCTCCTCAATTTCCTTTGTGAGTGGATCTTTTGTGGTTGACATATTCAGCTACTTCCTTAATGCTAATATAGTTGAATGTTTCTTTTTAATTATCTCTTCCAAAACCTTCACATTAGAGGGTGCATATCCCATCTTTACAACCAATTCCTCCAAGGATTTTATCCGTGTATCCTTGGATAGAGAGGAGATCTTCTCCATTTTAAGCTGTGACTGAATATTTGCTAATGAAAACTGCAACTTAGAAAAATTCATTGTTGTATTGGTTAGTGTAGAAGAGATCATTTCACATGTTTGTTTATGCATTTCCATCTTGTTGATGGGATGAATATCCTTGATGCTGAATTTGAATGAAGTCTTCTTGTAGTCTACTACGATCTTAGGCTTTGAAATTTGAGCTTCTGGGAATTCCATGTGCATTTTCCCTTTTTCTGAGTCAAATTTTGATTAGAGTCTACTCTGAGAGCTGGAATTTTCCTTCCAGAACTGGGTGTATGTGCTATTATGCAAAATTTCATTCCTCAGATTGCTTTCCCTGAAGGTATCAAAAACTATCTTTTTCTTTTCTCCTGTAGTAGCACTAGATGTGGATTTTTGAAGAGCTTGTTGCTGATGTGGCACAATAGCTGAGGTAGTAGGGGAAGAGATTGCCTGACCACCTACTGGAGAAGATCCTAGAGTGTCTCTGATGTTGATAATTATCTCCTACTCTGACTCTTTGTCCTGATCAATATCCATATGGATCCTGGCTCTTTTCTTGTATTTCATTTTAAATTCTTTATTGGAATTATCAGTCACTGAAGGTGACTAATCTTCCCTCTATCTCTTCCCTATTTCTTCTTTATTCTCTGCTTTGTCCTGTTTTTGTTGTGGCATAGAGGTTTGTAATACTGAAGTTGATATGGCCTTCTCCTCGACCTCCTACAAATTATTCTCTTCCCATTATGTTTGATTCATGAACTTCTCTATTTCTAGCCTGTGAGTGTGAATGTAGGGTATAGACTTGTTTTCCAACCTCATTATATAAATGATCTCAAATGGAGCATAGGACCATGTAAATTTATGGTTGAATTTCATCTCTTTCAATTTTTTATCATCTTCCTCTCCTGTTGCCCTACTGTTCCATATGAATGGTCCAATTTCAAACTTGATCCTGAATTGTGACTTCTTCTTTGCTGAAACAAAAAGAACCTCATCAACATTTAGTATATGCTTGATATATTCCAAGGAAAAAATCCTCATTGGGAGGAATTTTCAAAATTAGTAGGGAGGTAATTCACATCCATAAATCCTCAGTTATGTGTAATTCTGGTATAAGTACCAGTGTCCTGTTTTAGCTTGATCTGAAATTTGCATAATCCTTTTGATGTCTTCACTTATTCTAGGCTCAATTTTGCTGCTTAGAATACTCATGGTTGGATGTACAAACAGCTCAATGAAATTTCTGTAGTTGTACTCTTCGTGTTCCTTAATTAATAAAGTGGTCCAGAAGATAGCAGTATGTGGGTGTCCATCATCATCCATCTTCTTCATGGAAAATTGAAATATTTTTTCCTGAAAATATAAGAACATGTAAATAATGATAGAAGTATACTTAAATACCTCATCTGTATGAAAATTTACAAATTGGTCATGGATAATGGATATTGTCTCCTAGGAATTGCTTGAAGTTAAACATAATAGAGGGCTTGGAATCTCTGGAAAAAATAGACAGGAAACCTATAATTTCTTCATCTACCCACTGGTGAGAGTAATATCCAAGAAGAAATAAAAGAATAGTGACTATATGCTTTGTTATATTAGGGAATATATATGAGGAATATGGATGGTTTTTCTTGGGTAAAGGGGTATTTTAATTCAATAACAGTTCAAGAGTTTTGGCTCTCTTAGAAAAATCTAGCTTCTAGTATAGCTCTATGAGGGCTTCACAGGAAAAAGGTGTTGTATTTTCTACTGAGGGTCCCTACATCATTTCGATAATGGATTGGATATTGACTGTAAATAATAATTCACCAGTAGGGGAAATTAAAACTCTTTGATTAGGGACATAGTAGGCATGGCACTTTCTGAAGAATTCAGGGGCACTGTGGGTTTTAGGGAAAAAGGAAATTTGGTTTCCCACAATCCAATGTCATCAGTATCACCAATTAATTTGTCCTCTAACCAAAAATAAATGTCAAATAGGTCAAATTCACATACAGTCTCATGAATATTGAAGTCTTTGTCTGCAAGGCTGATATGGTCCAGGTCAATAGGAGGGTGAACCATGGGGTTAAAGGGTTCTTGACCTTTATTTTTAGGAGGAATGACTGGTTCAGGCTGCAAAAATCGATTAATTTTTTTATTTCACAGGTATGTAGTGAAAAAAAAGGAAATTAGAACGAAAATAGAAGAATAATGGAGGAAATTACAATGATCTACATATAGTTGATGTATTTCCCGGATTTTATTGGACATGTAACAATTCAATATGAAAACTTGTTGCAGAAATAGTATTAGGAAAGGACAGTAATGTTTTGAAACATGCGGGAGGAGATAATTTATGGTTTCCTTAGGTCTGTTGGTTAACGGTTAAGTAATTTAATTCCTTAATGGATTGATTTGAGTGGGAGCGCAGGTGATTGGCAGGAGCAATGAGTGGATGAGGTGACGCAATGGGATAGGTTGAGACATAACGGTCATGAAGATGGTTTTGGTTTTTAGAGAAAACCACTTTTAGAGGGAGTATTGAGAGGCAAGTGGTTTCGGTAAGGGGGGTGCGAAATCACCATCTCTCGACATGTCGTGGTGGGTCCGATTTTGGATACCGCCCATTTTGGAAACCCCCTCCCCCCCTTCCCCTCGATGGTATTATGTAGATGGTGTGGGGGGGACGAAAATAGATATTGGCCATCGGATTTAAAATTTATGGGTTAAGATGATGGGAAAGGTGGCGAGGGTTTAATTATGGTGTCAAGGGATGAATGGTGGGGTCTAGAAATGAAATAAAATATGAAAGGGATGTTATGAATGGGTGAAAAGTTAGGGAAATGGGAAATAATGCACAAAAGCCTTTTAATGGATCGAATCTTTGAAATTAGGATAAAAGGCTTTTCGCTTTGTTTTCCTCTAGCATATGAAATGTATTTTTAATGTAACTTAGGATAAAATTTCATGCCTTTCCCAAAGTCACCTTTCTCTTTCTACCTACCCTTTTCTTCTAAACTAACATTTTTCATCTTTTCTTTTGTAGGGTGCATTTGAGCTAGCAGACCCAGATCATATTTTTATGAAAATATCTCCTACTCTACCCCTTATTTCACCTATTGATTCATATTACACTATGGAATGAATTTCATTTCTACCTAACTACTTATTTATGAAGATTAAACTGTTTAGTAAATATTTATTCACTATCCTATTCAAAAAAAAATCAAACTTGTTCAATCATGCTTAGACTGTATGAATTCAACAAACTAACTTATAAGTAGTGGAATTTTGACTTGCAACAATTTCAATATTATTATTTTGTGGAGTTTTCTTTTTTTCCTTCATTCTTTTAAACTTTTTTCTTTTTCTGATTTTTTTCATTTATTTTTTCAACATACCTTCTTTTATTTTTCTTTTTCTTTTCATATTTTTTTGGAAATCATTTGAATATTGAAATTCATGTACAATATGAAACTGCAAATATAAAATACTCAATCACCTCGAGATGCTATAATTTATAGGACCCTAACAGCAACAACCTTGAGCTCATTTCTCTTTCCAAAACATGCCATAGGATGAGGCCCCTTCTTGGGTAGGCTAGTGATCTGGTGGATCAACATGACATCTATTGGAATTTGTCCTTGAATCCATAGGCATCCCTCATGCACTAATGCAGCAACTGGCGCATGCACATAGTGGTGATAGGGTACCTCATGAAGTGAGGAATCCTCAGCAGACTGAGGATCACATCGTCTCTCAGCCGCATGGCCATGGAATAGGCTCAACCTTCAGCACATCGTCATAGAGAATGTGATATAGGTAATTCTGGCTCCAACTCGTGGAATTTATCCTCATTTTCTAAATCATAATCATCAAATTTGACATGGAAAATCTTGCCAAACATATCTTCAATAAGGGGGACGACCTGTGGGACTAGTGGTGTCTGAAGGTAATCCCTCACCATGTCTACATTCTTTGGCACATGCACAGAGGGTCTTCGTAGCTTGAAATATGGTGGCCACCATGATATTGGCTCAACTAACATAGCATCATCATTGACGCTGATTGGTCTCTTCGTACGATCACCCATAGGAAACCTATCTTTCATAGCCTGGAATGGGGATGTCACATTCCTAGGAGAGGTACGTGGCTTTGAAGAGGAACCCTTCATCATTTTCCCTTTCCCTTAGCCGACGTAGACATGACTTCTTCGACCTCAAGCACCACTTCCTAGACATCATCTGACCCTGGCTCTGTTGATGCCGTGAGAGGCATAAAGTGCTCCTTAGATGGCGCACTCTCAGGATTGGTGTTGTCATTCTTGGGTGAAAGATAAACTCTTGATTACTCATATCGGATGTAGCAGTTTATTGTCCATACATAAATTTCTTATAGACAGGATGATAGCACAATTCACGGATAGGCTCAGTGTGCAATGTACTCAGAAAGAAAAGGAACCAAATGTGACCCCTGCCCTTCCTTTTATAGGAGATCCAAGGTGAAAATGGTCATATATCCATTAAATATAACTTACCTTCGTGAAAATGGTCAAAAATCTCGTAGTATCACCTCATTAAATGCATAAAACCTGTTCCATCCAACGGTAAAATCACCTTTTGACCCAGTTTCACTATTCCAACAGCTAGTTTCTCCTCCTGTGTATCACCTCTACACTTTTATCACACCTCTATGCGCATTCTCTCTCCACCGCATGTAGGAAAATGGGTTCTTATTCTCTAGCCATATAGTCATTTGGTTGGCACAAGATTTCCCCTATATGGCTTCGGCCGGCTTCCATTGAATACCCTGGAATATTCTCACTGTGCAACGTGGCCAAGCACACCGAACCTCCATCAATGATTTCCTTCACAATGTAAGTCCCCAACCAATGTTTCCTAAAATTCCCTAGCTGGTGCACAAACTAACTGTCATATAATAATACCAAGTCTTCCTCCTTGAACACCTTCTATCTGATGTGCCTATCATGCCAGGCCTTTTCGTGCACCTTTTGCACTTGCTGATGGAAGTTAGCAATGAATCGATACTCCTCTAAGAAAATCAATTGTGCAAGCCATTCCTCCATGATGTCAATCTCATCCATATTACTAAATTTTATGATGTGCAGGCTTGGGACAATATATTCCATTGGAATGATTTCTTCATGCCCATAGACCATCTTGAAATGTGTTTTCCCCATCAAATTTTTTTTGGTGGTCCTATAAGCCCATAACATGGAAGGGATTTTTATGTCCTAATCATTCTAATTTTCATTACAGATCTTTGTGAGCATATTCTCCAAATTTTTGTTGAAAGCTTCTACTACACTGTTTTCCTGACGGTGATAAGGGGTACTCTTTTGGTGATGGATCTGAAATTCCTCTGTCAGAGCTTCAATGGTTTCATTAATAAATTTCATACCTCTATCACTCATCAATATCTTTATAAATCCAAATATAGTCAAAATATGTTCAAAAATGAAGTGCGCAATGGTATCTGCAGTACAATCCTAAATTGTCTTAGCTTTTTTCCATCTCGTTACATAATCTGTGGCAGTGATGATATAGCACGGTCTTGTCTTATTCGCTGAAGGATTGATAGGTCAAAAAAAATCTATAACACATTTATCAAAGGCCTACAGGGCCATTTGAGGTTGTAGGGTAATTTAATCTCTACGCGAGGGCTTTCCCGTTCTCTAGCATGCATCACAAGCTCGACAGTATGCATATGCATAATTGTGCAATGTGGGCCACCATAACCCAACACACAACACCTTCTGCGCAGTATCCTTCCCTGAATTTTTCCCTCCTTCCAACCCTCCATGAGCCTCATCCAAGATATCATGTCTCTCATGTTCCAAAACAAACCTCCTTAACACTTCATCTTCTCCTAGCTCGTACAATTGACTAGAAATCTGGGTAAATCTATTGTGCACACAACCAAATCCTTCTTTTGCTGCACTTAATATTCAGTGGGCATGCTTCCAATTGTCCGAAAGTGAATAATATCAGTGAAGCATTCACCAACCATCTTGATAGCAAAGAGTTATGCATCTAGTAACCCCTCCTTTAGACTAGTTGGTTCTTCCCCATTTTTGATGTGTGACAAATGATTAGGTCCAGTATTTAATCTTCCAAGATTCACAATTATTTCAAAGTCATATTCCTAAAATAACAACTACCATCTTCAAATCTCCACCCCCCCCCCCCCCCCACCAACACAGGCTTATTGGCTAGGTATTTCAAAGCAGAATGGTCAACAAGCATTTTGTGGTCTCCTCCTAGAAGATAGTTCCTATATTTTTTCAGAGAATAACCCATGGCCAATCCATTCATTTATGTGGTTGAGTAGTTGTGATATGCACTGGAGAGCTTCCTACTAGAAAAATCAACAGGGTGATCAATGACTCTTCCTCGTTGTGCTAAAACAACTCCAAGTGCCATATCAGATGCATGCACATGTACATGGAAAAACTTGGACGAGTGTGGGAATATTAAAATAGGTGCAATAACCATCTTCTCCTTCAGCAACTCAAAGCTATTTTGACATTCCTCATCCCAAAAAAATGACACATCCTTCTTCAACAACTTCTCCATAGGCGTAGTGATCAGAGCATAGCCCTGAATGAACTTCTTGTAATATCTGGTGTGTCTTAGGATGGATCGCAACTGTTTTTCATTAGTGGGGACTTCTAGGTTGATGATAACTGCTATCTTGGTTGGATCTACCATAAACCCTTGCTGACACACTATATGAACCAACAAAATTCCAAAAGGCACGTAGAATATAAATTTCTTCAGGTTAAGATAAATCAGATGCTTCCTACAAGTGTCAAGCATTATGCACAGGTTTGACACATTCTTATTTACCAACCCAAACATTGTCCAATAATCACAATACACCTCCAAAAAATTATGCATGAATTATTTGAACACAACCACTAATACACATGAGAAGATCACAGGTGCATTCTTTAATCCAAAAGGCATGATAGTATATTGGAAAGACCCCATTATGTTTCATAGGTGGCCTTGCTGTGGTCTTCAGGCACAATTCTGATTTGATGATACCCCAAAAATCCATCAGTAAAATAATAAGCCTCTTGTCCTCCCACATTATCTAGGATATCATCTGAAAATGGAGCAGGGAAGGGGTCATGCAAACATGCATAATTTAGCTTTCACATATCTACACAAATCCTTATCTCTACTTTGGTATTATTTTCTTGAACAACCATTTGGCTGACCCAATTGGACATGTCTACAGGCTCAATGTTTCCTGCAAAATCCATCTTCCCTAGTTCCTCTTTTACCTTCTATTTATAATTGGGATTTAATTGGTATGGTCACTGATTGACAGGCCACGCATATGGTTTCAACGTAATATTCATAATGCCTAATGTTGGCTAAAATGGGTGACTTATGGGCAAGACCCAAGTTCAGGCTTGGGGCCAACAAGATTCTGTTATAGTCTAGGAGAACACCGACATTTTCACCCTACTCAAAAAGAGCAAGGAGTCTCACCTGAGGCGTGTCGTGACCTTACTAAGATAAAGAGCTTAGAACCATATTTCCAAACTACTAACAAATATCCAGACTTTACAGTTATACAGAACACATTCATCGTGTTAGCACCTAATTTGAACCTTAGGCTGAAGGAAGGAAAATCATGGTGACCTCAAACCATGCTCAACCTTGTAGCTAGCCCTACAAGGTCAGGAGAGGGCTCTCTCCAAAAAAAAAATTTCAATGAATTATAACTGTAAACTGATTTTAGGCTACGTATAATAATGGGAAATGTTTTTTATAAAAATTTTAGGGTTGTATGGAAAAGATGGGCAGTTTGAAACTGGGGAATTAAATCAGAGATACAGGGTATCTCATGGGGCAAGGTAGGAAGGAATTTCAGCAATTAAGTTTAAATAATGATTGGATGGTAAGACCAGTGAGGAGGTGAAAAGGGCATAGAAGATGCATCCTTTTCAAACAGAATAAAACATAGAATATTGAATAATTTCCCAAGGAAGAGCATTAATAACGGATTCTACCTATCTATCTTGAAAGCATTTAACCAGAGATGTGAATGAATGAATGGAAAACATAATATTTAACATATGAACACAAAATAAAGGACAATGCTAAAATCCATACCACAAGGATCCCACAAATCGAAGCTGCATATCTTTATTAATTCCCTGTCAAATTGTTACAATGGGAGCGCATAGCATCATCAGTGATTTCCAAACTCTTTCCACACCATATTCCCCTACCCCCTTACAAATGGTTGAAAATTACATTAAATAGACAGAAATGAGGGAAGTAGATCCACATAATAAGGGAGCTGTTTGACTAAAATCCAAACATAGGGAGAAAACCAATGATCTGCCCCTGAAAAGGAGAAAAAATACATTTTTTGAACATCTGGAATGTTCGCTGTTACATTTGATTTAAACAGAGGAGAAGACAAACTGTAATGATCTATGTGCTTCATAAATAGTTTCTCGGCTTTGACTATTTCTTTTATTTTGTTTGAAAATATTTTCATGCCGAGAAAAACCCCTTTAGAAACAATAAAAATGGAATATGCCTTTAATGAAGAAAAGACCCCTTTTTAATTGAAAAAGAGCGAAGGGAAACGGAGGTGGGCCCGAATCGCAATCGCAATTGGAATAGGGGAATGTGTATCACATAAGGGAATGATGCGATGGAAATTTGTGATTGCGATTAATGTAAATGGAAAAGGGGAAATCACGATCGCAATCGGAGATCGGAGCGGGAGGGCACTTTGGAACGAGGTGACAAAACTTGCGATGCGATTGGAAAAATGCGATGAGGGTAATACAATAGAAGTGCGGGGATAAACAAGGAAAAGTAGTGTCCGATGGTATAACGGATAAATCCCTTTAAATAAATTAAAACAAGTTTTATGCCTTTACAAATGAAAAACAAAAATTTTTATTGAAAAGGCGGAAAGGTTCTAAAGTGGGACCCAAAGGAGGAATCGCAAATTACAATTGCAAATGGAGAGTGGGTTTAAACATTGTGGAAATCGCCGATTGTGATTGGCGATATGCGATCAATCACGTCGGTGGGGAAGGGGAAGTGGTTTTAAGTGCTAGGAAATAATGCGATGCTATGGAAAGGCCGATGCGATAAAAACTTAAGAAATATTTAAAAATGATTCCTTGCAGTTTACAAAGGAAAAACTCGTTTTTGTTTGGAGAAGGGGGAAAGGTTTTAGTGGGACCCGAGGGGTAATCGCAATCGGGAATCAGAGGATGAGCAGAGAAAAGTGTTATGGGAAAATTCCAACTGCGATTGGTGTGACAGCTTATGATCCATCCAATCGGAAGGGCAGATCAACGGTGTAAACGCAATCGGGGGAGCGGGTCAGGAGTCAATCACATCAGAATTTTTATGGGCATGGGGAGACTGCGAAGGTGCGATGCGATCGAGTGACATGATTGCATATGGGTCATCGAATCGCTAAGGAGATCTATGGTCGGGATGTAATCGGGCAGGGTTAATCACAATTGCAAGTTTCAATTTGAGGTAGACCAATCGGAGTTGCAATTTAAATGTTGTGATTGGATTGGAGGTGCGATCAGATCGGAAGAGAAGGGGTTTTATAATTAAAAAAATTTAAAATTATGTTATAAAGTTTAAGGGAAAAAATGAGGAAAAGGGGTAAGGTTAGGCTTATAGGGGACCTTTATTCACTTAGGCATAAGTTTCATTCCTGCAGGCAGTTTTGAGAGTGTAATATATTGTTAGAAAGCTCTTTCTAGGTACTTTATGATGGATATACTTAGAACATGATTTCACAGTGAAAATGCTATCAAAAACACCTTTGAAAAGCAAGGAAGTAGCTTGGTGGAGATAGCAGCTTCTGAAGCGGAACTTATTACATATGAAGACATAAAATTACATAATAAATGATAATAAAAGCTAAGTATCATGTTTTCACCTCAAAAAATGGTTTTGAGGTGCAAATTACATCAAGCTTGATAGAACAATTCTTTGATCTTTTCAGATGTTGTGCCTTTGAGTTTATTCAACCTCCTCATGACCTTGCTGATACTTATTGACACTTAACTCATTGATTTGACCCTGATGAGACCCTAGAACCTAATGATACCAACCCTATGACCTAATAATATGAATTTCAAAGTGAAAGTGACTCATGACTGAAGACCATAGAGAGGAGAATCAGCAAGTTACACATGAGGGAAAACTGATGAAAAACCACTACCATCAATGAATCCATGACCTAATGGAATGATGAAAATTTATGGTATGGGACTCCTAATATGGAAATGCAAAAGAATAATTTTGATCACTGATGGCAGTGTGACAAGACTGACACTAACATTGGCTCCAATGGGGATGGTAGCTCCTTGGAGGTGCCAAGAACACCGTAGACCAAGTAGCCTTATCCATTGGGCATGGAGTCACAATACTAAAAACTGACACAATGCAAATTGACTCTGACTCAAGACTAAGACTGAAAACTAAAATAAAACCAAACCTTTTCACATATCATTTAAGTTTTATAGCCTTCTCCTCAGGCCCCAAACTTCAATGACTGTGTACTTTGAAATATGCAAAAATAATATGGTATATACAATGATTATGACATAGTTTCTCAATCCATTATCTTCAATAATGGTAGTGCTTCAACAACCTACCATTTACTAGCCCTCCAGGGCAGTCTTGGCCATCCATCTCTGAGAGCAAGAAAGCATTATGTCTCGTGTATGCTGAAATATTGTATGGTCTTTTCCATAGGTTGTCAAACTTACCATGCTTCCCCTTTTCTTCATTTTGTGCATCCCATATTAACACCACATCGTCCAACTGAAACTTTTCTACTTTGGTCTTATGGTCATAGATTTTCTTTATATTCTCCTACAACAGAATAGCGTTCTTTGAAACTTCCTCTCTTGTTTGTTGAATATGGATCATTTGATTGATCCTTCGCTGATTATCATCTCCCTCACTGCCAACCTCTTGCAATAATCTCATGAGCGGAACTATAAGCGATGTAGGAAAAATAGAATCAGTACCATAAACCAATTCGAATGGTGACATACCCATAGATTTCTTGCTACTAACTCTATTTTCCCATAGTGCATTGATGAGATTTCGATGCAAACTCCTTTTATTTTCCTCCAACATCCTCTTGATTATATTTATCAAAGACTTATTTGATGATTCTGCCAGGTCGTTGCCTTGTGGGTAGTACGTTGTTGAATGGCCCAACACAATATTGTATTTGTCGCAGAAATCCACCATCCTCTTAGATTTGAACGCTGTTGCGTTATCTATTATGATTTTGTGAGGGCAACCAAAATGAGACAAGATATTTGACTCTAAAAATTGAATGATTATCGTATCTGTAGCCTGCCTTGCTAGAATAGCTACGATCCATTTGGTGAAGTAATTGGTACTTGTCAAGATCCACCGATGATGTGTTGATGATTTGGAATGGATTTCTCCTATGAAATTGAGTCCCCATTGCTGAAAGGGAGAATTTACTGACACTGGTTTCAAAGGGAGAGGAAGAAATTTCCTTTTTCCTTGGAAAATTTGACATTCATGGCAGCTCATCACTATTTTGTACAAATCTGAAAATAAAGTGGGCCAATAATATCCTACTCTCAACACTTTTTTAACTGTTTTTTTCCAAAAAAAATGACCACCACAATCACCTTTGTGAAAGTCATGCATTACTTGCTGAGCCTCATCTTCAACCAAACAATTAAGCAAAATACCTCCTGGATATTTCCAATAAAGAGCGTTGTTTAAAATACAATATTTAGCAGACTTAAGTTTCAGTGATCTACCTTTTCTTTCATACATCCCACGAGGTGGCAAAAGGTGCTGAAGAACATAAACAATGTCTGAATACCATGGGGATTGTAGAAAAATATCTGAAACTAGAACAAGCAAACCTTCATCCTCATCCTCCTACATTGTTGTTATGAGATTTATATTCAGGGCACGTAGGTTTTATTGAGCCATTAATTTTTCCAAGCCTTGGCCTTTGATCAAATTTGTGGGTTTGAGCTCCAAATCATATTCCAACATTGCTACTATCCACTTACCTCTTCTTCCTTCCATATCAGTTTGCATCAACACATCCTTTACTGCTACATTAGGAACATATGCTATAGTATGTGAATGAAGAATGTATACTCTAAAATCCTTCAATGCTTTTATAAGGGCCAATGCTTGTTTCTCAATAATATTATACCACAAAGTAACATCTCAAATGGTCCTACTGAAAAATGCAATGGGTTGTTCTATCTAATCTCTCTTTTGCATCAAAACCACAGCCATAGTATGCTCCGATGCAAATGAAAGTATAACGAAATCATGAGTATAATCAGGGCTAATCAAGACTGGGACATTGGAAAAATAAAACTTTACCAGATTGAATGACTTGATAGCTTCCTCACTCCATTTGATAGTGCTATATTTTTTCAACATATTAGTCATTTCTCTTAAATGTTCATCCAAATTAGGTATAAATCCACGCAAGAAGTTCATCTTACCATTGAATGCTTGAATCTCCTTTTTATTACGTGGGAGGTATATGTGCTGAATCACCTCTACTCTAGATGGATCAATGCATATACCGTCTTTAGATATGATATTCCCCAACAGCTTGCCTTCATCCATAGCGAATAGACTTTTCTTTGGATTGAGATAAATCCCAAAAATTCTGCATCGCTGAAAAACAACTCTCAAATGGTGCAAATGTTCATCATCAGAACTAGAAAACACTGTAAAATCATCCAAATAAACAACAATAAATACATCTTTTTCATTGGCAAAAGCAATGTCCATTGCTCTTTGGAAAGTGGCTCCAGCGTTCTTCAGTCTGAATGGCATTTCAGCATACTGGAAAGTTCCCCAAGGTGTTGTGAAAGCAGTTTTGTCTTAGTCTTTTTCATGTACCAAGATCTGATTATAGCATGAGTAGACATCGAGTAGTGACATCCTTGATGCTCCAACTACTCTCTGCAAAATTTGGTCCATCTTTGGAATTGGATAGTTATCCTTTAAAGATGCTTTATTCAAGTTCTGGAAATCTATGCACGACCTTATCTCTCATGTCTTCTTACGTATCGGGACCAAATTTGAAATCCAGTTAGAAAATCTAATTAGGAATATGATACCCACTTTATACAATCTATTTACCACTTTTTCATTGGATGGCAGCAGCTTTGGGTTGATTCTTCTCAGCTTCTGTCTAAATGGCTTCTGATCTGGCTTGATGGGAATAGTATGCTAGATTATATTTTTGTCACACACCTTCAAATATGAATAATCCCACACAAACAAATCAGAAAATTCAGAAATTAATTTAACATACTTTTCCCTTACCTCAGAGGATAATTATTTTGATAATTTCACAAGCTTAGGCTTGTCAACTGTTCCCAGATTCACATCTTCAACTCCTTTATCAGTAGGCACGAAGCTTGGTTTCTTTGCAACATCATCCTGATCAAAAAGCTCCTCTAAAGCTATAAGACCTCTAGGAATTACATTGTTTTTCAGTTGTAGTATGTCCATCTGATTTTCTTCAATTTATTGATCATCAAAATTATAGTCACCCTCTATGGGAGTATCCTTGAATTTTCCTTCATTCTGCAAAAAATCATTAATTTAATTGTCATCCCAAAACATTTTCCAATACCTTAGATTTTCTGGGACAATAGGCCTATGTTTGACATAAATTTCAAACTTGTTGCTGGAGTTCATTGGAATCTTCAAGTTGCTTGCAGTAGTGGCAAGAGAATCAACAATAAGATTCTGCGTTTAGGGTACTGCTATCAAAGTGTACTCAGAGAATGTCCTCAAGATGTCTAGGACTACATTTTTTTAGGCCCTCAATTGTGGATGCTTTGCTTGATACTCTCCTTTTACCTGTTTGATTATCAACTTTGAATCTCCATAGACAGAAATCATCTTCGCCTTTAGCTTCTTCAAAATTTTCAAGCCTGCAATCACAGCTTCATACTCTGCTTCATTGTTAGAGAAGTCAAAATCCAACTTGTAAGCACATACTCTAACATTACTAGGAACCTTTTCATGTTTGAATACAGGGCTCTGAATCCATATTCCAATACCAGCACTGTCCTTACCAACAGCTCCATCAAAGTCCATGCTCCAAAGGCCTTCCTCTTCTTATTCTAGATGCTGAAATTTTGCTTCTTTCTCCACTCTATCTTGACTGATATCTACATTTTTATGTTGTTCACTGTCCTTTTGCTGTTGGCAGGTAGGAAGCTCAGGAATGCTTGTTGCTTTATCTTTTTCCTGTCTAAGGGCTTTCCTAAAATTCTCTGAAATTTCAGGTATCTCATCTACTTGCACCAACTAAACATTTCATCATTCAAACCACCATAAAAATATAATACAAATGACTCCAAATCTATGTGGATTGCATTAATGGGATGATTAACTGGATTCTCTTTGCTAGTGATCATGTATTTCATTTTCTTCTTCCTATATAATTTTCTCAACTGACCGAACACGTGAATGGTGGCATAAGAGAAGTCAAGCTGTATGGTTACTTTAAGTTTTGCAACCCATGATCTGGACAGGAGCATTCCAAATCGTGATGGAACATCAACAACAACCACATCCATCAAAACATTCTTGGTTGGGATTTGTTCTAAATATTCTACCAAGTCTTTGATAATACCAATACAATGGACCCTACCAGAGTCAAAGGAATAAAAATCATGGTATTTTTGGGTAATATCAAGTCCCAACTTCTCCATGATGGCTTTGGGCATCAATTTATGTGAGGCTCTGGAGTCCAACATAGCATTATGCAAAATGAACTCATGTAATCTAAGACTCAGGTAAAAGGGAGGGACTTCACTTTCTTCAGACTGAACTTCTATGGATGGACCAAAAATGAGTTCAGGATAATCATCTTCAACATTTACCATATCTGATACAGAGTCTATTTGCAAAATTATAGACACCTAATGTTTATAAGTGCTATTTTTCACCAACTCAGTCAAGGGCATGGACACCTTCAGCTTAGAAATTTCATTTTCCAACTTAAAAGAAGGAACTTTTTCTACCTCTTTGATGATAGGATATTTCTTCTTGACTTGCTCCTTTTTTGTGCTATGCTGGTTCTTTTCATTTGCAGTGTTATTTGTTGAGGATGCCTTGCTAGGAGAGGGATCAACAGGCTCTTTCCCTTTTCTTTGAGTATTTGAAGAGTCGTTTTTTGATTGCAGCTCTTTTCTCTTATGAATGGGATTGATCAGCACATACCTGCCCCTCAAAGAATATTGCTTCTGTTGTGCTGATAAAGCGTTCATGTATCCTATTTTATAATCATTGGACTCTTCCTCTAACACTACATCATTTGCCAATATGAAATATTCATCTTTTTGAATGTCTGCAGCCACTGTATATTCCTCATATTCCGTGAGAAAGATTGGTGTACCATTGGAAGTGAAAAAATGGTTGGCTTCAATGACTATATCGTCATCATCATCTATCTCTATTCCTTGAACATAATTTTGTTGTAATGGAGTTTTGATCTATTGTTGTTGCGTTTCTTGGTCTTGCGCTCTCTTCTCTCTTTGTTTAATTCATAATTGTGGCTGCTGATGTCCTCTGAAGTTCGGAATCCTAATTTGTGCTTCATGTATAACTGAAATAGTCAACCCATCGACCATCTTCTCCACTATCCGGATCAAAGTGTCCATCTTACTATCTAAAGGAGATGCTTCTTCTTTCACAGTTATTCTCTTTTCAGCTTTTTTCCACGCTCTTCTAGCCAACAAATTTTCTTCAACGCTCACAACTATCTTATACATGTCTTCAAGTGTGGTGGGATCTCCTTCTCATAGTTGATATGCCATATCAGCATCGAAACCATCTGGAAACTTGAGAAAAGATAACCCCATGGGAGGCTTCAGATTGTCCAGAATAGCATTATATACAGCATTAAATCTCACACAATAATCTTGTACATTTTCACCCACATTTCTTTTAATATTTTCATATTCAGAAAAAATTTGAAGTGGGTTTTTCTTTACCTCCCATCGTCCAAGAATTGTTTATATAACTTCTGCAAAGTGTGGATAGAGCCTGCTGGTAAGGATCTGAACCATTTTCTAACTTCACCCCCAAATATTTGGACAAACAATCTTTTGGTTACATTTTCTGCCTCTACCTCATGAAGATCAAAAAAGTCATTCATCTTCTCAACATGTTGTTGGGATGTGATGCTTTGAGTGGCATCAAATATAGGTATTTTAATTTGGTAATAAACAGGCATATCATTCATATTCTGAGGTAAAACTAGGGGTGCATACTGGGTAGCCATGACTCGAGGTGGATGCACAAAAGTGTTTGTGCTACTAGGATTCAATGGAGGTGTTGATGGAGGAGATGAAAGCTGAGAATTGATTGATGGGAATGTTGATGAATTAAGGGGAGGAAAAGCTTCTTCTGATAACTCTAAAGACTCAAGGATATTAATTATAGTAATAGAAGTCTGAGGGGAATTCAAAATATAATCATCAATTGATATTTTTTCCCTTTGGACTTCAAGATCCACAATAAATTCTGGATCTAAAACTGTGTCATCAAGTGCAGTCTCAGATTTATTTCTGAATATAGAAAGCTCAAAACACTCATCAAAAGAAAGATCTTCTATAAACAACCATTCATTGGGCTACATAATATCTGAAAATAGGCCTAGGACTTAGTGATCCTTCTTTTCTTCTGACTATCCTTGGAATGGGATTGAGATTTTCAGACACAGGGGGACGATTTGAATCTGGATTGGCCCTTATGTATATTCTTGAAGCCAGTGTGGTCAAATTTCTACTTTACAATGTTTTATTTTATCCTAGCAAACTCTAAATATCATGTTGAATATTGCAAAAATAAATAGTGAAGGAGGCATCTTGAACCATCATTCATGATCCTAGTTGTAAAATAATCGCCTAAACTAGGTGGGGCCCACACAGGTGATTTTTGGCACAAAGTCTATTTTTAGACTATGTCTATTTTTAGACATGTCAATCATATTCTATGAGTTGCAGGATGCTATTTGTGGATGGTTGGTCAAGTTGGAAAAATATATGGACTTCTATTTTTAGAAATTTTGGGCGAAGTTTATTTTTAGACTGCCAGTCTAAAAATAGAACATGTCAGTTATTATTAGCTCTTAACAATATTTGGACTCTAAACATTATCTTATTCTCTTGGAGCACTACAGTTAAGTGCACAGATGTGGCATAGGAGCCGACAGAAGGAATTACGCTATTCCTGAGGGTTAAGTGGAGCTATTGCATGGATACTTTAGTTAGAACTCATGTGACGCAGTTTGGTGGAGTTGATTGAGGAAGTTAATGGATTTGTGCTCGCTTTAACTAATTCAAAACATAGATGAGCTATTTGTATCTAGTTTAACTGATTGATAAAATTAGTGAGAGTGGTGTGAATTAATTATTAATTAATTCACTAATTATAAACTCATTAATCAACTAAAGAATACATCAGTTAACTTCAGTGCATGAACAGTTTCAGTGGAGACCAATGCAGAGATAGGTGAAAGGGCAAGTGTGACTATCAGTTGTGGCTATAAGTGATGCATGGTTTGCATCCAACACTTAGTAGAGATGCCTATAAATACTATTTGAGCAAGGCTAGGGTAATAAATTCTCATCAAGAGGAATTCTTTAGCAGTTATTGCATAGTAGAGGCAGGCTAAAGGCTAGCAAAGATCGGTGCATGGATTTGCAAGATCAGGCCTGATTAGTGTGTAGAAATTGGAGATTGTACTGAGAGCTTGTGAGGACCTTTGTATGATGATTGTTACATGATCTCCATGACATATAATATACAGATATTTGGGGTTTTCAGCTTTAATATTTCCCATTAAATACTGTGTTCATATGTGTGAATTTTTATGGCTTTAATGAGTGCATGCAATTGATTTTATTTCTGCATGTGATGATCAATGGTAGAAGAGATTATGTATTGTGCATGAAGATAAAATATTGTGTGATCAGGAGAATCTTGGTGAATAATATATCAGCTATTCAAATTTCTACATGGTATCAGAGCGATATTGATCATTGGAGCAATTGCAAAGCATTGAAGCAGTTGAGTTTTAGGATAAAATCAGGAAAATAAAAATGGAGAAGAATGACACTATTCTGGTATACTTGAAAAAAATTTTCCACTGCAGGGATGAGCTTCAGAGTGTAAGAGTTAGTTTGGATGAGGAAGGACAAGTCAAGAACGTTGGGATGCAAGCAAAGGATCTCTACAGACTTGAAGTAGATGGGGTGTCTATAGAGCTTCCTACTATTGGGAAGTGCGAGAAAGACATGCAATTGATGCTTGAGAGGGAGAAAGTTTTGCATGCATGTAAGATTGAACCTCAGGATGTGGAGCAGCCACAAGATGAGGATCATGGAGTGGGGGAAACTACTCATGTAAAGAAATTTCGTGCCAGATGGGCAGAGGGAGTGCATGCAACTATACCACTAGGTGAGAGGTGGGGTGATATGCATGAGTAATCCCAAGAGGATATTTCTGGGCAGGATTCACGAGATGGTGTGGATCTCATGAATTGAACCTATCTACGAGGTTCCCACATAGCAGCAGTAGCATGATCAGTTGGATTGATGCAGGCAGATCAAAGTGACAGTGTCAGATACTGGAGCGCGGTTCAGAGTTGACAGCAAGTGCAGAGTGCATGGGTGCAGAGTTCAACAGCGCAGAGGTTCCTGAAAAAATGTGCAGTAGCTAAGAAGAATTCAAAGACTTTGATGATAGATGCATCAAATTGATTGAGTTGTTTGGAGCCTTTCAATTTTGGAAGAGTTGCAGAGCAGATGCATGGAGTTGCAGGGTGCTTGAAAAGGTTGCAGGGTGAATGCATGGAGTTGCATGTCGCATGCAAAGACAATCCTTTCTTGTTGAGAGGGAGTGTTTAATATTGCAAAAATAAATAGTGAAGGAGGCATCCTGAAACATCATTCATGATCCTAGTTGGAAAATAATCACCTAAACTAGGTGGGGCCCACACAAGTGATTTTTGGCGCAAAGTCTATTTTTAGACTATGTCTATTTTTAGACTATGTCTATTTTTAGACATGTCAATCATATTCTATGAGTTGCAAGATGCTATTTGTGGATGGTTGGTCAAGTTGGAAAAATAGATGGACTTCTATTTTTAGACATATTAGGTGGAATCTATTTTTAGATTGCCAGTCTAAAAATAGATATGTCGAATATTATTAGCTCTTAATAATATTTGGACTATAAACATTATCTTATTCTCTTGGAGCACTTCAGTTAAGTGCACAGATGTGGCACGGGAGTTGACAGAAGGAATTACGCTATTCCTGAGGGTTAAGTGGAGCTATTGCATGGATACTTCAGTTAGAACTCATGTGAGAGAGTTTGGTGGAGTTGATTAAGGAAGTTAATGGAGTTGTGTTCAGTTTAACTAATCTAAACATAGTTGAGCTATTTGTATCTAGTTTAACTGATTGATACAATTAGTGAGAGTGGTGTGAATTAATTATTAATTAATTCACTAATTATAAACTCATTAATCAACTAAATAATACATCAGTTAACTTCAGTCCATGAACAGTTTCAGTGGAGACCAATGCAGAGATAGGTGAAAGGGCAAGTGTGACTATCAGTTGTGACTATAAGTGATGCATGTTTTGCATCCAATGCTTAGTATAAATGCCTATAAATACTGCATGAGCAAGGCTAGGGTAATACATTCTCATCAAGAGGCATTCTTTAGCAGGGATTGCGCAGTAGACGAAGGCTAAAGGCTGGCAAATATCGGTGCATGGATTTCCTAGATCGGGCCTGATTAGTGTGTAGCAATTGGAGATTATACTGAGAGATTGTGAGGAGCTTTGTATGATGATTGTAACATGATCTCCATGACATATAATATATAGATAGTTGGGGTTTTCAGCTTTAAGCTTTCCCATTAAATACTGTGTTCATATGTGTGAATTTTTATGGCTTTAATGAGTGCATGCAATTGATTTTATTTCTGCATGTGATGATCAATGGTAGAAGAGATTCTGTATTGTGCATGAAGATAAAATAGTGTGTGATCAGGAGAATCTCGGTCAATAATATATCAATTATTAAAATTTTTACATATCATCATCAAGAGTCCAGGAGTTTATATTGAAAATATTATTGGGGTGATCAGTCCTTTATGCTAAATACATTCCCCAGTATGGTTGCCAGAAATGTTAGCACCTAATTTGAACCTTAGGATAAAGGAAGGCAAATCAGGGTAACCTCAAACCATGCTCAGCCTTGTAGCTAGCCCTTCAAGGTCAAGAGAGGGCTCTCTCCGAAAAAAAAATTCAATGAATTATAACTGTAAACTGATTTTAGGCTAGGTATAATAATGGGAAATGTTTTTTATAAAATTTTAAAGGTTGTATGGAAAAATGGGCAGTTTGAAACTGGGAAATTAAATTAGAGATACAGGGTATTTCATGGGGCAAGGTAGGCAGGAATTTCAACAATTAAGTTTAAATAATGATGGGATGGTAAGACCAGTGAGGAGGTGAAAAGGGCATAGAAGATGGATCCTTTTCAAACAGAAGAAAACATAGAATATTGAATGATTTCCCAAGGCAGAGCATTATTAATGGATTCTACTTATCTATCTTGAAAGCATTCAACCAGAGATGTGAATTAATGAATGGAAAACATAACATTTAACATATGAACACAAAAGAAAGGGAAATGCTAAAATCCATACCACAGGGTCCCACAAAACAGAGTTGCATATCTTTATTAACTCCCTGTCAAACTGTTACAATGGGAGCGTAGAGCATCCTCAGTGATTTCTAGACTATTTCCACACTATATTCCCCTACCCCCTTACAAATGATTGAAAATTACATTAAATATACATAAATGAGGGAAGTATATCCATAGAAAAAGGGAGCTGTTTGACTGAAATCCGAACATAGGGAGAAAACCAATGATCTACCCCTGAAAAGAAGGAGTAACAATAATTTTTTTGAACATCTGGAACGTTTGTTGTTACATTTGCTTTAAATAGAGGAGAAGACAAATTATCATGATCTCTGTGATTCATAAATAGCTTCTTGGCTTTGACTATTTCCTTTTTTTTGTTTGAAAATCTTTTTATGCCGAGAAAAACCCCTTTAGAAACAATAAAGCTAGAATATGCCTTTAATGAAGAAAATACCCCTTTTTAATTGAAAAAGAGTGAAGGGAAAGGGAGGTGGGCCCAAATCGCAATCGCAATCAGAAGAGGGGAAGGTGTATCACATAAGGGAATGATGCAATGGAAATTTGTGATTGCGATTAGTGTAAAGGGAAAAGGGTAAATTGCAGATCAGAGCGGGAGGGTGCTTTGGAATGAGGCGACAAAACTTCCGATGTGATTGGAAAAATGCGATGAGGGTAATACAATAGAAGTGTCGGGATAAACAAAGAAAAGTAGTGTCCGATGGTATAACAGAGAAATCCCTTTAAATAAAGTAAAACAAGTTTTATGCCTTTACAAAGTAAAAACAACATTTTTTATTGAAAAGGCGGAAAGGTTCTAAGGTGGGACCCAAAGGAGGAATCGTAAATTGCAATCGCAAATGGGGAGTGGGTTTAAACATTATGGAAAACGCCGATTTATATTGGCGATATACGATCAATTGCATCGGCGGGGAAGGGGAAGTGTTTTTAAGTGTTGGGAAATAATGCGATGCAATGGAAAGGCCGATGCGATAAAAACTTAAGAAATATTTAAAAATTATTCCTTGCATTTTACAAAGGAAAAACTCATTTTTGTTTGGAGGGGGGGGGGGGGGGGGGAAGTTTTTGGTGGGACCCGAGCGGTAATCGGAATCTGGAATCAAAGGATGAGCAAAGCGAAGTTTTATGGGAAAATTCCGATTGCGATTGGTGCGACAACTTATGATTTGTCCGATCGGAAGGGCAGATCAATGGTGCAAACGCAATTGAGGGAGTGGGTCAGGAGTCAATCACATCGGAATTTTTATGGGCGCAGGGAAACTACGAAGGTGCGATGCGATTGGGCGATGCGATTGCATATGGGTTGTCGGATTGCTAAGGAAATCTACGGTCGGGATGTAATTGGGTGGGGTTAATCGTAATCACAAGTTTCAATTAGAGGTAGACCAATCGGAGTTGCGATTTTAATGTTGCGATTAGATCAAAGGTGTGATCGGATTGGAAGAGAAGGGGTTTTATAATTAAAAACTTTTAAAATTATGTTATAAAGTTTAAGGGAAAAAAATGAGGAAAAGGGGTAAGGTTAGGCTTATAGGGGACCTTTATTCACTTAGGCATAATTTTCATTCCAGGAGTCAGTTTTGAGAGTGTAATATACAGTTGGAAATCTCTTTACGTGCTCTTTCTAATGGACATACTTAGAACATGACTTTACACTAAAAATGCTGTGGAAAACACCTTTGAAAAGAAAGGAAGTATCTTGGTGGAGATAGCAGCTTCTGAAGTGGAAATTATTACATATGAAGACATAAAATTACATAATAAATGATAATAAAAGCTAAGTATCATGTTTTCACCTCAAAACATGGTTTTGAGGTGCAAATTACATCAAGCTTGATAGAACAATTCTTTGAGCTTCTCAGATGTTGTGCCTTTGAGTTTATTTGACCTCCTCATGACCTTGCTGATACTTATTGACACTTAACTCATTGATTGACACTGATGAGACCCTAGAACCTAATGAGACCAACCCTATGACCTAATAATATGAATTACAAAGTGAAAGTGACTCATGACTGAAGACCATAGAGAGGAGAATCAACAAGTTACACATGAGGGAAAACTGATGAAAAACCACTACCATCAATGAATCCATGACCTAATGGAATGATGAAAATTTACGGTATGGGACTCCTAATATGCAAATGCAAAAGAGTAATTTTGATCATCGATGGCAGTGTGACAAGACTGACACTAACACATCGCATATTGATCAAGGAGTAAACTACCATTTATCACTTATCACGAAGGACATCAAAAAATTTAGAACCATTGAACATATATCTAAGAAGCTATCTTTCACACACATCTTATGATCCACAACACAACATTTCTCTATTATATTATATCATCATCACATTACATAGCATACTCTGGAGAGTTCAACATAATACAACATAATACATCTCAGCCTCGCAGAGCTCCTGGGACACAAAACTCAATCTCTTTTCTAGAACAGTTTCCCATCTTAATATCACCTACATAAATCTCTTTTCCCTTGATTATCTACCTCCGCCGATTGGCACTTTCAGTCTTTTTCCCTTTTTCACTCGGCCTTTCTCCTGCACTCTGATGTTCCCTATCTCCTTCTACAGCTAGATCAGCCTCTAGGAGTCCCTTTGTTTGTTCATTGTCCCTTGTTCCTGCCATCTGTGCTTCTACATGTTTATTTTCTACCACCTATTTTTCTATTCTCTGCAACCTAAAATGGTTTCTTTCCTTTCATAATGGCTCTCTACCACCTCTCCTTCCCGCCACTTGGCCTTCCGCAACTGAAAATTGTCTTACCTATTGACTCGTCCTGAGTCAATTTTCTCCCATGGTTGCGGTCCCCAGTTGATTATCAAATCCTGTCTTGGGCTACCCCTCTTCAACTATTTTCTTCTCCATCTCCATCTATTTTGAATCCCATCCTCTAAAAAAGGCCCTAACTCTGGAACCTTTTTCATGGCTTCTATTCTTAGCTCCATGAACTCATTGATCGCTTCTTGCCATGTTTTCATCATGCAGTCGGTTTCACTTACCACCTTGTTGGCATGTGTGGAATTACTTGGCTGGGGTAGGTCAGTAAAAGATGCACTAAACTTGGGTTCTACTTCGAAAACCAACTTTTGTATGGTCTCTGCCTTCTTTTTAACTGGCTGCCTAATATCCTAGAGAGGTGGTTGCATCCTCACTGATTTTTCTTCAAATTTCTGTATCTGTAGCTGCAGTGCATAGGTTTGATCATATAGCTGGTTTCCACTGGCTCGATCAACTGTTCCTTCAATCTCAAAAAAAAGTTTTCGCAGATGTTCTAAAACGAGTTGCACCTTCATTGTTAGTGAATTCGACCATTCATGGATTTTCTCAAGAAGATTGTATGCTTTCGTAACAGTGTTTCCTAACATATCCTTTAGCTTATGCATTTTCTCTTGTATATGTGTTACCTTTTATGAGTACACTGTAGAGGGATCTTGTAGTGCAGGTCTAGATGAGAGGGCCTACCTTAGCTCCTGGTTCGTATTGCCCAGATTTTCCTATGTTGTCTTTATGTTAACGTAGTGTTCTACCACTGGGCAAGCCCATATATCTATGGGTGAAACTTCAACTACTATAGTGATGAGCTGTTGAGTTCAAAATCTCCACAGTATGCATTTTTGCTTATACGTTTTGGGTCTAGATCAAGACCCATCATAAGGACAAATCCTACCAAGAAGAGATGAGGTTAGATGAAATAAATATAAGAGGTGAACGGAGGGATGAGGAGAGAGCATGAGCTGACTAACAAATAAAATATAAAGTTAATTTAAGTAAATTTTATTTTATTATTATTCCAAATTCCATTAAAATATGCTTACATTAATGTTAAGGTTCATTTAATTGATTTTAATTGATTTTAATTTTAAAATTATTCTAATTATTAACTTAGAAAGTTAATTTTTTTTTTTAGGGATTATATATATATATAGATATGTATGTATGTATGTATGTATGTATGTATGTATGTATTATGATTAATGTAAGATCATTATGTGAATTAATGATGGAAGATTAATATTGAAATGTTATTATTATAATAAATTCCTTATTATTTATTAATTAAATATTAATATTAATTATAATATTAATTAGGAATAGTATAACTATCACTAATAATATTTGTTTAATTAATATTAATATTAGTGTCGCATAATCTTTTCTTATTAGATAAATAATATAGGTTTTTAAGGGTGGCTTAATATTGAAATGATATTATATATATTAAAATGTTGATATTAATTTTAATTATAATGATAGTTAAGGAATAGTTAACTATTATTGATAATAATTGTTAATTAATGACAATATTATAGCTAACTACTATTTATTCTTATTGTGAATTATAGTTCTAATGATTGGGCTAATATTAAATTGTTATTATTATTATTATTGTTAATATCAATATTAATTATAATATTAATTAGGAATAGTTAATTCTTAACTATCACTAATAATATTTGTTAATTAATATTGATATTAGTGCCTCTAATTCTTGATTCTTATTTATGACATTAGGTAAATGTTAAATGTTAAAGTGATGGTCAGCCAAAGTTCTTGGAATTTCTTAGTGATTTGGTTGAGCTACTATTGGAGGTTGTCCCTCTCTTGTTGTAATTGATTGCGCTCATTGGTGAGTGTTATAACCTGTTGATGCTGCTGGTCATACCTCTGAAGAAGGTCTTTGTGAAGGGTCTCTGCTTGTCGAGCTGCTGCTTATATGAAACTCAAAACTTTTTTGGTTACCCAACTCTGAAGATATCCACTGCTTGTCATATCAGGACTAGGATTTCTCTCTTTTAGCGGTTGCCCGCTGGAAATGGAGCGCTCGGATTGACCTTGTGGTGAGCTAGGTTGACTTAGTGGAATGGTTTGCAGTTTGGGAATATGAAAACTAGTGGATGGGAGGTGAGTGGTTAGGAATGGTTGTAATGCTAGCATGGACTGCTGAAATGATTTGAGAGAATCCTCAGTGGGTTCATTTTCATAAATGGGAAAATCAGTATGAATTAGTAAATTTAAAAAGGTTACCATCTCTATCGTAGCTGATTTAACCTTGGTTGCTTGTTTCATACCCATGTTAACCTCTACTTCAGTGTCGATAGCCATTACGGTACCTATGGGTATTGCATTAGAAATAGTGGCGAAAGTGGATGGAGTGTGGGTCAAATGAGTTTTGGAAGTATGTGAGGTATGTGGTGATTTAATTTGAGTAGTTGGTGAAGAGGAAGCTGGTACACTTGGTGAGGATGACATGTTGGATTATGGTATGATGGTGGAGGTCTGAGTGCCTATTCCTAGTTCTTTGGTGATTGGGATTCCTGTGGTTATTTGTTGCACATGGTCCTCCTCTGTGATATCCAGTACCTGATGAGACCTCAGAATTTTGGCTCTCTTCCCTTTAGGTGCTGGGATGGATGGTTTGGTGGCCTTGCTCTTGCGGAATGGGGCGATGGCTGGCTGTGAATGTGAATGGAAAGTGGCGAAAGGGAGAATGGTAAGAACACGGGTTGTCAATGATGGCCACCCAAAATTAAATGTTTGAAATTCATAAAATGAAGGAAATGTAGCGGACTTTTCTCTGATATTTCCCATTACCTTATTGAAAGCTTGTACCTATGTATCTATCTTCTACATCAATGGATGGAGCCGCAAATGTGATACTCTGTGGGTTTTTTCTGCTGGCGTTTCTCCTGGTACAGGGTGCAGAAGCATAGCATCAAAAGAGTATTTGGGCTCCCCTTCTCTAATTTCTCCTACTACTCCCCGCCAAGATGTGACTTCTGTGTTGAAAGCTTCCTCTGTAAGTTGAAATTTCAATTATTTTTTATGAAAAGTTCCAGTTGCAACACAGTTCGGTCTAATCCATGTGTGGTTATGTCAGAGGTCGAACCATACTTGATGAGAATACTTGTCTCTACTATGTTTTGGCAAAGTCAAGCCTTTGTATGTACCATTATGAAAATGCTTCCTCGTTGATCTCTTTACAGTTAGGATCCCCAGAGACTCTCCATGGGGTGTAACTGAGAGCCATCAGTTGATCCTCACTTATCTTCGCAAGAGGCCGCTTCCCTGGTGGACTCCACTTCCACATAGCCAATTCCATGATCAAGTAGCCATATATAAATCCTGTAGCCCTCAGAAAATTATCCTTGCAAGCTTCAAAGAGTTCTTGCAACAAGAAGGCACACCAATTAAGTTGTGCTCCCTGTATACAATGATCCACAACTGATATAGTGTCCAGATACACTCCCCCTTAGTGTAGTGCCTCATTGTCTTCCCTACAATTAAATAACATGCAAACCTAAAATTGGGGACATTCATAAGATCTATCTTTGCCCCCTTTCCTGCTATTTTTCTCTCATATTTCCTATAATAATTGAATTATCCTACCTTCTTCACTCCTTTGGAGGTATCCTGAAAAGCAGTCAATATATCATTTCCTACTGCTGATAACCTGGTAAGCATGTGGATATCCTAGAATTTTTTTGAGCTAGAGTGACCCATTATGAATTACGCTGATGAGGAGCTTTGTGCATTGCATCACCACACCTATCATGCTGAATACCCATAAAATTCTTAGGTGCAAGATTGTGGACCTCTGGATACCTTTGAAGTCTAGATGGACTCTTGTCGCTTCGCTACCACCCTCCTTTACATACTTAGCAATATATACCTACCTATTTAGAGCTAGAAATTGGAAAGAGTCACTAAAATATGTGTCTATCAAGGTAGCATTATCATACTTTCCTATCAATGGCTCTAGTTTCTAAATTATCCCATCGAGTTTTTGTTCAACCACTGAAACTACCATATTCATCATACTTCCTCTCCTACAATATACTAGTAGTGTTGTTGGTGTGTGAATTTGAGCTCCTATTGCTATAATATGGCTGATCGTTATAGCAGTTTCCTCTTCTTCCAACTCGCGATTCTCCGACACTTTGATTTTTCTTTCTCCATACATATTAAGTAGGAATGTTGGCAAGAAGGATTTTGATGCGACTGCATAACTAATTAATTTTCCCTGGCTCCCTCTACGGCTACAATCACATGGTTGGTTACTTGGATGAGGTGGACTCTGACCTTGTTGACAGTGGCTTCAAAAGTGCACCAGACGTGATGACTAATAATAATTGCCTAATGTGGAAACTTTATTATGGAATCTATTACTAATTTTCCAAATGTTTTCTAACACTATGGACTGACATCTACATTGTGGCTCATTATGACTAAGTGATGGCTAACATGCTTGGTTGTACAGTCTCTGCAACACCCCCCTCCCCCCCCACCACAATTAGTTGTGGTATGGTCCCTATGCCACAACAGGGTGGAGATTTACTGTGTGCAACATAAACATTATTTTATGGAGACTTCTATTTTATCATCAAAAACTGACCTATTTTATTTAACTGATTGACTTCCTAACTTATTTACTTGTCTCGGTTGCGAGAGAGTTATTGAATTCTAACCTACTGACTCCTCTAAGGTGTGAGAGTTATTGAAATTAAAATTTTCTTGTTCATTCATGGCGTGCACCACACACCCAACCTGGTAGTATTTCTCCATTCAGTTGTGTTAGTTTCACTGCTCCTTAGTCACGGATCTCTATGACAAAAAATGCTCCCATCCAATGCATTTGGAGTTTCTCTAGAAAAATTTTGAACTTGTTGTCGTAGAGCAATACTCTTCCACCAACCTTGAACGTCTTTCATTTGATGTGGCAATCGTGCCAGAATTTCTGTCTTTGTTTCCCCACTGATTGGTGCAAATCTGCAAAAAAAAATTCTTCATTTAATTCGTGTAGTTCATAAAGGCATGTTGAGATGGATTATGCTTCGGTAATTTGTGTTGTTGTAGCAATTAATAGACTGGGGAAAATAAACTTAGATGGCACCACTAATTCTTTCCTGTACACTAACTAAATTGTCATATAGTTGTGTAATCGTTTTATAGTAGTCCTATATGATCATAATGTGGTTGGTATTCTTTCATCCCTATCGTCATGATTTGCCTTGCAGATCTTAGTTAAATGTTTTTCTAAGATTTTATTGAAAGCTTCAACAGTTCCATTTGCTTGTGGGTGATACAGATAGCTCTTGTGATGTTGTATCATGAAGTTTTCCAATAGTGATTTAAATGTGGCATTAATAAATTAGGTGGCTTGATCAGTTCTTAGGCTCCTTAGAAAACCAAATCTGGGAAAAATGTTCTCAAAGATAAACTTGGTTGTTTTATCTATTGTACAATCCTTCACCAATGCCGCCTCTGTCCACCTAGTCATGTATTTAGTTGCGATGATTATGTATCTTGCTTATGAATGGTGTGCAACTATTGTAATGGGTCCTACAAAGTTGACAACCCATTTTTCAAATATTTTCATTGCTCTTAATTGCTGTAGGGGTAGTTTGTCGTGGTGTGAATGTTTCCCTATTATTTGACACACATCACATTTCTTCACATACTCTTTTTTGTTTGTGTGCATTATAGGCCACCATAGCCATCCCTGTAATATTTTTCTTGCAGTAGGATTTTATCCTATAGGTCCTCCCACAACTCCATTATGACATTCCCACAAGATATCTTCCCTTTCATGGTCTAATATGCATCTTCATAGTATTTTATCTAGACCCATTTTGTATAATTGACCCACTATGAGTTGGTCATCAACTACTTTAACGACCAAATGTCTTCTCTGAGTGGTTGTATATTATTTTGGGCATATTCATGTAGCCATGTATGTTGTTATTTGCTCTAGATAATTGGGTACGGCTTCTATCCGGAAGCGGTCTGCATCTGGTAGCTGGTGATCAAGTGGTCCTCCATTTTCCCCATTCTCCAATCTTAATATATGAGCAGGTCTGACGTTTAGTCTCCCTACCTTTATTATGACTTCAAAAGTAAACTCTTGTAACAATAGAATCCACCTACAAATGCTGCCCTCCAGAACAGATGTATTTACTAAGTACTATAATGTAGAGTGATCTGTAAAAAAAATTAAAAGTACCTCCAAGTAAATAGTGGTGGAATTTCTACAAAGAGTAGACCATTTCCAAAGCTTCTCTTTTAGTTGTTGTGTAATTTGTTTCCACTGTTGACAGCTTCCTGCTTGCAAAATATATCAGGCAGTCTATGTTGGTTTCTCCTGGTTGCGGTAGCATGCCCCCCAAAGCAATGTTGGAAGCATCAATGTGCACATGGAACTGTTTATCCCTATTAGGATGAGTTATAATAGGTGCACCTTATAATTTCTCCTTCAACATGTCCAGTGCCTTGTTGCATTCCACATTTCATGAAAACAACTCTGTCTTCTGCAACAGTTTCTCTAGTGGTGTTGTGATCCAAGCATAGTTGCAGATAAACCTTCTGTAATATCATGTGTGTCCAAGCAATGATCTCAATTGTTTAACATTATCTGGGGCATCGATGTTTACAATTACTGCCACCATGGCAAGGTCCACACATACTCGTTGTTTACGGGCCACATGGCCAGTAATGTTCCAAATGGTACTCCAAATATGCACTTCTTTAGGTTTAGTGAGATGTGAAGCTATCTGCAATGGTCAAACATTATCCGAAGGAGGTTTGCATGGTTCTTCAAAAAACTGTATATTGTCCAGTCATTCATGTACACTTCTAGAAAGTTGTGGATATACTCTCTGAAATTTGCTACCACTATTATTGAAAATACCGTCGGGGCATTTTTTAACCCAAATTTAATTATGTGATAACCATACGATCCCCATTCAGTAGTGAATGTGGTTTTTATTTTATCCTCCTCTTCTATTCAGACTTGATGATAGCCAGAGAACCTGTCTGTGAATGAATATGCTTCATTTCTTGCCACATTATCTAGGACTTTGTCACTAAATGGTATTGGGAAAGGATCATGGACACATGCATTATTTAGACTTTTGTAGTCTACACATAACCTGATTTCTAACTTCTCCTTTTTGTTCTATATTATTCGACTAACACAGTCTGCCTCCTCAACTAGGAAAATCAATCTCGTGTTCAACATCTTGTCTATTTCTGCTTTGAATTTATCTTTGAACCTTAGGTTCAGGAAACATGGTTTATGCTTTACTAGTCTGGCATCAATTTTTAGCATTATCCGCATCTCCCCCAAATCTCCCTTGATGCCTTTCAATTCTGCTACGGAAGATAGGAATATATATTCATATTCCTTTAGAAAATAAAAGATTTCCTTTATAGTCTCTTCATCCTAATAGACCCCTATGGATTCTATCTTGATTTTTTCTTGACTTCCAATATTCTATTTCTTTTTCCTTAGGGGTAATAGGTGCATTCCTTCTGTGGTATGTTGAAATTTGCAACAAGAAACAGTGAAATTGGCATGCAAGAACAACATGACAACACACACGCTAGTGTGGGGCCATAGGTCACACAGTGATGGGTCCAAGCGATACATTAGCGTGTAAGCCAAATTATTAAATAAATTGGAAATGTGTCTAATTTAATTATCCCTTAATTAAATTGGACAATAAATTGTAATCTTATCTCATAATAACTTGTAATAGTTAACTGAGTGTGATAAACTTAGTTAGCTCATGAATTTCGAGTTGAGGGTAGTTTTTGAGGAATGCAGAGTGATTATATTAGTTTTTTAGTCCAAGTTGCTGTTAGTGCATTAGTTTAATTCATAAGAAATCAGTTAACTCAATTAAGTGAGTTAAAGTCAGTCTAACTAGTTGTAACTAATTATTGAACTAGTGAGAGGTCAAGTGAATTAAATCAGATTTAATTCACATGCAGTGATTATTCAATTGACTATTGACTTACTATTAATATTTGCATGCATGTGAGTTATGATGAAGATCCAGATGAGATAGAGTTTGAAGGGAAGTTGACTATCATTTGTATTATTAGCAAACTGCTCTGATGCAGTTAAAACACCACATGATTTCCCATGATAGTTGCACAGTTGAGAAAGGATGAAATTTGTAGAGAATATGGATTTCATTCCTCGTGAATTTCATGAGCAAGGAAGGCTACAGATAGGCTAATAATTGGCTAAGTGTTGGCCCGATTTTGTCTGGATCAATGTGAGACAATTAGCAGAGTGCGGGAGACTCTTGTGAAAAGATTCCATTTTAATTTTTTCATGATTCCTTGGTTCATTATACAATATATATAGAGTGGTTTTGAGCAGAAATATTTCCCCAAGAAAAAAATCTCTGTTGTGGATTTATTTGCTTCTTTCTCTTACTTGGTGTGATTTTGCAATCGTGTTTAATTTCCGAAGAATTAATAGTAGAGGTATTTAGTATTTTGCTTTAGTATATTGCATGATCAGATTGAATCCATTGAAATACATATTGTTCGTATAATTTCTACATGGTATCAAAGCATAGAAAATAAATATAGTGGAGAATAAATTGAGTTTCGTGACTGAATAGAATTCGAATTTGCAAAAGTATTCTTGGTGTGACAAGCGGATCAGGATCGAAATGGATTTCAATGGCTTGAGATTGGAGTATTCAATTGAGGTAAACTCTAATTATATTTCATGGAAAGACCTAAGGGAGGCAGTGTTGGAGGACAACCGGTTGAAAGAATTCATTGAGAAGGATATTCCCAAGCCTGCAACAACAGACATCACTCTTCTTGATGCTTGGAAAAAGAAGGTAGCAAGGGCAAGGAGGATTTTATTGGAGGGAGTACGAGACTACATTGTCTCAAGCATCCATAGAAAAGAAACTCCATATGCAATTTGGAAGCCTTTGACAGATCTATTTCAGAGTAGCAGTGATCATAGAAAATTGGCACTAAAGGACAAGCTCAGGAAAATCAAAATGGAGAAAGATGACACTATTCCGAAATATTTGACAAACTTTTTCCAATGTCAAGATGAGCTTGGGAGTGTCGGAATTACCGTCGCGGATCATGATTTGGTTTGCCTAGCTCTTCTAGGCCTTCCCAAGAGTAGGCATAGTTATCAGGACTCTGTCAATGGGAGGGAGAAGCTGCGAGATTGGGTATGACTTTGGTCGGATTTGGTGTAAGAATAATTTAGGTGGAATACTAGGGATGGATATTCATCTAAGACAGACGATGAAGAAAATTTCACCTTAGATGGTAAGGTGAAGAAGGGGAAAGGAAATAAATCCTATTCCAAATCTGAGACCGACGAAGAAGGGAAGAAGCATGACATGTCTAGAGCGAAGTGTTTCATTGTCACGAGCATGGACATTATGCCACAAATTGTCCACAAAAGAAGAAGAATAAGAAGGATTTAGGATTTGCAACTGGTGAGGCTTTGGACCTGCGATTTGAGTTGGACTTCTCACTCATCGCATGCATAGTGTCAAGTGTGATGGGATAAATGTGATACTTGGATAGTGCTGCATCTTTCCACATGATGAGAGACAAAGAAATTTTCAATATCTTGGAGGAGAAGGACCTCTAGATGCATATCGAAATGGCTGATGATGGGAAATACAGTGCCACCGAGATTGGTACATTTACCTTCCATAGATAGTTAGCTAAACCCATCTTGCTAAATTATATAATGCATGTACCAGGATTGAAAAATAATTTAGTTTTTGTTGCAATGTTGGAGGATAGAGGCTATGATGTGTTTTTCATTAAAGGGAAATATTTCCTTCGACGTAAAGCCATAGGAAAAGCCAAGAAGACTGGTATTCATCTAAAGAATATCTATAAACTTGATGTAGATCACTGCACAGCATTGATGGGTAAGGTAGACAAAGTGGTGAGTAAGGATGAGGGTGAGTTATGGCACAAGAGATTGGGCCATCTACACCATGAATATTTGAAGGTCATAGAGAAGATTTCTATGGGGATTCCAAATGGTAATCTTGCAAATATAGACACATGAAAGGGATGTACCATGGGGAAGTGTGAGAAAGCCATGCAATTGTCCCTTGATAGGGATCTTGATTAGAATGTATATGAGGAACTCATGGTTCCAAAGGATGAACCTAAAGATGTGGAGTAGCCACATGAGGAGGATCATGGAGTGGTAGAAACCACTCATACAGAGCCATCCACCACACATGGTAGGAGGCTCACAACAGAGACCTATAGGAGGAGGAAATTTTGAGCCATATGGGAAGAGGGAGTACATGAAAATATACCTCCAGGTGTGAGGTGGGAAGATGTGTAGAATTAATCCCAAGAAGAAATTGGGTAGGGTTCATTGATATGGTGTGTCTCATGGATCGAACCTAGCTACAAGGAGCCCACGGTACAACAGTAGCAGGAAGGATCGATTAGATTTATGTAGTAAAATGTCGGGAAGGTAGAAATAAAAGTAACATGTGTCAGATATTGGAGCATAGATAAGATTTGGTAGCAGTGTGGAGTGCATGGATGTAGATGCCAACAACACAGAGAGTTATGTAGATATTTTCAGTAGCTAGCAATAGTAAGAATACTCTAACGACAAATGCATATATTGATTCATTTGCTTGGAGTCTATTTAGTTTCAGAAGTGTTTCATGCAAGAGTTGCATGTGTGAAAAACACTAGGGAAGTGCTGCATGCAAGAGTTTCATGTGCGCATGCAAGAACATTCCAAAGGTATCGAATCATAACAGGTTGATTCCTTTCTTGTTGAGAGGGAGTGTTGAAATTTGCAATAAGAAACATTGAATTGGCATCCAGAAAAAACATGAAAACATACAAATTAGTGTGGGATGACAGGTCACACAGTGATGGGTCCAGGAGATACATTAGTGTGCAAGCCAATTTATTAAATAAATTGGAAATCTGTCTAAGTTAATTATCCCTTAAATAAATTGGACCATAAATTGTAATCTTATCTCATAATCACCTGTAATATTTAACTAAGTGTGATAAACTCAGTTAACTCATGAATTTCGAGTTGAGGGTGGATGGTGAGGCATGCAAAGTGATTCTCTTAGTTTTTGAGTCCAAGTTGCAGTTAGTTCATTTAATGCATGGAAAATCAGCTAACTCAATTAAGTGAGTTAAAGTCAGTCTAACTAGTTGTAGCTGATTGTTGAAATAGTGAGAGGTCAAGTGAATTAAATCAAATTTAATTCACATGTAGTTATCTGTCAAGTGACTAATTATTTACTATTAATAGTTGCATGCATGTCAGTTCTGATGAAGACCTAGTTGAGACAGAGGTTAAAGGGAAGTTGACTATTAGTTGTATTATTAAAAAACTACCTGGATGTTGTTAAAACACCATAAGATTTCCCATGATAATTACGTAGTTGATAAAGGATGAAATTCCTAAAAAATAGGGATTGAATTCCTCATGAATTGCTTGAGAAAGGCGGGCTAAGAATTGGCCAAGTGTTGGCTCATTTTTTTCTGGATTAGTGTGAGACAATTAGCAGTGCAGGAGACTCTTGTGAGAAAAGTGCATTGTAATTCTTTCATGATTCCTTGGTTCATTGTACCATATAGATAGAGGGGTTCTGAGTAGCAAGCTTTCTCAAGGAAAAATGTCTGTGTTGTGGATTGATTGGCTTCTTTCTCTTACTTGGTGTGATTATGCGATCGTGTTTAATTTCCGTAGAATTAATTATAGAAGGATTCAGTATTTTTCTTTAGTATATTGCATGGTCAAATCAAATCCATTGAAATACATAATTTTTGTATAATCAATACATGGTAGTTTCCTCATGTATCCTACATTCTCCTTCCTTTTCTTCAAATGGAAAGTGTCTGATATTTTCTATATCATCATCATTTATTCCCTGGTCTACTTTCCCACATGTTACTACTTCTTGATAACTAGACTCGAGTATCTTCTCTGACACAAGTGTTTCTTCTTCTTCTGCAAGTTCTGAACATAATAGAATTGCTTTGATCGCCTGTAATGTCCCTCTAATCTATTAATTATCCCCTTTGAAAGAGAAACTTCATGTAAATATTTTCGCTACTGTCTCTAAGCTACCTGTTTGTCTCTTCTTTTCCTCTGTTAGGTACCAAGATTGTGGCATGGTATCTCATGAATGTATAAATTTATGCACCCACAAGGATTTCGGGTATCTATCTGTTTCCCACTTGTATTCAAAAAATTTTATATGTACTTGGGGATTTGAAAATCCTATGTACTTCTCTTCTAGTTGTGTTCATAAAGATGCTTGAAACTTTGTTTTCAGTGCCTTTGCTACTTCTTCCCAACTATGAGGAGAGTTCCGGTGGTTTATCCACCACCTTGCTGAATTAGATTGCAAAGCTACATCCATGACGGGAACCTTATGCTCCTCTAGCACATTATCTTCAATTTTGTTAATAAAAGTATTCACAGTTTGCATGTTAGTAAGGATGGGGTAACTACTTACCTCTGTGCCGATCTAGTTAACTCCGTGATTAACAACACATATTTTGGTATTCATCTCATATCCGCCTTACTTCCAATCATCCCATGCAACTTTCGATCCTACATCAAAACTTTGAAAACTTTGAAAACTTACTGTTCCTCCTACTCTAGGGTTGATGTAATCTTCTCTTTTTCCTGCTTTCATCTAATAAATTTGGTCGAGAAGTTCTGCATATTCCCTGGTCCTGATGGTTTTTGTATACCGTGGTCCGTGATATGGATCCAATGGTTGGACCACTCTGAATTCACTATCTTCGAATATCATAAGCTTCTTCTTCAAATCGATAAGTGCATATTTTCAAATTCCTAGTCTATCCCCAATAGGGTTGGGTATGGATCCTTATCTCCCATAATGTCGATTACTTCAAAATTTGTGTAATTTTTTACTCTCGCGACATCTACTTCAACCTCTTCTAGCCTTCCCACTGGTAAAATGAAATATTGGTTCACCATTCTTAGTTTTATAGGGGAATATGCCAGCTTTGTCTTTCATAATGTTTCCCATGTCTTTCTACATAGAATTTTTACATCTGATCCTAGATCCATCATTGTCTCTGTTATTTGAAATCCCACAACTTGAGAATTTATGTGAAATTCCTTTCTTGTTATTCTTTTGTTTCTTTTTACTCACCTTACATACTTTTCTGGAATGTTAGTGTTAATTGGTTCTTCATGCTCTATTCCTCCTTCTATGACTGCTTTTATATTTTTCTTTAACTTCTCTAGGATATGTTTGTCATTTACAATCTTCAAGAATAGTCGGAACTATTCTTCTATCAATGTTCATGTTGTAGCAGTTTTTACCCCTTCCTTGGTTGGTTGCATTAGTTCTATATCCGTGTGTTTCTCCAACGTCGAGAATGTTTACAGTGCTTCTTTAAAGTACCGTCTATGTTGCTATGGATTAAAGAACTTATTTGGGAATGCTAGTTTGATTATTTTTTCCGTCTACATCTCTCTTGCATCCTCCCTGGTTTTCTTCCCTCCTTAGGTTATTATGGCCACATAGAGCAGAGGTTGTGTCTCGACTACTCTTGGCTCTGCATTGACAAAATTGGCTCCACATTGCCTAGTTATCGCTTCCCACCTTTTAATTAGTTCTAAACAGTCCTTGGTGGCATGTGTATTCACTCTGCACAACACCGTGGTTGTCTTGGTAGCGAACACTCTCTCACTACATGGCCTTCTTGATCACAATTGTAACATATCAAAGGTCCTCCTCCTCCATTCCTACCCCCTCACATTCCTCATCCTCCTCGTCCTCTCAGAGCTTCATTTACTCTGTAGGATGATCTATCTAGTCAGTCTGATAATGGATATAGGGATCTACACTACTCTGTATGATGAGTTTTTGAAGCACAAAATTCATAGTGAACATTATTTGGGACATTTGAATATTTTTGTAAGGTTGGGAATGAACGTGAAGGATGACCAATTCCCTTGCATATTTCACAGTATTCTGTTGTTGTTGGAGTTTTCTGGTTAGGAAAACTTTGGAAATGGGGTTGCGCCTGGTACAATCCTTAAGTATTTACTTGAGAAAATCTTCCCACTAGTGTCATTCCTTCCGCTCTTGTCACCGAAGTCCCGACATTCGTTCCCTGCAACCTTAGGAACTTTGTAACCACATTTCCGTCCAACCGAAAATGTGTACACCACACATTGGGTCACATTGGTTGTGCTGGCTTAATATCCTTGAGATTTTCTATAAAACTTGTTCTTTGATGTTGCAATCCCAATATGGACGTATGAGGGGCGGCTAGTCCCCCCTTAAACTCCCAAGGGGTAGCCAACCATTATTTCTATCTTAATTTCTTGCTCTAGTCCATCTTGAAGGGTATCAATCTTTTGTTGGGTCAATGGTGTTCTTGTCAGGGGTAAGACTTCTTTAATGAACCATTCCCATCACTAATTTGGATTAATCAGGTAACTCAATTTCCCAATTTCATCTTTGAACCTTCTCATTAAATCCCAGGATGTTTCTCCTTCTCTCTCTTTAATCTCCCATAATTAAGAGAGTCCTTATTGATTAGTCTAAGGGAGCTTGAATTCTTGTACAAACTCTCTTTTAACATCATATATAGCTAGGTTCTGGTGTACTTCCGACTATTTGATAAACCATCATAATGCTCTTTTCCTGAGCATGGTTTGAAATTAAATTAATTTAACTACATCTGGTGTCTGACGAGCCTTCCAAATTGTTGCGCACATATACCAATGTTGGTCTACATCATCATTACCCTTTCTCGAAAACTCCAGATATTGAATAAATGATCTTGCCATTTCTACTTGTATGGGTGGAAATAATATAAATCCTCTACTTCTTGGCTGAGAAATTATGATGCTAGTACTACTACTAGCAGCTATCTGCAATGTAGACTGAAGACTATACAACTTGCTATACTTTTGCATCTTTATCAAAAACTTATCAGGTGGGTGGTAAAGTACCAGGGGAAGGTTAGGACAAGTGCTACTTGAAACTTAGGGAACAATTTTTCCATCGCAACATGCAGCTCAACATCAGACTCATCCTCGTGGCACGTTTCCTCTTCTTCATTGGAACTTTTTCCCTTCTCTCTTCAAGATGGGCTCCTGTGAACTTGTCTAACTTCCTTGGTGGACCCATACATTCCCTTGGGTCCTACCTCATATTCTCTCCTCCTTGTCATCTGAGGCACCTCTTCTCTTTGTTGTATACTCCTCTTCTGCTTCTCAAACTCTCGTATTGCCCTTTCCTGCCACTTTTCAGCGATTTGCACAATCTGATGTGCTCTTAACTCTCTCAACCTACTTGAGGTCCTGACGTCCATATCCATATTCCCCTTTTTCCCTTGTTCGTAGCATCCCTCCTTCATATCCTTCACCCAGTACTAGATGTTTAAGCTTCCATCACATAACTTTGGAAATCCATTAGTCCCTCGTCCACCATTAAAGCTTTAATTCACAGCAATATTTCTTTCAACAACTTCCCCCACAACCCAGACTTAAATATATCTTCTGATTTTGTAAAATATTGATAAAATTTAGCTGCGAGCTCTGCGATGTATCCCTCCAAGGTAGTTTTCACCAAAAATTCTATTGCTTGGGTTAACTCAATATCTAGTTTGTTCAATGCCGGCAGGTTTGTATGCGTCCAACTACAACGGGACCGATGCAATCCTCTAGAAAGTGCTTTAATTTGGAGTGTTCACAAGCAGTTATGGAGCTCTTCAGGAAATTTTCCCCATAACATTTCGCACAAATAGCTGACTGAATCAGAAAACAGAACTTGATCCTTGACAGCCCTTTCCTTCTACTGTCAGATCTCCACCTGATGCGGTATGAAATAATCTACATAATTATCCCACCAGTTATGCAATTCCCTTTCCTAGATCTTAGATACCATGATCTAGTTGTCTAGAAATTTTTCAGGTCCTGGAAACGAAACCATTTGTTGGTGAAAAAAGGGTGACTTCAAGGCAATAATCGGGTTTAGGCTCATGGTGAACAAGATTCTGTTGTAGTCTAAGACAATGCCATTATTTTCACCCTGATCAAAGAGAGAAAGGAGTATCACTCGAGGCGTGTCGCGACCTTACTAAGATAAAAATCTTAGAACCGTATTATCGAAGAGACACTACTAACAACTATATAGACATTATAGTTATACAGAACACATTCATCACATATTAATCAGGGATTAAACTACCATTTAGCACTTATCACTAAGGACATAAAAAAATTTAGAATCACTGAACATCTAAGAATCTATATGTCACACACATCTTCTGATCCACAACACAAAATTTCTCTATTATATTATATCATCATCACAATACATAGTATACTCTGTAGAGTTCAGCATAATACAACATAAAACATCCAAGCTCCACACAGCTCCCAGGAGACAAAAATCAATCTCTTTTCTAGAACAGTTTCCCATCTGAAGATCACCTAGTGAAATCCCTTTTCCCTTGATTATCTACCTCCACCGATTGGAATTGCTAGTCTTCGCCCCTTCTTCACTCGGCTGTTCTCCTGTGCTCCATTGTTCCCCGTCTTCTTCAATGGTTGGCTCTGCCTCTGTGAGTCCTGTTTTTTCACTGTCCCTTATTTCTGCCATCTATGTTGCTTCTTGTTTATTCTCTATCACCTATATATCTATTCTTTGCAACCCACAATGGCTACTTTTATTTCGTAATGACTCTTCGCCACTTGTTCTTCCCGCCACTTGGCCTTCCGAAACTAAAAAATTTCTTACCCAAAACAAATGCAACAACACCTAAGTCTCCTGCAATTCCTTTGAGCTTATATAACTTCATGGGAAACAGGTCCTAATATTTTGTCAGCAGTTCTGCAACCTTCCCTACCGTGTCATCATCCTAGTAGTCCCCGATTTTGGCCAACTTGGGTTATTATTCTATCCCAATGTTGACTTCCCTTAACTTTATAGGTTTATTTATATCTACCATTCCGAACGAGGGCCCTGTAGCTGCACACTCCCCTTCGAACTCCAAAATGTTGATATTTCTTGGATCATCTTCATTATCCTCTACTGGAAAGTTCTTGCAATTAACAATATCTTGCATATACGCATCTCATTCGAGCACAACACATTACCTTCAGGCCCAGGAGTCGTCAAAGACAAGAGCTTCTATATCCTGCAGAGATTCATCCAATCCCTCTGATCCCCCAACCAAGCTAAATGTTTTTAGAAAATCACCAGTCATTGTAATACAATGGAAAGTCCCTCGATGGAGCTCTGTTTCCAAATACCAAGTAGTAGGTATTGGCTGCAACGAATGAATGAACATATGAACCCATTCATTCCAGGTATTTTTCTTCCAAACCTCCAGCCACATGGCTAGGTGCTTGGGCGAGTCTCCCTGACCATAGAAAATCTCAGTTGGTGGGGTAGCAGGAGGCTCAAAGTGCAACATCATCATTTTTCTACATTACTCCCAGTCCTTAAAAACTCCCTTGTGTGTATCCCACCAACATGTCGGGGTCATGCGCATAGCCAAATCAAGTGCCCAGAACCTTTGTGCTTCCAGGATAACATTTTCAAATTCTTCCATAGAAAATATAACACTACTAGAACCATCAAAATAGGGTAGTTCTCTTATCTCTAAGGAGATGCATTGAAAGTTTTTAGCGATATTGAGGTAGCGTAGTGCAGAAACATCATGCAACTTATTCTTCTAGTTCTCCATCTCCCCATCTGAATCTAAGAAACATGAACTATCCTTATCCAAATTCAGCATTCCATCAGTTTTAGGGTTGATCTAATCCTCATCTTGTCGAGTAGGCTTCCAGATATGGTCGACATCATCTCCTTCACGCACTGGCTCTATATATCATCCTCCTTCTATCAGGTCTAATGGTACTATTACCCGCGTACCATCATTCTCAAAGATCATGCTTCTACACTTTACTTTGATGACGACTTCGATATCGATGGCCCAATCCAACCCTAGAAGTGTAGGGTAGGGATTTGCATCATTCACAATTTGTATCCCTTCAAAATATGTGCGTACCTTTACTCCAGCAATGTCTATCAGAAACTGTGGAAGTCTTCCAAGTGGAATGACTTTCTGCTGATTGAATATGCGTAACTAAATTGTGGACCAATCGAGCTTTGTTTCTCCCATATTCTTCCAGGTCTTCTTAGGTAGAATATTTGCATCAGATCCTATGTCCAAGATGACTTGATCCATATCATACTCTCCAATCTGCACAGTCATGCGCATCTCCCTACCTGTTCTCTTCTTGTTCTTATAGATCTTGTTTAAAACCTTAGTCTCAGTTCAAGGCACTTATTTCTTCACGAAGCTCTCAATGAAGACCTAAATATTATCTATTGCTTTCTTATTGCACAATAACTTAATAAAGTCTTGTAGGAATGGTTTAACTTCATCATTAATATTTGTTGTGGATGCCCCTGAAGCAGCAAAATCCCTCATGGCTTCAATAAAAGTCTCCTTTTCCTTCTGCAGTTTGAGTCCTTCCTTCTTGTTAAAGGCATTTCTGATCAATGAATCTGCATCAACCCTCTTTCCCTCATCTCCTCCGATGGCAGCACCACTGCGTGTAATTATGTTTGGGTAATCATCGCACGGTTTAGCTTTAACCATTTATATGTTTTGCATAGGTGTCTGTTGTTGCTTTTCCTGCATTCTAGCAATTAAAATAGTATAGTCTACAATTACATGATGAAATTTCTAACAATACCTGCAGGATTTTCGTGCATGGTTTAGGCAGTCGCACGCATAGTGTCCAGCGTCTCCATAATATTAGTAGATTAATTTTCCCCTTCCCCGACCTGCGGCTGCACCTCTCCCCGTCCCTTCATATTGTTGGAGATCATCCACATCTAGAGGGAGATACTGGTGAATATGGATCAGCCTGAACTCTATAGAGGTTAGCATTGTCCATCATTAGGTCAAATGTGCGATAGTGGTGCTCATCGTGACCAACTGAAGAGAAAAAATTCCACCATTGTTGCTTCAGCTCTTACACATGGCTTCCTAATCAATGACAATGGTTTGTATCATGTCATCCAACTACCCTATAATCAGTGCACCATAGTGTGGGAGTACCGCATGGCCTGACAACATCCTTGGGGCGCAGTGGATTTGGTTTCCCTGCTTGCGTGTAATCAGAGAACAAAGTACATTGATATTTGTTGTAGCTTGAACCCTTACAATGTATGCACTAGAATTATGTTCCTACTTCCTTTCCTCTGTCTCTACGTAGGTTCTAAATCTCTAAGTTCATTTCCTCTAGTTGACTTTGGATTTTCATAGTTCCAAATTGGTCATCTGTTCTAGGTGCAGCTTCCAATTTCATAGCAACTTCCAGAGCTTTGGCTTGAGAATCAATATTTTATTGATTCATAGGCCCACACAGATGTGGCAAGAGCATGGCAATGATCCATTCCTTATGATTCTTATCATCATAAATAAATCCTCTCTCGTTGATGGTGCTCTTTGGCCATTGATTAACCTCCCAAATATATTCATTCGGTTCTTGTTTGATATGTTTTAATTCTCTTACACACTATGAGTAGGACTTTGGCTTCCTAAATTTCTACTTCAAGGCATCCTTAATCTGCACCACAGTGGGATTAATGTTCCGAGTCAGATATCCCATAAAGCAATCTAATGCATGACCTTCAAATGCCATAGAAAGTTGCACTCTCTTGACAACATCAATTTTAACATTTTACATAGTCCATACTGCATTGGAAACAAACAAAAACCTTTCCATATCCTTGTCTCCCACACACTTAAAGTTGAGTAGCTTCATATCTGTGGCCATATCTCCTTTAGGTGCCGGTGGTGGTGGGGTAGGAGATGTCTTACCCCTGTGCAAGTTTGAGAGTGGCGTAGTAGGAGGGCTACCTTAGGCGTGCATAGCCTCACTACTCTCTATATCAGGTGAGTTTCTTAGAGGGTTGTATACAGATTTTTCCCCTCTCTAATTAACCTGATAATATTTCATATTGCACATAGTGATTTCTAACTTATCTGGGGTCATTCACTCAGTGTGGATGCACAAAACACCATTTTCACACAATATCATCTTAATCAGTAGAGGCAGAGAGCGTATTAATTTACCTCTCAATCCCTTGAAAAATATTCTTTCATCTTCAAAATACGATAAAAAATGATCTACTACAAATTCTATCACAAAACCACCAAAGATGTTGTCAACCCCATGATCTATATTCTGAGTGATGAAATTATCAGTATTCTCTCACTGTTAGATCAATTCAGGTGTCCACTAAGTGACCTTGTCATCCTTCCAACAAGTTTGGAACTCTGCTAACCTTGAAAGCCACTCCTATAGTTCGTATGCAAAGGTGACGAATAATATCTCATGGACCTTTGTGAATATATACTTATGTTTCCAATCTTCAACAGAAAACTTCTTAATTCTGTTTTTCTTAAGGGAAAATTATTGATTTTTTTTCTCAAACTAGTCTTCTAACTCAGGCTTTGATGACTACCACATCACCCTATCTCTCTCAAAATGATCTCGATCCTAACAACATAACCATTTTTTGGCTTGAGGGGTCCTGACCTAGGTTCGAAGTTAAGGTTAACCAAGAAAACCCTCTTACTACTGGCCCTTTTAGAAGTCACCTACTTGTGTAAGTCAAGTTCTCACTCGAAGTAGTATGGGGGCGTGCATGGGGGAGGTGATGGAACCATTTTTCCATGTCCTGAGAGAGAATTAATTGATGTGGTTGTATTCAGATCTAAAACAACTGTGATCTGACCTTCATAATAGAAGCCCTAATTTAATATTCCAAATTAGGAAAAATAGGAATGTAGAACATATAACTAGAAATTGTAGTGAAATATCAACACATCAAATAAGAGCAGATCATAGAGCCATTTTATTTGCCAATATAGTAGAAAATTTATACAAGAGCTTGAGGAAAAAGACACTCAAGCTAGGAAAAACAAGCCTACAGGTACCCAATACATGAAATATGAAGAAAAAATCCTATATAAGAATATTGGAGGCTAAGACAACAGAGTTTTTGCAAGGGGTAAATTCTACTATAGATAAAAGCACATGGATCTACTAATATACTTCTTAGAAAATATTGGGATTTGAGATCTAGGCCTTCTAGCACAATTCCAAGACAACCTAGGAAGGGTTTTCGAAAATACACAAAATACGAAAATGCCAAAAGGCAGCACTAGGGACAAATAATGATCTCCAGCTAGATAACTGATAGGAGGTGACTTATTTGGTATGGAAATGGTTGATACTCCTCCAAGATATCTCCTGTATGAAGGGATTCTCCCCTCATTGGAAATCTGACTCACAAACTTGGGAACTATGCCCTCCAATGCAACTTCCCTGCAAAATAATGCAGTTTTTTAAGGAGAATGCACTGCAGATGATGGAAGAAACTTGGCCTAATTCCAGATGATAAAATAATTCTCAAGGACCCTCCTTCCTGGCCTCCTAGATGAAGGGATGCTCCCATTACTTGAAAACAAGCTTTGAAAATGGATCTATCAATCCTCCATTGCTACTGCCCTGCAAAACAACACAATCTTGAACGAGACTACGTTGTGGATAATTTTTGAAGCTTGGCCTAATTTTGGATGGTGGAAATGAAACTCATTGAACCTCTCTTGAGTGCGAACTTGAATTCCCCCGAGGATAAGGGTGGGATTTCCGCTCAGAAATACCCTTGTGCTAAACAACACAATAGACTCTGCTAAATAGTTGAAGCATGTAGAAAGTCATAAAAACCAAAACATAAATAATAATCAGAATGCCCTATATGTCTATCGTCCCCTTCCTTATATTCTTTGTGAGCCTTATAACCCTTGTTCCCAAACATTAAAGGTGTTACTCTCATGGAGACTCCCTGCCACTAACACTGTGTTGTCCCTCAATAAATCTCCACTACCTCCATACTAGCACTATTGATTTGGTCAAAATTGACCCCAACCACATGCTTCAACCTCTATTCACACATAATAGTGCTTTATCCAGCTGATAAGATTATCAACATTCACATTAGAGATGGTTTTATTCCTACTAAAGAGTTTTATGGGTCTCTGTACCCTCTGATTCATCTATCTAAATGAAAAAAACCAAAATTAATATTCCATTTAGCTAAAATATAATTAGGAATATTACAGTCCTCCCCTCCCAAATGTTGCTTGTCCTAAATCAATTGTAAGGATCAATGCTACAAAATCTCTTCTCCTTCCGCAGTGGTAACCACATCCAATAAGCTCCTCCACTGAATCAAATTTTCTCCAATAAATTTTCCCCTTAGCTGCTCCTCCCAAGTATCCAAGTTAATCAAATGGCTCACATCATGAGGAAGTAAGAGATCCATGGTGGGAACTATGTGTTGTCTAATGTCTTCATTGAATCATGGGACATGAAAAATTTTGGAGATCTTACTCCCAATGAAAAAATCCAATCCATATGCCATTCCTCCATCCATTTCAATAATAATGATTAAAAAATCATCAACATATGGAATCAAAATCAGAAATGCATTGACTGCCATATGAAATATCAGAGGGTGATAATAGTCCCTTAAGTGGAACCAACACAGTTCTTCTCCTTGCTGTCCCGGAACATAATTTGTAAAGTAGCTCCCCATCCACATGCTTGTTTCCCTTCTCTGCTCATCTTCCTAGGGGTATTAACTGATGTTTGGTGTCAACTGAGCACATTGCAAGGAAGGTATCATCTCCCCAAATCACCCTAGGAAGTGGTCAATCCCATCAGTGATTGTGGCTCCAAGAAGACCATGAAGTCTGGAGAGAGGCTCACCCTCTTGTGGAGAAATTTACTGTAAATTAATGGCAAAGGAATGAAAATAAATGGTTAGTTGATCAGTAAGTACAAAGACACAACCCTTACCATGTACTGTTGACAAGATGGTGAAGAGGTCCATAGATGAGCTTTACCATCTCTCTACCGAAAAGGGAATTGGTTATAACAACCTTGCAGGGTCCTTTTTTCCTCCTCATTCTTCAAGCAAACCATACATCTCCTAATATGTTGTATCACATCCTCCTTGAGACCCTCCCATGAGAATCTTTCCCTAATGGCATAATAGGTCCCAATGAAATCTTGGTGACCATAAAGGAGTGCGTCATGTGCTGCATGTAGAATCTTCTTCTTGAGTTATGAGTCTCTAGTCAAAAAGATCTGATCCTAGTAATAGATGACTCCACCAACCACCTTATTCCTCTCATCTATCACATGTGAAGTGATTCTTGGAATAATCCACCAATAGTTGGGACTCCCAATATGGATCTATGCTAAAAAAATTCAGTGTTTCTAGCCTTTTTTATAAGGCACCTGTCACCTTACTGCTCCCCTATTTAACATGCTCCATGCCTAAGCCACATGACGAAACACTCCTATCCTGCTTTTGTTGCCTCTCTTACATCTTCTTCTGCTCAAGTAAGGGTTGATGTTTATGGAGGTTAGTATTCATTTGGAAGCTATTGCCCATCCAACACTTTCTAAGTTTGGCCAATGTATGCATGAAGGAAAAAAAACCCTATACCATATATAGAAGACCCGTTAGTATGTGGAATTATATTCTAACACTCGACAACTATGGAGTAGCCCCTTTGCACCAAGATTGTGCCGTCATCTACTCCTGAAACATCTTGTCTCAATGAGAGATTCTTGGTGAGAGTTGGTAATACTGATATTGGGAGAATATCTATATCCTCCTTGAGCCTACCCAAGGCTCTCTGCATTGTGCTAGACTCACCCAAGGCTCCCACCTCATCTAGATCTATGAATGGTGTAGCTTTTCGTGAGAACTCTTTAACCAACTCTTGGTTCGGGGGCCTTCCTAGTAGAATGCCTCCAAATAATACAACATCATGGGTTAGAGTCAACTGCAAAACTGAGTGGATTTATATGTCCTTTCTCCTACTACAAAAATCAGGCTCCATCTTATGTGTATAGGTTATATGAGGTGGATAAGTGTGCATTCCCATGATCATTTGATGCTAAAAATTCTTCTTATATACCCATTCCATCTACAAAGTCTCCTAATCTATGGTGACTTTCCCCAATCTAATCAACCACTGTACACCCAATATCACATTGGTGTTAGAAATGTTGACCAAAAAGAAGTGATTAGTCAAATTATATGTCCCTAAGGTAAATAAAAATGCCAGAATATACTTCATACACTGCATGGTTCTATCTCCTGGAACCAAAAACTGAAAATCCCTCAAAATCATATGTGGGTCTTTATCTCCTCTGTACTAATTGAGCATCAATAAAGTTTTGGGTAGCCCCACTGTCAATCAACACTAATACTCTCTGATCCTAAATTTTACCTCGGACTCTCAAAGTCTGATACTTGGGTTCTCTCCGAAAATATGTAAGGTCCCCTCGAACTAGAGCAAATGCCCCTTCCCACCTCCTAGTGGTGTTGGATCCTACCTTGCTATCACATCATTGTTATCTCCTTCTGACTCCTCTTCTTCCTCCTCCTCACTATCAGAGAATAAATTTATATAGGCCACCTTCCCTGCTGCACATTGATGCCCCATTGCCCATGGTTCTTGGCATGTGAAGAAAAGTGTCCTTCTCCTCAAGTCTCTTCAGACATCATCACTAAGAGGCCCTTTGTTCTAATTCTCCTTTGGAGGAAGAACCTTCACATATTTCCCTTTTCACTGAAAGGGTGGCCTTTGATGACATGGAACCTTTGCCCTTGGAAAAGCATCCTGTAAATCTCTAGCCCTCTCAATATCATCTTGAAGAGTAGTTGGTTTAGTAGATTTTACCAACCCATGTAGAGGCTCTGCTAGACCATCAATGAACATATAAACCCTCCTAGTTGCAAATAAATATGGAACCATGACAGAGAGATTTAGAAATTTAGAGATATAGGTCTCTGGATTACCTGACTGCTTGAGCTTTTCTAGCTCAATAAATGGTGCCTTTGGGTCCCTTTGATCAAACCTCTATACTAACCTCTGGGTGAACTTTGAATATGCAGTCACATTGCCATGCCCCAATGTTGAAATACCATGAACCACCAATCATGTGCCTCACCTTCAAGGAGTAGCACTGTTGTTTTTATGGCTTCCATCTTTGGTACTTCGTTCAGTTGGAAGTAGATGTCTAGCTTCTCCACCCAAGACTTGGATGTGCACTTAGATGACCCATCAAAAGAGGGAAAAAAGAATCTACCCATAGTCCATTGTATATCATTGTTTTGTATGAATCCTCCACTTCTATTATGTTAAGTCCCAATATTAATAGTGTAGTCCCTTATTATGTTAGTGTAGCCCCTGTTATTGTTATTGTTGTACTCCTGTAATCCCATATTGTTATTATTGTGCCCTTACATTATTATTGTTAGGTTGGCTAGGATTACATTGTGGCTCCACTAGGATTATATTGTGGCCCCATGGACTCCTATATATAGAAGGAGGTTTTGGTCATTTGTATCATCCAAGAATTGTTCATTCATGTAATGTATTGGAGGTTTCCCCCTCGAAGTCACTTATTTATAAGGCGTTGATATCTCTTTTCTTCTCTTTTTAGCGCTAGTTTCACAACATTTGGTATCAAAGCTTTGGATTCTAGGGTTTCGCTGCTCCAAACAGGTCATCGTGGAATTTTCGCTATAACCTTTTTTCTACGAAGTTTCAGAAGCTGAATTTTTTAGGGTGCGAAGCCAAAATCCTGAGGAACCTTGTCGCAAAATTTTAGAGCTTGGTTCGCAATATTTTTGGAGATATGATCTGTGGAAGGTAGTGCTTTTTCAGGCTCCTAAATTTCATCTCAAAGAGGTGATCGTGGGAAAATCTTCAGAACTCTCTCTCTGAGGGTTGGATTGGAGTGTCGTAAAAAGTGGTCACAAGTACATGGACAATAGTTTTTTCTTATCAATTTTAGAGCTAAAAAACAAAACAGTGACACGTGGAAAGTCATACAACTTCGCTCTATTGAACCAGTCCATAATTAGGTCATTGTGGGATATTGGACATAACTTTGCCTTGGAGAATCCAAATCAAGTCAGACTTGAGGAATTCAAAGGAGAATTCAGAGGGCTACCTCAGTGCCAAATTTTAGATATTGAATATCTAAAATCACAAAGGTAATTCAGTTTCAATATCCAGCTCCTCAAAATCAAGAAATAGGTGTATATTTGGTTTTTAAAATTGCATAACGTTTGTTTGAAAAAGCAGTTTGAAGTGATTCCAAGGGAATATTTTAGAATTTGTATCATATTGGGTTCTATAATGCCTCCAAAAAATAATTCCATACTCATTAAGCCCTAAAAAATCTATACTATGACGCATGAAGAGGAAGAATTTCAATATGAGATATCAAAATTACGGTACCAAGTGCAACAAATTTCAATATTACGAAGAGCAACTGAATATGACATAGATGGTTTAAAAGCAGAAATGGAGGCTAATTTGGATGGTTTGAAGGATCAAATAATAGCTAATATGGATGATAAATTAGTTGAAGACCACATCGAGCATCAAGAACAAGTTCTCCAACTCTCAAAGGATAACCTAACTTTGGTGCAGAATCTAATGAAACAACAGGAAGATCAACATCACATTGAAAAAATTTCTAAAGCAGTCAAAAAAACAAGAACTCGATAAGTACGATCAATTTCAGAGTATCTTAGCAAGTGGAAGAACTTTCCTGTAGAAGATTCCACATGGGAGGATGAGAATTTTATACAGAAGCATCAAGAAATAATCAAGCGTTGAGGACAACACTTGTTTGAAGGAGAGGGGCATGTTAAGTCCCTATATTTATAGTGTAGTCCCTTATTATGTTATTGTATCCCCCCTTATTGTTATTTTTGTACCCCTGTAACCCCCATATTTTTATTATTGTGCCCTTACATTATTATTGTTAGGTCGGCTAGGATTACATTGTGGCTCCACTAGGATTATATTATGGCCCCATGGACTCCTATATATAGAAGGAGGTTTTGGTCATTTGTATCATCCAATAATTGTTCATTCATGTAATGTATTGGAGGTTTCCCCCTCAAAGTGGCTTATTTCTAAGGCATTTATATCTCCTTTATTCTCTTTTTGGCACTGGTTTCACAACATATTATTATGTCAGGGTCTCCTATTGTCCTTGATCTGACAAAAATCTTGAAATTTCAAATTATCTTTGAATCTCTGAGATTGAGACTCATACTATAGAAATTAATATTCAAGAGTTTCTTGTTCTTGGGGTCCTCCACCCCCATTTCCTACTTCTATGAATGTAGGAATAATGGGGCATTGGGAAACTTGCTGCTTCACTGGTTGATCATGCTAGTGATATGAAATACCAGAGCTTTATCCATGTAGAAACCCTATAGGGGAGTCTTTGTGTTCCTCCATCCTCATCTCCTTGATTTCTCGAGAAATATCCTGCATGGCTTGAAGAAAAATTTTGGAAGCTCCTTTTCATCCATCTTTCCTGATATTAGAGTTTTTCCTTTGTCTCCTTTAGGGTCTGTATAATCATATCCTTGTTTTCTATTCAGATACAAATTTCCCATTTTTGTGATAGGCTCTTCTTCTTCTAATGAAATTCTTATTGTGCTACATAGGATGAGCGAAGATTATTCTATAATACCACTATAATATTCAAAATTAGGAAAAACAGGAATGCAAAACATATAACTGGAAATTGTAGTGAAATATCAACACATCAAATAAGAGAAAATCATAGAGCCATTTTATTATCCGATATACCAAAAAATTCATACAAGTTCTTGAGGAAAAAGACACTCAAGCTAGGCAGAACAAGCCTCCGGGGACCCGATATCTGAAATATGAAGAATAACTTCTATATAAGAATGTCAGAGGCTAAGACAACACAATTTTTGTAGGGGGTAACTGATGTTGTAGATTAAAGTACATGGATATTCTGATATAATGCTTAGAAAATGTCGAGATCAAAGATCTAGGCCTTCTAGCAAAATTCCAAGATAGCCCAAGAAGGGTTTCCGGAAATACACAAAATATAAAAATGAAAATTGTAGCCGTAGGGATGAATAATGCTTTGTAGCTAGATAATTGATAGGAGGTCGTGTTGGAAATACTGAGAGGGGGGGGGGTGAATCAGTATTCCTTTCAATTAGAGCATTATTTAATATTCAATTATTATCATTGTTTTTACAATGGTAGCAGTATTAAAAAAAAGGAACAAAAATGCACACAGTTTTTAAGGTGGAAACACACTTCGGGACAAAAACCACCTACTGTTTTTCTAATAATTCTTTAATATTCAACTCCAATTGAAAATAAAGCTCCAAATTCCTAAAATCTAGAAAAGAATTCTTATCCATCTGCCATTGGATGGATGCTCCAACACCTGAGATTCTTCAGTAGTCAAATGAACGGATGCCCCAACACCCAATGTTCTACAACTCACCCTAGCACCACCCTACCACCCTATAGAAGAATAAAACAAGAATGGACTCCCGTACTAGGGAAAATGGTCCACTTTACAATGATATAGAATGATGTAGAATAAGAAGACACACTATACCATAACCCCAACTATGACACAACCACCTAATGATGATCCTAGACCTCTTGACACTACCTCTTCAACTCTTAGCAGATAGACACTAGTACATTTTTTACGATAATGTATTTACAATGACTTAGTACAATGATACCTTTACAGTCACTGTATACAGTGCTGCCCACTTGAAGACTTCATGTTATGAAATTCTTGTTGTTGTTCTGCACCTTGGTTGCTACTCTCGTCATGCTACCCTCTGCTACACCTTGCTTTGCTTTGCTGCCCTAGAAAGTCTCGTCCTTTGGAGCCCTTGACAACACATGATCTAGCTTTTTCTTGCCTTATAGGAGCTTCATATTGAATCTAGTGTACCTATGTTATTTCAGATCCCAAATATGTGATTTTCAGTCCTATAGTAGTCCTATGAGTCTTCTTTTCAATGCCATAAGTCTGACCCATTTTGGATTCTTCAAGAGAGAGTTATGTCCAATCTATCACAATGCCCTAATTATGGATTATTTCAGTAGAGCGAACTTCTACGTCATGCCACGTATAACTCTTTCTTCATTTGGCTCTAAAATTGATAGAGAACAAACTAAATTCCATGACATATCTTCCATTTTTTACATAATTCCAATCCGATACTCAGAGAGAGAATTATGACGATTTTCCCAAGGTCACTTCTTTGTGATGAATTTCAGGAGCCTACAAAACACTGATTTCCACATATCATATCCCCACAAATTTTGCGCACTTGGATCTAAAATTTTTGTAGGAGATTCCTCAAGATTTTGGCTTCACCTCATAAAAATTTCAGCTTTTGAAACTTTGTAGAAAAAATGTTAGAGCGAAACTTCCACGATGACCTGTTTCAGATGGCGAAATCCCTTGCATAGGGAGGATATGAGGATCACAATTTATATAAATTCTTAGGTTGAGAGGGGCTTCAATAAGTGAATGTGGGAGGGATTTTAGGAGCTGAAAAAATATTAATTATGACTTTTCAATGACCCATGCCACAACCCCATGGGGTTTTAGCCCACTAACTAGGGGTACAAACTTCAAACATGAATATCTCTCAAACCATGTAGAATTACGTGGCGTGCCATATATCAACGGAAACATCTTGACAAGAAGAAACCATAAAAATAATTATTGACCCAAAATATATTATTTTGGTATGTCAAAATTCCCATGCAATATTTGGGTAGCCCCTAGTGGTTCTTGGGTTGACATCAATGAAAACCGCTGATCAACAATTTCCCCCTTTGGCATTGATGGCAACACAAGTACTCCCCCTGCGATCATGACACCTATTCCTACAACATTATCTTCCCCTTTGACATCAATGGTAAAGGATAAATCCCCCTGACACACAACCATCCTGCGGACCTATACACACTTCCACTCCCCCTTTATATTCTGAACAAGGAAAATCTAATGAGAACTTGGGAGAATCCCAAGCTTCTGGCGAAGATATCCAATGCTTCACAAGCACTCTCACAATAATCAATGCTTCCTACCCAATCTGCATCTGTAAAGGCATAAATAATGAAATTGTTACCCTTGGGATACCACAAGCCATATTATGTTGTTCCCTTTAGATATCGAAGAATTCTTTTGATGGCAATAATATGTGATTCTTTTGGTGCTGCTTGGAATCTTGCAACATGTCCAACTTCTTGCATAACATCTGGTCGGGAGGCTTTTACATATATAAGACTACCAATCATATATATGTACAACCTTTGATCCACATCCTTAGATGAGTCATCTATGCTCAATTTGCAACCTAATACCCTCAGAGTAAGGATGGGTTTGCAATCTTCCATTTTGAATTTCTTGAGAATTTCCTTGATGTACTTGGCTTGACATATAAATATTCCTTTCTCTTGCTACGATATTTGAAGCCCTAAGAAGTATGTCAGCTCACCAAGTAAAGAAATCTTGAAATATCTTTCCATATTTGTAGCAAACTTCTTACTTAGTCAATCATCATTGCTACCAAATATTATATCATCCTCTTTAGCTATTCGAAGTGCTTTAGTTGCTTCATCTAGAACATATATGTTGTTTGGAGCTCGACTTTTTGTAGCCACAATTTCACCGTAGCTGCCTTTCCTGGTTTCACATTTTTTGGAGTTGAATAGTATTGTGTGTCCTTGATCACACATTTGTCCAACACTGAGCAAATTTTGATTCATGTTTTCAACCAATAGAACATTCTTGGCTAGAGCATATTTTCTTCCGAGAGTGACGGTACCTAATCCTATAACATTTGAAGATCCATCATTTCCAAAGGACACGGTTACATCCTTATTCTCTTTCAGAGATACAAATTTATTTCTATCTCTAGTCATATGCGTTGAGCAACCACTATCAACATACCACACATCTTTGTTGTTTTGAGCCTTGAGAGCGAGAGCACAATTATCAGTCTTCTTCTTCTTCCATGTTCGTTCATTCTGTGGCTTTGAAGATTCTTTTGGAGCATTTTCAAGTCTGTAGTCTCTGGCTATGTGTCCAAAGTTTCGACATTTGTAAAATTCAATATTAATTCTTAAATTTTCAAATCTATTGATGTTTCGCTGAGCCCTGGGAGGTTCATATTTGACAGATCTCCTAGAATTGTATTCTTTCCTAGGGTATGTGCAACATTATATAGCTTTATGACCAAATTTTCCACATGAATAAGAGTATCCATAAAAAATGTGTTGGTACCTGGAAGGAAATATTGATTGAGGAATTGTCTTCCAAGGCTGTTCTTGCAAATTTTGTCCAATGAAGTCTACATGCATGTCATATCTCATAGGTTCATTGCATTTTGTTGTAGAAGGTCCTGCATCTTCTTCTTTGTAACTGATTCTAGTTCTGTCATTGTAAGATCATTGATTATTGATGAGTTCTTCCAATGCCCTTGAGTTGTTGGCATAGTTTTGGATAGTTTTTCCTTTCTTCACTTCCTTACACAGTGAGACTACTTCGGCTTCTAATTATTCCCTTTCTTGGTTTCTTTCTTCCAAATTATTTTGAAGTGACTCTTCAATGAATTTGTGTTCTTCAACTTCAATTTTGAGACCTTAAACTTGTTCTTCAAGAGTATTGGGATGGGTCTTCTCTGACTTGAGCTCTTTTATAAGCTTGATTGCTTCCTTAGAAAATTCTTCTATGGTCAATCCTTCTTCTTCATTGTTTGATACCTCTTGTTTATTGTGCTTGGCCATAAACAATACTCTCTCATTGGATTCTTCTTCATTGTCATTGTCTTCATCGGATGATGAGATATCTTCTTTAGAGAGAAAGTTCCTTTTGGATCCTTGCTTGTTGGATTTATAAAAGCATTTCTTTCCTTTTGAGTTGCCATCACTTATGTTCAAACATTTTGATGCGAAATGCCCAACCTCACCACAGCCGAAAAATATCAATGGAAGTTTACCTTTGAATTTTCCCTTACTAATATTTAGTTTTCTCATAAAGTAAGCATATTCTTCATCTGAAAGACCTTCTTCATCATCTCCCTTTTATTCACACTTGCAGGTGCATGTCTTTTCAATTGAAGGTTGTTTGTCCTTATTGGTTTTCTTAGATGCAACAAACACATTTTGTATATGTGAAGTACCCTCTTCTTCATCAAGTCTCATTTCGTATGCTATGAGAACTCCATGTAATTCCTCTTTCCTGAGTTTGTCCAGATTTTCACTGTATTCTAAGACCGATACCTTTGGGTTGAATCTCCCTGGTAACATTCTAAGAATCTTTCGTATAATAGTCTTCTCGCCAACTGGCTCTCCCCATCCTTCCAGATTATTGGTTATTTCATCAACGTATTGGAAGTATGCAACAATGTTGCAATCTTCTTTCATTATGAGTTGCTAAAATTTTTCTCTATAGATTTGAAGCTTTGCTTCTTTGACATTTGAGTCACCTGCATATATATTCTCAAGCTTGTCCCATACATTTTTGGCGGTTTTACAACCCAACACCTTACGATAAGCAGATTCAATAAGTCCACTGATAATAATATTCTTTGCTTTTGCACCATTTACCAAATTCTTCTTACCTTGTTCATCCGTGGTTGATGTAAATCCATTTTGAACAGTGTCCCATACTTTGTAACCTTGCACCAAGAGATAGAACTCCATTCTTCCTTTCCATAGAGCATAATAATTTTCATTGAATAGAGGTACGCCATTCTTGGTATGCTCCATGACCTCCTTCTAGCTGTTAAACTCCTATTGAAGGAACCAAGCTCTGATACCAATTGTTTGAAATACTGAGAGGGGGGGTGAATCATTATTCCTTTCAGTTAGAGCATTATTTAATCTTCAATTACTATTAGTATTTTTACAATGATAGCAGTAAAGAAAAGTAACACCAATGCACACAGTTTTTAAGGTGGAAACCCATTCCGGGACAAAAACCACCTAATTCTTTTCTAATAGTTCTTTAATATTCAACTCCAATTGAAAATAAAGCTCCAACTTCCTAGAATCTAGAAACCCATTCTTCTCCAGCTCCCACTGGATGGATGATCCAATGCCTGAAATTATTCAATAGTCAATTGAATAGATGACCCAACACCCAATGAGCTACAACTCACCTTAGCACCACCCTACCACCCTATAGAAGAATAAAACAAGAATGGACTCCCGTACCAGGGAAAATGGTCCTCTTTAAAATGTTATAGAATGATGTAGATGAAGAAGACATACTAGACCCTAACCCCAACTATGACACAACCACCTAATGATGATCCTAGACCTCCCGACACTACCTTTTCAACTCTTGGTAGATAGACACTAGTATAATTTTTACAACAATGTATTTACAATGACTTAGTACAATGATACATCTGGAGTGACTATATGCAGCGTGGCCCACTTGAAGAATTCATGTGCTTAAATTCTTTCTGTTGTTCTGCACCTTGGTTGTTGCTCTTGTCATGCTACCCTCTATTGCACCTTGCTTCGCTTTGCTGCCCTATAAATTCTGGTCCTTTGCAGCCCTTGACAACATATGATCTAGCTTTTTTTTGCCTTCTAGGAATTCTATATTGAATCAGGTGTATATATGTTATTTCAGATCCCCAATATGTGATTTTTCGTCTTGTAATATTCCTCTGAGTTATCTTTTCAATGCCAGCTCTGACCCAATTTGGATTCTTCAAGGGAGTTATGCCCAATCTCTCACAATTCCCTAATTATGGATTGTTTCAGTAGAGCGAACTTGTACGGCGTGCCACGTGTCAATTTTTCTTCATTCATCTCTGAAATTGATAGTGAGAAAACTACATTCCATGTAATATCTACCAATATTTACAAAATTCCAATCCTATACTCATAGAGTGAGTTATGATGAGTTTCCCAAGGTCACCTCTTTGAGATGAATTTAAGGATCCTACAAAAACACTGACTTCCACAAATCATATCTCTAAAAATATTGTGCACCTTGATCTGAAAATTTTACAGGAGCTTCCTCAGCGTTTCATCTTTGTCTCATAAAAATTTCAGCTTCTAAACCTTCGTAGAAAAAACTTTAGAGTGAAAATTCCACGATGACCTATTTTAGATGGCGAAATCCCTTGCATAAGGAGGATACGAGGATCACAATTTATATAAATTTGTAGGTTGAGAGGGGATTCAACAATTGAACATGGGAGGGATTTTAGGAGCTTAAAAAATATTAATTATGACTTTTCAATGACCCATGCCACAACCCCATGGGGTTTTAGCTCACTAACTTGGAGTACAAACTTAAAACATGAATATCTCTCAAACCGTGAAGAATTACGTGGTGTGCCATATATCAACGGAAACATATCAACAAGAAGAAACCATCAAAGGCATTATTAACCCAAAATATAGTAGTTTGGTAGGTCAAAATTCCCATGAAATATTGGGGTAGCCTCTGGTGGTGCTTGGGTTGACATAAATGAAAACTGCTGATCAACAGGTGGTTGATATGATATGGAAATGGTTGATACTCCTCCAATAGATCTCTAGGATGAAGTGTTTCTCCCCTCACTAGAAATCTAACTCACAAACTTGGGCAGTAAGCCCTCCACTACAATTTCTCTACAAAATAACAAAGTTTCTAAAGGAGACTGTGCTATAGATGATTGAAGAAAATTGGCCTGATGCTAGATGATAAAATAATGCTCAAGGACACTCTTTTCTAGCCTCCTAGATGAAGGGTTACTCCCTTCAGTGGAAAACAGGCTTAGAAACTGGATCTATCAATCCTCCACGACTACAGCCCTGCAAAATAACAAAATCCTAAAGGAGACTATGTTGTGGATAATGTCTGAAGCTTGAACTAATGCCGGAGGGTTGAAATTCAACTGAATGAACCTCTCCTGAGTGGGCACTTGAAGTTTGCAAGGATGAGGGTGGGATTTCCGCTCAGAAACACCCTTGTGCTAAGCAACACAACAGACTACTCTAAAAAGCTGAAGCATGCAGAAAGTCATAAAAGACAAAAACATAAACAATAATCAGAATGCCCTCTATGAATATCATCCCCTTCCTTATATGATTTGTGATCCTTCTAACCCTTGGTCCCACACATTAAATATGCTACTCTCATGGAGACTCCATCCCACTAACACTACGTTGTCCCTCAATAATTCTCCACTACCTCCATACCAACGTTGTTGATTTGATCAAAATTGACCCCAACCACATGCTTCAACATCTATTCACACATAAGAGTGCTTTATCAAGTTGATAAGATGATCCACATTCACATTAGAGGTGATCTTATTCCTACTAAGGTGATTTTCGGCTTCCTACCCTCTTATTAATCTATCTACATGAAGAAAAAAAAAATTTAATATTCCAACTAGATAAAAGCTAATTAGGAATATTACACCTAACTACGAACACTAACCAGAAATATTTAGGTAAATTTACAAAGGTTATCCTGTGTGCGCACTGATACAAATCCACAATCCTTTCAAGAGTATTTAATACATATCATTTAATTTTGACAAAAATAGATCGATTCATTTATCATTCATCTAAGGCAGAACATAGTTGTACAACCAATCCAAACACAGATAGCACAGTAATTAGAAATAACATATAGAAACATATCATAAATCGAAATACATATGCATTTGATACTGATATTTCTTCTAAAAAAATCCATTATTTATTACTAGTTCGGATCTTCCTTACAATAATGGCGCTCTACCTGCGCACACAGCCATCAGGAGCCTTCTAAACCAAAAAAAGTTTGCTTCTTAGCCCATAACATCAAAACATAGTTCAAAATTCTTACCTCATGCCTTTTACTCATCTCTATCTAGACTCTTATTTATACCTCTAGCCTATGCTCATCTAAGGTCCGCAAACTGTGGTTTGCAGCCCCTAGTTTTACCCTTTTGCCCATTACAACTCATGAGGGGCTTTGACCCACCCCAAATCCCCTTAACCCGTGCTTTTCTTAGCACACACAAATTAAATTACAAAAACTTACAAAAAATATCATATTTTTATCCCAAAATTCAGTCCCAAGGGACCCCGATCCAACATGGTTTAACTAAGACAAAGGCTATATTTCTAAAGTTAAAAGCAGTAAAATTTTGTATCATAGATAATTTTTTATATTAGAAAGATGCTGGTGGTATTTTACTAAAATTTCTATTGAAGGATGATGGAGAAAAAACCATGCAGGAATTTCATGAAGGTGACTGTGGTGGACATTTGTACTAGAAAACAACCGCTAACAAGAACCATAGAGCTAGTTCCTACTAAACTACCCTTTTCTCTGATGTCCATAAGAAAGTAACCTCTTGCCATAAATGAAAAATATTTGAGGGAAAAAGAAAACTATTTCCCCTTCCTTTAAAACCCATATCTATTGAAAGCCCTTTCCAACAAATGGGGTTTGGATTTCATTGGAGAAATCCATCCACCATCCTCTGCCTAACACAAATGGATCCTCATAGCCACTGATTACTTCACCAAATGGATTGAAGTCACACCTTTCACACTAGCAACTAATGTTGTAATCATCAAATTTTTGGAAACCAATATCCTGTCAAGATTTGGATGTCCAAATAATCTCATTACAAATAATGTTGTTTCCTTTAAATCCAAGAAAATGACAAGTTTCTACAGTATATATCATATTACTATGGGAAATTCAACTACTTATTACCCTAAGGGTAATGGGTTAGCTGAATCCTCAAATAAGAGTCTGTTCAACATTATCAAAAAGATGTTGGAAGCTAAAAAATTCATGGGATAATAAGTTGATAAATGCACTTTGGGCTGATAGGCTTACTACAAAGAAATCAGTTGGCATGTCACCATACAAATTGGGTTATGGGATGGATTTTGTTTTTCCATCCTCTTTAGGAGTTCTAGTTATGAATATAATTCAAGAATTGTAGGATAAATTAGACCATTCAACTGCAGCAATCCAAGGAAGAAGTATACAATAAACCATATGTTATCCAGGAGAATTTCAGAAAGGTTTTTGAAAAAAGAACTAAAGTAGATGATTTAAATTTAGGTGACAATGTTTTAAAGTGGTATTCTAGAAGACAGGACAAGGGCAAGAATGGGAAATTTTAAAATATGTGGAAAGGACCATATATCATTTATGATTTCAAAGGTCACAATGCATTCTTTCTCAAAGATTTAGATGGAACAGAAATGCCTGGTGGACTTGTGAATGGCAGAATGATGAAGCATTATTTCTCTTAGCAATAGAGGTTTTCCTTAGATGAAATCAATGTAAATATCATTGGATTTACTATTTTTATTGGGTGACCTATTGATAGAAATTGAAGCCCGTGGAGAAGGACCTAAGCTTTTGATTGATATGCTACCATAATTACTACAACAACAAAAATAAATCAATAAAACATTGCTGAAATAGAGAATTCAAGAGTACCGATCAAAGGTTCTTGGCACCTCACATGGAGAGTGCCATCCAAGCTGGAGCCATGGTTAGGGTCCTATAATTTGTAGGATCTCAAGGTGATTGATTATCGTATCTCAGATATTTGATATTGTAAATAATTTTTCAATTTGCAAATGATTTCCAAAAAAAAACACATAAAATAAAATGAAAAGAGGGTATTTTAAAAAAAATAATAAAGATACAAAAATTGAAAGAAAGAAAACATTGAAAAAGTTAAAAAATGAGATGAGAACCCCACAAAAGAAAAATAATATTGAAATTTTTGCAAATTTAAATCTCACTACTAATAGATAGTTTATTTCTGTCAAATAAAGTAATATTGTGTGAAACTTGTTTAAAATGCCACAATGACTAGTCATTTTTTTAATCATACAAGTTAATCATGATTAAACAAGTTTAAATTTCTATTAATTATACTAGAGAATAAAGATTTTCCAAACAATTTAATCTTGGATAATCAATAGTTACGTAGAAAATGAAATTGATTCAATTGTTCAAGATGAATCAATAGGATAAATAAGGAATAGGATTGAATATATTTAGTTTTCATAAGAATAAAATGTGGGTTTGCAAGTCTAAATTCACCCCTTGAGAAGAAATAATTAGCTTAGAAAAAGAATTAGAGTTAAAAAGGGTAGGTAGAAATAGTTTTGTTTGAAAAAAGATCCATATTCACACTTATCCTAAGTTTGAAGAACATCATGAAAATAGACGCACAAGGGATTATGTACGTTTCATATATATATATTATCCAAAATTTTCAATCAATGTCAAATTTTATTACATGACAATTTATTTTTTCATGTGGTTGTTAAAAAGTGCACATTTCTCAGTCGCAAGATTATTCCGCTCACCAAATCGACGGTGCACGATGAGTTTTTTCCCCCCCTCTCTATCATGTCTTTATCACTTTGGGGGGGGGGGGGGGGGGGGGGGTGTGGTGGTGTTCTGAAAATGTGGTCTTTTCCGCTAGGTACCATGCTATGTTGAATCCTCTACACAATTCTCACCCCCTATCTAAAAGTGTTAACCACTCCTGACGCCCTCCGAAAAACCACTTCCCCCTCACCTCTTTCCCGTTATCCCTACCCTGCTCCCTTTGCCACTATCCTTCCACCACATCTCATAACCATATCCCAATAAATTATTTTCTCGAGAATTAGCATTTGAAGATTTAATTCTCTCGGGTAACCGTTTGAATCTAATGGACCCAGGCCAACCTGCAACGGAAAACATGACATTCCTTTTAAACCTTGAATCCATCCCCATTTCACCTTTCTTCCAAATCTTCTCTGCATAATTACTTTTAATTCATAGGTTTTCCAGTGCACAACCAAGCTTCACCAGTTAATCAAACCTGTGATTGAGTATCAACATTTTGTTTCCCTCTCCTAATAATCTACAGACCCACAATACAATCTTGGTAAACCATTCATCCCAATTATGTTCAAACTCTTTGAACTCTACTGTTGTCTCGAAGACAAATATGTTAATAAAACCGATGAAATTGGACTCTGGGAGTCCAATTTCCTGCACTATATTTTTCCTCAGAAATTTCATTCTCCAGAATTCACCAGAAGATGTCAAGCTTGTTATGTTCCCAATCAACAAGTAATTATAGCCCCTACTGGTGAAATCCTCTTCACCATTACTGCCCAATCCATAGTCCAGGTGATGCAGGCCCCATATATGGAAAATAGTACACCACTTTCATTAGAATCTCTAACAGAACTCTACCAAAAGCTAGATTTTTCCAAGAGAGCCAATATTTTTGACCTTTTCATACCTAGAAACACCCAATTAACAAGAAAAAATCCACCATATCCTTCCTCAATATTCCATGATCAAGAAAAAAAATATTATAACTATAATTTCACGTATTCTTGGTTATTATTCGGATCAGTGGGTAGATGAACCCATTTTAGGTTTCCTTTCCATATTTTCCACAGATAAAAAACCTTCTATTATCTTTAATTTCAGTCAATTTTTGGCTAATAACATTCATGAACAATTTCCAAAGTTTCAAACTGGGAAAGTTGTCAAATACACTTCAATTGTGGTCTATATGTTTTTATATTATCAATCATACATGTTTAAATTTTCCATGCAGAAGTTAGATGAAGAGGGAAACTAAAGTCAGCTATATTTTCAACTTCTTTAGTGATGAAGGAGTAGGAAGAGTTTACCTCTAAGCAGTACATTAAATAGTTTGTCCCCTCATCCATGACTGTACTGAATAGTTCAACAAAGCCTATAATTTGTGAGGACATGTTGGAATGAGGTCCCATAGCTGCGCTTTTGATATATTTTGGTAGCAATTAGCCTAGCGATGGGGTTTTTGTAATATCCCAAAACAGAGATTTTCTACAACAAATAGAATATCTTAAGATATTCCAAAGTTGGAGATTCAGAAAATCATGAGCATGGAAATGTAGATCAGCTCATTGGATGTTAAATAACATCTCACCAGCAGATGAAAGAACCTCAGCAAGAATATTCCCTATATCCTCCTTCCCAAGTGGGGAAATGCAGCAATATAGGGCATAAAATAGTTGTCTTCAGAAAATAAAGCTATAAATGTGAGGAATGGGACTTGGATCCCTTATAATACATCATATAAAACTCACATGCAGAATTAAGGGTGAAACAAATCACTCTAGCCAATGTAAACAAATCTCCCCAAGTCAATATGTCTCAAATAAGCCCAAACCCCATATCCTAACTCATGCAGAAAGGAATGAAGAAAGAAGAATGTTATTCTATTAAGGGTTTACGTAGAAAATAATGTGACATAACAGATCTAGGGTCTACAAGAATCCAATGGCTGATAAAATGGAGATCCCTCCCTCTTTATACAAAATAAGATTAGCCTAGCAAGGGTTTCATGAGAGACAAATGTACAAAAGAGCAGATCTGCAGATCTGGATCTGAAAAACATATTTTTACTGCAACACTTTATAAATGTAGCTGAAATTTACAAATGATAGAAGATTAATTAAATAGAGACCTCTCCGAGAGAAGGGTTGGCCCTTCCTCCTAGGAATAAGCTCACAAGAAAGGGTTCAAACCCTGCTACTGCAGCGCCCTGGAAAATGACACAGTTCCTTCAGTAAACTGTGCTATAGTGGATGGGAACTAATTTGGCCACATGTCAAGATGTAAAATATGCCTTGGAACCTCCTGTACAGATCTTGAAAAGCAACGGGAGCTCCCTCCTCTGAAAGATAAGCTCAGGAGCTGGTGTTGTGAGTCTCCCACTGCAACACCCTGCAACACAACATTTCCTCCTATATAAATAACATTGTAGATGAAGGAGGTGCTTGTCCTCAAGATCGGATGTGGGAAAATGAAGAACAGAACTCCTCCAAGTGATCACTCAATGAAGGAGAAGGAATCCCTAAGCAGGAATGCCTTGTGCTGAACAGCACTGCACACTCAACTCAACAGCTGAAGAATGCTCAAGTTTCTAAGTAGACCAAAATCAATAATCCATAATCTAACCTCAAATTCCATCTATCTTCCTCCTTATAATTTTTGTGAGCCTCCTCACCTTGGGTCCCACCTATTAGGGTTTCCAACACCATGTGAATCCTTTCCCTCCAAAACTGCGTTGTAGCTATATCAAGACTGCTCCTCCATGTTGCGTTGTTGACTTGGTCAACTTAACTGAATCAACATGATTGTTTTCCTGTTCACACATGGGAAGTGCAAAATCAGGCCACTAATTCATCCCCTTTTCACACCAAGAGGGCTTTTATGCCAAGACAAGACAAGTATGGGCCTCTTTCACCCATTTATTCACCTACTAAGTGCAAGAAACAAAATTTAATATTCTCATTAGCTACATGCTAAGTTTAGGAATATTACAGTTTTAGGGCAGGTCAAAGCCCCAATGTTTTGTAAAATGGGTCAAACGTAGAGTCTGCAAGCCACAGTTTGCAGACCATAGGATAGCAAAGGCTACAATGGTATAAATAGATGGATAGTTCGATTATAAGAGAACAAGTAAGAAGTAAGATTGATGCTAGGTACGAATTGTTGAAATTTGTGTTGGGTTGTTTTGGGTAAGGACTCCTGCTGGCTATGTGTGCGGAGATCCTTATTCCTACTATGTGTGGACCCTGCTAGGCTGTGTGCATAGATGTGTTTGGATTATAAGTGGGTCTGTGTGAATGCTGAATATAATTGAATTATATTATGCTATCTAGATTGATCATGTTTTTTACTGAAGTGCATCTATGTCATTTATTTAAGCTACGAATGTATCTGTAATCTGGAATTAGCTGTGATTATAATGTTCAGTAATGGTAATTTCTAATGTGCACATGGATGCGAGTGTCTTGATCAGATATGTTAATGATAATAGCTTTGTTACGGTTACATGCTGATTATAACTATGAATAGACTCATATTGTGCAAAACCGATAGTTGCAACCACATATCTGCCTTGATTACCTTCTCTCTCCCACAGTGCGGAAACCTAGTTCCAACACCCTCCCATACTACTTCGGGTGAGACCTTGGCTTGAGAAAGCAGGTCATTGCTGAAAGGGCCAGTAGTATAGGGGTTTGTTGGAAAACCTTAACGTCCAAACCTAGGTCAGGACCCCCCAAGCCAACAAATGGTTCTGTTGCTGGGACCATGAGAATTTTGAGAGAGAGATTGGGTAATGCCATGAGGCCGCTGGAGACCTGAGAAACCATAACTTGAAGATTGGTTTGAAAGATAGATTCAGGAATTTTCTGTAAAAGAGAATCGCAACACGAAGCTAACAACTGAGAAGTGGAAGAATAAGTACATCTTCCCTGAAGACTATGAAATTTTCTTTGTAAATTTTGCGCACGAGCTTCAGGAATGGTTAGCAAGGCTCGTATAATTCTAGATGTGTTGGAAGGATGATTAGGTTATGCAATGGACATTAGAATTGATTGAAAATTTGGAGAAGACTGACAACACGATCACCCGTACAGTAGCTCATTGGGTGGAAAGCGTGCTAGGAGGGTTTGTAACGAAATTCACAGTCGATCAATTTGTCTCTTATTCTGAGGTAGAACGGAGGTTCTTCAAAGGTTTCTGAGGTAAGTTCTTGTGAACATTTCCATTTCCATTGTTTCCACATCGAACGAATAACCTCTGATCAGAGAGAAAGTACAACCCGAAGAGGTAAGTACTACTGAACCAATTGAGAAGGGGATAGATCTGTCTACAGTCCATTAAGAGAGTGGGTTGTGCACACAGGGAATAGTCCTCCAGCTACACTACCTTTGATTCATCATAAGGGCAAGAACTCCATGACACCTATGCCAACACCTGAAGAAGATATGGCCACACACATGAAGCTACCCACCTTCAAGGGTGTATGAGATGAAGATATGGACCAATTTTGGTTTGTACCAGAATCAGTATGGATTGCACAGAATGTGGCTAGCGATGTTGTAAAGAGAGCACAACTCTCCCTCGCCTTTGAAGGAAGGGCCTTGGAGTAGTATATCGGATACATAGGCCAGCATGCAGACCCGTCTATTCAAGAGATTAAGAAGGCTTTAAAACAACAGTTCTAGAGCCTAAGTCCTACTTGTAGCTAGTAACTGACTTGAAATATTTTAGACAAGGACCCACTGAGTCTATATGGGAGGCTGACTAGCGGTTAAAGAAGGTTATCAGAGATGGGGAATTTCAGTATGATGATAGGCATTACAAGGAATGGTTCATCGACATCCTGCTACCTCACCTGTGTAGACCTATGGGTCAGCAAGCGATTGATACGCAAGAGAAAGACTTGGAGATTTCTATGAAGCTAGAATTTGTGCCAAGAGATGATGCCCAACTTGGGGTGCAGCAGATCCAGGGACAACTGGAGGCCATGCACCTTGAAATACAGAATCTGCGGAAATAACGAGGAAAAGAAGTTAGCCCAGATGTCTGGTGCATAATATGCAGGGTGTTTGGCCACACCAAGGATCAGTGCCTTCTGTTAGAGGACTACATGCAGGCTAGGGGACCCAACCCATTTCATCCAAAAGAGGCTATGGGGCCAAGTGGTCTGATGTTATGCTATGCTGACTATCGTGTTTCCAGACTACATGATACCAACCATTGCCCCCGTCTTGGTGCTTATGCTCCAAAATTAAAAAAACAATGGTGTTGCTTCTACTCATATGTGGGGCATGACGAACATAAATGTCATACCTATGACATAATGATAGACCAAGGAAACCTATACAGAGTAGAAGCTGACCATTCTTCGCCACTATCTCCTTCAAGCAGAGGAGGCTCCCTAGCTAGGGGAAGGGAGGGGGAAGGGGTGGAGGCACAGGTCGGGGAAGAGGGTAATTGATCTATTACAACTGTGGATAAATAGAGCATTCACAAGGGACTGTCCTAACCCCGCATGACAATCTTTCCGATATTGTCGAAAATTGGACCATGTGATGGAAGACTATCCAGTCCTAATAGAAAAAATGTAGGAAAAACAATAGACACCAACGCAGAATGTGCAGAGGGTTAAGGCGGAACCACATGATGAAGGACCAAGTATTAATTTCATAACACGCAGTGGCATGGATACTAGAGGAGCTGAGGAGAAATCCACAACTGAACCTCTTATCCAAAAAGCTGTTATCAAATAGGAAAGCTTGGACCTACGGAAGGGGAAAGAAACCTTCATCGCAGCTCGCAAAGACTTTACTAAGGATGAGGCAGATACTTCGAAGGCTCCATCAAACCTAAGAACGGATGACAAAGTTAAGCCATTCCCACAGGCATGTATGAAGCTACTATGAAACTAGAATGCAGTATAAAATCTACAAGCACTAATAGAAAGTTGCGCAGAAGGAACTGACCCTCCCACAGAAGTTAGAGATGTCCACAAACTATATAAGCACAAGAAGTACACTAGGTGGGAAATGTAGCTAACAATGCAGATTGGCGACTATGAAATGGATCAGGTCATCCTCGATCTGTGGTCATATGCAAAATTCTTGCACAAGAAAAATTGGCAGCGGATGGGAGAACCTAAGCTAGAATGGTCTACAATATACCTGTGCATGGCTAACCAGAAGAAGATCATACCGTTGGGGAGACAATCACATATTACGGTAGATATCGCAGGGGTTAAGGTATGCGCATATTTTGAAGTAATTCAGATTGTGGAAGATACAGACCCTTATCCTGCACTCCTGGGACTGGATTGGGCAATAGAAATGGGAGGCATTATCAAATTAAAGAAAAGGAGCATGGTTTTTTAGAATGAGGGTACGAGAGTGACAATCCCTCTAGACCCTGCGAAAGGAGACTGGTATACATAACCAATGCGCGAAGAAGATGATGTGGATCACATCTATAAACTAACCGCCTGTGATGAGGATTAGATTAATCATATAGCTGATGGTGTGCTTTGCTAGGAGAAAGATAGTGAATGCCTCTCTAACTCCGATGGGGAGATATAAAATTGACAGAATCAATTACATGATGTATCTGTGCTGCAATGTCTTAGGATCACGAAGAGCTTCTGGCGTATCTTCTCAAAGGTAAGAGAACTGCCCTACTTTGATGGTTCTGGTAGCATTAGGGAGTTTTTGCGAACATTTGAAGCTAAAGTCCCAAGGGAGCAAAGGATGTGGGCACTTAACCTAGCCATGCGTGCAACCCCTGCAAGGTGGTGGGAAACCCATAAGGAGGTGTTCCAGGATTAGGACGAATGTCACGAAATGATGATTCTACTATTCAAACCTCCGGCTTAAACCCACATGGAGGCTTTCCTTGGCCAAGGAGATCCGCGCAGGCATGTGGCAGCATGGATGGAGGCATCATGTGAAAGGACCACGGATGAATGGGTCCACCTATTTATCCATGCCTTGGGGAAAATTCCCACTGCATGGTAGCTGGATACGGAGCTACATTAGCGCACCTACGAATGGGAGAAAATGGGGAACAATTTTTTGGGGAAGTTCCGGTTGATAGGCGGAATCGAGGCATTGGATGAAGCTTTTGCAGGACATTGATGCCTTGGTATTTGATGAATCATGCCCTCGTATGGAGTATGGGGCACCAACCTGGGATACATATATGCATGATATTGTCAACTTCTGCAACTTATCAATGGAGGAATGCGATAAAGAGTTGTGAAATATCACTCTCTCCGAATTAGAGGGAGAACGTGTAGTTGTCGAACCCCCGTTGCAGACCGTCGATGTGTCCAATCCTCTTAAGCCAAGGGAAGTCAACATTGGAATAGACGAGCAACCTAAGATAGCTAAAATAGGGGACTATTGGGATGACGATACTGTTGGGAAAATCGCAGAACTCCTCACAGAGTACCAGGACCTGTTTCCTACGAAATTTTCAGAACTCAAGGGAATTATAAGGGACTTAGGGGTCATGTGCATCACTTTGAAACTAGATGTGTGTCCTGTTAAGCAACGACCTTATCAATTAAACTCCAAGTGTAAGCAGAAAGTCAAGGAAGAAATTGACAAAATGCTAGCCACAGGTATCATCGAACCGATCGAACAGTCAGATTGGGTAAGCCCTATGGTGGTTCAGGAGAAAAATACTAAGGGAGAAATAAGAATCTATTTTGACCTGTGCAAATTAAACGATGCCTGCATTCACGATCCCTTCCCTATGCCATTTTCTAATGAAATTCTTGATAGTGTGGGCGGGCAGGAAGCATACTCGTTCACTGACGGGTTTTAGGGATATCATCAAATCATAATCACACCTGAATATCGCAGCAAAACTACATTTGCTACTGAATGGGGATCCTTCCAGTACACCGTCATGCTGTTTGGGCTCAATAATTCCCCTGCCATCTTTTCGTGGGTGGTGGTCACAGTATTCAAGGTATTCATCCACAAGTTTTTGGAGGTATATTTTGATGACTGGACCATATTCGGGTTGGTAAAGAAGCATGTCTAGCACCTGCGCATGATGTTGGACACTTGTTGAAAGCACTAGATTTCCCTAAATATTAAGAAGTGAATATTATACGTACCATTAGGGATATTGTTAGGCCACATATTCTGTCGACAGGGACTGATGGTAAACCCCGCCAAGGTGGCAGTTATCATCAACCTGGCAGTCCCTAAAACTGACAAGTAGCTACGCTCTATCCTTGGACATACAAGCTACTACAGGAAGTTCATCCAGGGGTACACACTAATCACAACACCCATGGAGAAGTTGCTAAAGAAGGATGTTTCATTTTTTTGGGACGCGGAGTGTCGAAAGAGCTTTGAGCTACTCAAGGAAAAGATGGTTTTTTGTGCCTATCCTCATATTTCCTAACTGGGTGAAGGTTTTCCATGTCCATGTAGATGATTCAGGAATCACCCTGGGAGTTGTCCTTATGTAGTCAAGGGAAGGGGACATTGACCACCCAGTTGCATTTTCTAGTAGAAACTTTCAAGTGCAAAGCGTAACTATTCTACCACTGAGCACGAGGGGCTAGCCATGGTATGTGCCCTACAGAAATACCATCATTACCTACTGGGAGGACAATTTAAGATGTTCATGGACCACTCAGTTTTGAAGTACCTAGTGAATAACCCTGTGTTGGGGAGGAATATCTACCGATGGCTACTACTATTCCAAGAATATGATTTTGAGATCATCGTGAAGCTAGGGAAACTAAATGTTGGGTCGAACCATTTGTCCCAAATCAAGAGTGCTGAAGAACCCACTAGCCTAGAAGAAGGGATGCGTAGCTATTCTCTATAAAGGTGGTTGACACACACTTTGCTGATATCATTCATTTCTTAAATATGGGGGGGGGGATGTGGGGAGGGGGCACCTATAGAATATTCAGTCCAACAGAAAAAAGAGATAGTAACCCGCGCAACAGACTTTACCCTAATAGCGAGCCACTTATATAAGTTGGGAGCTGATGAGGGTACTATGAAGATATGTTTTGGATCATGAAAGACAAGCCATATTATCAGAATCCCATGGAGGCGTAGCAGGAAGTCACTTCGCAGGAAAGGCGATGACGCAGAAGATCTTGACAGCTACGTTATGGTGGCCCACACTACATAATGACTCTCATGCCTATTGTAAAGCCTACGACACATGACAAAGGACAGGAAGACTATCGCAAAGGTACAAAATGCCCTTGCAACCACATATGGCAACACTGTTACCGATGAAATAGGTAACCACACTATTACCTACTTTTGTTTGGTAGCATAAAAAGCACCCAATTTTGAAAAGTGGTGATGCACAATCACCTTCTTTTTTTTTAGCACATTTTTGACACTCTAATATTTTTATTTATGAAGTATGAATATTTGTTTTAAAATGTTAGTGATTTTCATGCTAATTTTGAAACGTATTGATGCAGCATCAACTTTTTTTTTTAGAGCGGTGAATTTCATGCTAATTTTAAAACGTATTGATGCAGCATCAAGCTTTCTTTTTTAGAGTGGTGATTTTCATGTTGGTAATAAAACACAAAACTTAGATAAAAATTATATATAAAAACAATAAAAAAACTAATAAAAATCTAAAAAAAAAACAAAATTAACTCGTAAAAATAAAAATTTAAACAAAAATAAATACATTAAAAAAAAAAAGAATTAAAAAAATTCGAAAATTATATTAAAAGAAATGACAAAATTTGAAAAAAAAACACATAATTTAAAGAAAAAAAATAAAAATTAACCAAAAAAATTTAAAAAAAGAAACATCAAAAACATTTTTTTCTAAGCTATTAAAAAAAACCATATAATTAAAAAAAAAATTTAAAAATAATTTAAATTACAAAATTAAAATTTAGATAAAAAAATAAAATACAAAAAAGAAAAAATTAAATTTAAAAACTTAAATTAAAAAAATAATAATAATAAGAAAAAAAATACAAATTTTAAAATTAACAAAAAAGAACAAATTAAAAAAAAAAAAAAATTTAAAACTGAAAAAGAAAATTAAAATAAAAGAATTTAAAAAAAAAAAAAAAAAAAAAAACTATCATTATAAAACAAAAAAAATGAAAAAAACCATGTGCAAATAATTAAAAAACAAATATCCATAAATTTACTTTTTTTTTTAATGAAACAATTTATAAATTTAAAAAATAAAAAACTAAATAAAATAAAGATTTAAAAAAAAAAATTAAATTTAAATTTAATAAATTCAATAAATAAATTTTAAATTTAAAAAAATAATTAATCTAAAATATTAAATTTAAAAACAAATTTTTTTTTAAAAAAAGAGCAAATTAAATTTAAAATAAAAATTTTGAATTTAAAAAAAAAAAAAATTGAATTTTTTGAATTAAAAAAAAAAAATAAAAAATATTAAAAATTAAAAAAAATAAAAAAAAAGATTTTTTTTATCGTGATGGCGCCGCCAATCGGCATCCCGCCGCGGGAGGCCGATTCTGGAATCACCCTCTCGTGGTGAGAGGCCGATCCCGGGAATCGCCCTCCCGCGGCGGAAGCCCGATCCCGAGAATCGCCCTCCCGCAGCGGGAGGCCGATTCCGGGAATTGTCCTATCACAGGAGGGTGATTCCGAGAATCTCCCTCCCACAAGAGGGCAATTCCTGGAATCGCCCTGCCGTCGCGGGAGGGCGATTCCCGAAATCGGCCTTGCACAGCGGGAGGGCGATTCCCGGAATCGGCCTCCCGCCGCGGGAGGGCGATTCTTGGAATCAGACTCCCGCCCAGTGGTCGGCCTCCACTGCGGGAGGCCGATTCTGGGAATCAGACTCCCGCCCAGTGGTCGGCCTCCACTGCCACCTTGGCGGGAGGCCGATTGGCGGCGCCACAACAATCAAATTTTTTTTTTTTAATAATTTTTTTTTTTAATTTGATTTGATTTTTTTTCTTTTTTAAGTTCAAAAAATTCAAAATTACTTTTTTTAAATTAATTTTTATATTTGAAATTTAATTTGTTTTAATTTTTTTTGTTTTCTTATTTTTTTTATTTTTTATTTTTAATTTTATTTATTTTTTTTGTTTTTAATTTTTTTTTTCTAAATTTTGTTAATAATTTTTATTAAATTTTCTATTTTTTTTTATTATTAAACTTTATGTTTAATTTTTTCATTTAATTTTTTAAAATTTAGTAAATTTTGTATTTTTTTTTAATTTATTTGAATTTAATATTTTTTTTAATTTTTAATTTTTTTATTATTATTTTTTTAATTACATAAAATTTTCATATTTTTTTTTATTTCAATTAAAATGTTGTATTTAAAATTAGTGTTTTTTTTTAATTAAACTTAACATTTTCAAATTAATTTGTCTTTTATTTAATATATATTTTTTAATTTATTTTTTTCAATTTTTCAATTTTAATTGATTTTTAAAGTTTTTTAACTTTTTATTTTAACAATGTTTTTTTTTTCTTTATATTCAAAATTTATTTTTTATTTCAAAATTTATTTGTTTATTCATTTATTTATTAAAATTTAATATTTTTTTTTTAATTTAATAAAATCTAATATATATATTTTAATATATATATATATATATATATATATATATATATATATATATATATATATATATATATATATATATATATATATATATATATATATATTTTAATTTTAATTTAATTTACTTTTAAAAATCTATTTGTTTTTTTAATATATATTTTTTTAAATTTAATATTTTTATTGTATTTTATTTTTAATCTTTAAATTTTAATTAATTTTTCTTTTTTTGCTTTTAATTTCAATAATGTTTTTTTTTTTTTTTTTAAATTTTAAACTTTTAAATTTATTAAAATTTAATATATTTCTTTAAATTTAATTTTTTTTTTAATTTAATAAACATTTTCTTTTTCTTTTTTAAATTTAATTTCTATATTTTTTTTTTATAATTTCTTTCTTTTTTTAACTTGTTTTTTTTTTTTTTTTAATTTAATATTTTTATTTTGTTTTTATTTTTATTTTTTTTATTTCTACATATTTTGAAATTTTAATCTTTAAATTTTTTTTTATTTTTTATTTTTTATTTTTTAGTTTTTTCTTAAATTTTAGGTTTTTCTTAATGTTTGAATTAAAATTTTGTTTTTGTTTTTATTTTTATTTTTTTATTGCTATATATTTTTAAATTTTAAGCTTTAAAATGATTTTATTTTTTAAATTTATTTTTTTTCTTAAATTTTAGGGTTTTTTTAATGTTTGAATTTTACAAATTAAAAAATGTTTTTTCTATTTTTAAAAATGTCAAAAATATGACACAATTTTTTTTTTGTTATTCCAGCATCAACTGGTTTTGTTTTGAGGGTGTTTTTTCAATCTTTTTTTCAAGAAACAATTTTGTTTTTAGCATTATTTTATAAAATGTTGAAATTTGACCTTCAAAAAAAACCAAGTGCGTTCTAGAATACACTTTTTTTGTTTTTCGGGTGTTTTTTCATGTTTTTTGAATCTTTTTGGGCTAAAGTTCCCGTTTTGAGGTCATGTTACCTATTTCATCGGTAAGGGCCTGCAAGAGTTTGAAAAATGGGCCATAGACTTCGTGGGGCCAATCAACCCACCAGGGAAGAAGACAGGTGCCCGCTACATTATTACTGCAACTCATTATGTAACTAGGTGGGCCGAGGCACAAGCGGTGAAGGATTGTACTGCAAACAGTGCTGCACACTTTATTTTTCAACATTTTCTAACCAGGTTTGGCTTTCTGAATATCTTAATGAGCAATAGAGGTACGCATTTGGTTAATGAAACAATACAAGCTTTGACCGAAGATTTTCAGATCCACCATGCCAAAAGTACTCCTTATCACTCGCAGGAAAATGGAGTGGCATAAGATTTTAATAAAATCTTGGAACAGGTGTTGACCAAGATCTGTAATGTCAATCGAGGTGACTGGGATGTGCGCATCCCGTCGGTCCTCTGGGCCTCTCAAACCACATGCAAGAAATTGACCGGTAAAACACCGTTTTAGATGGTTTATGGAAAGGAGGCCATTATGCCCATGGAGTACATTATTCCTAGCTTACGCATTGCAACCTTTACGAACATAGTGGAGCTAGATATCATGGAAGAATGCTTAGCATAGCTAGTCGCCTTAGAGGAATATCGATTCATTGCCAACTTTCATCAGCAAGTTCAGAAGGCCCGAGAAAAATAATGGCATGATAGATATATCCAGCAAAAGACCTTTATGGAGGAAGAATTTGTCATGCTATATGATATCCAGTTCACGAAGCACACGAGGAAGTTCTGACAGCACTGACTCGGTCCCTATATGGTAAAAGAAATCACTAAAAAGGGAGCTATCCATTTAGCTACACTCCGCGACGATATGGTACCCAGATATATCAATGGCATCTCACTCAAACCATACCGAATCAAATGACTATATGGCCAGAGTAGCTGTATGGGGTGGAATACATGCAAGTAGGACCGTTGTGCACACAAGAGATGATCGCAACTCTGGAAGTCTGGAGAGGTGCGCTGGGGACGCAGGGGTTGATCACAAGTTTGGGAGCCCGGGAGGTGGTCTGGGTGCGCAAGGGTCAGCGCAAGTGTCATATACAACTGTGAAAACTATTCGTTGGAACGTGGCAGGCACTTGGGAAATTGCACATCCCGTTTGGGTAGTAGGTTACATGTAATTAATAAGGCGACTTACAAGGACTGTTTATAGTTTCAAGCAATTAATATGGTGACTTACGAGGATTTTTTTCCATTTCCATAATGATGAAGGGAAATTAAGGATCTATGAGCTGGTTTTCCCTCGAGATGGATATAAAATGAGAAATCTCTAGACTACGGGGTTCACCCCTTGGTCCAGCTTATTGACCTTTGAATATCCTCATATCTATCGTCTGTTGGCTATCTACATGACTACTAAAACTGCACCATCCAATGGTAGCTCTACTGAGTTTGTATTCCAGGCTAGGATGCCTGGTACCAACCCCGTTGGCCCCCCGCCTGAGACGACCTCTGAAGAAGGGGAATATGATGAAGTCCAATAAGTAACCCCTATAGCAGAAGAAGTCGCTTCCACCTTAGCCATGTGGAAAGGCAAGGAGAAGGTTAAACAGGTACGATGGGCAGGGGGAAAGCCTCTCACTCCCCCCGGGATTCGGCAGTCCCCTAAGAAATTTCCTAAAAAGAAATCGTCGGTTGTCCCTCCGAACCCCATGGCGCTCTCAGCAAAAGGTATCCAAGCGGCCACGTTGACCTGGTTACTACCTTATGTTCAGCCACGTAGAATAGTGTCACGTATGCCCAACGTGGATGTTTTATGTTCTTACCTTCAGACGTCATTGGTCCCTAAAGATTTTCCTCAGCTGGGGGATATGTTCAGCCACCTCCCCCACATCACGTTTGATGATCACGACTTGGGTAACCTGGATGATTTTCCTTTGCTAGCTCCATACCTATACTTAGAACAGGTCGTTGAAGATGGTGTACCCAAAGTAAAGCCAATTGTTGGGGTCAAGGGAATAGCGGGTCCCGGAATTCTAAACTTATTATGCCTACCTCATTTCGACCGCTACAACATTATGAGCATGGTCATTCGCCAATTGATGGCACTGGTTCACGATGGCTGCTTATGGCTCCAAGGCCTCATACTGATAGATGTTGCTCTCATTCACCGCATTACTGGCCTCCCTATGCATGGGCCTAATCCACGGGATGGCATAGGCAAGAAGTTCGAACATCACCTTGCTAAAACCGTCCAAGACAAGTATGGGGTCAAGCGTAACAAGTGGGACTTCCTGATTGATATAATCAATGACCTCGGTACCCGTCAGGGTACATAGATCCTCGCCTGCAAGGTGATGCAGAAACATTAGGCAGCAACCACCCCTGCCCATGTTATTCAAGTCACGGGTCGGTGTGAGAATGGTGTCTTCTTTAACTAGTCCCAGTACCTGGTAGAAGAATTCCTTGACAACGTGCTTGAGGCTCAAGAGTGTGGCAAAGAATTCTACTACTCATGGTTGATCCTTCTGTTTGTATTATTTGCTTGGGAACTCCCAAAAGACACAATCTTCCCCCCCTAGATCATGGCGTATGCGAAGGGCCACGGTTTGCTAACCTATGGGACTCTAAGGACCGCTAGCATATTGAGGAAAATAAGATCTTCTCGCTACTCCACGAAGGCAGTATCTCAGCAGTGATTGATTCCCAACTGCACCTATCCCCAACGGTCTATGACAAGTACAAGCACATCTCTGCCTTTCAGGTCACAATGCAAAATATGAAAATTTGGGCTCATAAGAAATTTACTTCTCATAATCTACCATACATGACTACCGAGGATGAAATTAAGCGAGTCATAGATGCTTGGCTAGTAGAGTGGAGGGTCTCCGTGTCGTCGACCGCCCTCAATGCAGCAAGTATATCTGGCCCCCAATAGTATCCAAGCCCATTGTTCCACTCAGCTCAGCAATGGCACCAAAGATTCCTACCATCATGCCATAGGTGAATCCTAGGAATCCTACCATGCAGCCTAAACTGGACTCCCCGCCTGACCAGAACATCGACAATGAAGCAACTACTGGTACACAGGTCCTACATAGTCTCAAACAGCGCTGCAAATCATCCCACAAGCAACGTAAGAAGCGTAAATCCACTAAAATTGGCTCCAATGTGGAGGGTACCCTAACGGAGGATGATCTGGACAAAATCGCTGATGTTGTCACCACCGCAGCTCCTGAAAATCAGAACAAGGCTCTGATGGAAGTGTTGCAGATGGAACTACGGGCCCTTTGGCTCAGAGAGGACACCCTTCAAGCAAGCGTTGATCAGGCGCAACATAATCAAACAAGCACAGGGTAGTCGAGGCAGAATCAAGCGAGCGAGGATGACGCAGGGCAGCTGGGCTAGGAGGGCCCTGTCACAGCCCTCCCAACCACTGTGGATAGTCGACCCTGCCAGCTTCCAGGTGTTGCCTTTACATTGGAAACTTCTGATGTGTGTCTCCAAATCCAAAAATGCCTGATCAACCTTGATATCAGTTGACTGGCCAAAGAGAAGCTACGTGAGCTATTTACTGCCATGAATAGTGAATTGCAACTCCGATAACTCTGCACACAACAACACCTTAGCGAGGCCAAATGGACTATTGCGACCCACGTTGCTGAAGTCGCCCAAATCTAGGCTGTGCATGTTGCCATTGTTGCACAGTAAGCTACCTTGGAACAATTGATCGATCGACTATGCGAAGATATGCCTGGGGTGATTTCTACTTCTGTTGGGCCCTAAGATAAGATTGGTGGTCTAATAGCTGCTTTGAAGGCATCCTGGGCTGAGGAATCCACTATCAGGACCAAATTCAAACTTTTGATTGCATCGTTGCAGGCCAAGCTCTAGCCTAGAACCCCCCGGGAGGAACGTGCCCAGCAAGCTACACTAGTTATAGAGGCCACTACTACTATCACTACGCAAATCAGTTAGGGTGTCACTCTTCTTGAAAATGCTATGGAAATTTGGTCACAGGTGCAACACGATCCTCTCCTATGTGATATCGATCAGGAATTGACCCAGAAGGAGCAAGACTTTCAGAAGTTGGAAGCTACGATGTCCACCCTTGTTCCAGCTATGTGCTTTGCACGACTAGCCATGCGCTTCGTAGTGACGTTGTTGCACTGCAAAGGCAAAAGAAAATCCTTAGCGACTATTTGAAACCCTGGTCGGAGGATGCCCTTAAGCTCTCATAGGACATAGATGGGATGGTCCATCAGTTGAACCAGGCTCTTGACAATGTCACTGTTGCCTCAGGAGGAGAAACATCTTAGAAACTGGTGGAAATCGCACAAGCAGCTGTCGCGTAGAGCCTTCAGGTGTTTCATTTTCTTGCTACCGCCATGGAATAGCTAAAAGAAATGATGAAGATCCCACCCAAGTTGTGACAAGGGACGAGTCACAAGATTGTGTTGGGGGCCTGTCGGAATGAGGTCCCCTAGCTGTATTTTTGATATATTTTGGTACCAATTAGCCTAGCGACAGGGTTTAGGGGCGGGTCAAAGTCCCAATGTTTTGTAAAATGGGTCAAAGGGTAGAAATAGAGTCCAAAAACCACAGTTTGTAGACCATAGGATAACAAAGGCTATGATGGTATAAATAGATGGATAGTTTGACTCTAAGAGAACAATTAAGAAGTAATATTGACGGGAGTTATGAATTGTTGAGATCTGTGTTGGGTTTTTTTGGGGTGGTTTTGGGTAAGGACTCCTACTGTCTGTGTGTGTGGAGATCCTCAGTCCTGTTGTGTGCGGACCCCTCTAGGATGTGTGCGTGGTTGTGTTTGGGTTATAAGTGGGTTTGTGTGAATGCTAACTATAATTGAAGTATCTTATGCTATCTGGATTGATCATGTTTATTACTGAAGTGCATCTGTGTTATTTATTTAAGCTGCGAATGTATTTGTAATATGGAATTAGCTGCGATTATAATGTTCTGTAATGGTAATTTTTCATGCGCATGTGGATGCGAGTGTATTGATTAGATCTGTTAATGATAATAGCTTTGTTATTGTTATGTGTTGATTATAACTAGGAATAGACTCATCCTGTGTGAACCCAGTAGTTGCAACTGCAGATCTGCCTTGACTACCTTCTCTCACCCAAGGTGTGGAAACCTGGTTCCAACACCCTCCCATACTATTTTGGGTGAGACCTTGGCCTGCGAAAGAAGGTCATTGCCAAAAGGGCCAGTAGTATAGGGGTTTGTTGGGAAACCTTAACCTCCAAACCTAGGTCAGGACCCCCAAGCCAACATGACATCAAGAGAATTTTTCATTTAAAATATCAGGAAAATACTAGAGACTGTTACTTGTACCAGAATCACACAGAAATTAGAGTGTATGGATGCGAATTGGCACCATACAAGCTCCCACAATACCTCCCCATGAGAATTTTTTCACTCGAATACATCAGAAAAATGCTAAATTATGATGAGATACATTTTTTGTCAGCAAAAAATAAACCACAATTCAGGATCAAGGCACACATTGGATACTTCATATGTAATAGTAGGTCAGTAGGATAAGAGGTAGATAAGATTCTCAAGGAGTTGAAATTAAGCCTAAGTTTTACATTGTCTTATGACCCTCTGGGTATTATTGATAGATTGAGAGTAGAAAATAAAACTACTCCATAGACTCATACCCAAAGGCCTTAAATTGAGATGTATGTGAACCAACAAACTTGGGCAGAGAATACTTTATAGGAAGCTAAGGAGCAGCTTGTTTCTACATCCACATCACAGACTCCTATTCAACGAGAGAAAGCATCCAGAAGACAGAGGGAAGAAGAGTCACCTTCACTGACTGACATTGCAAGGAAGGAATTAAAAATCATGTACAGGAAGGGGAAAAATTTGAATCCAAAAGTAGATACAGAGATGAATTCTGAGAAAGAAGAAACCATGGTAATAAAGAAAACACCATCTTCCTCTTAGGCAGGTGGTAAGTTTGTTGCATCTCCCACAATGTCTTCAGTCTCCTAGGAGCAGCAAGATATTGTCCAAACTACCAAATTTTTCCAAAGGGAGAAAGAGAAGATGGTTTTTGATAGATTGAGAGAAATAAAGCTTAAAACTGAGATTCTTAAGAATAACACATATGCTTAGTTTTGGAAGCAGACTTCCAGCTCCCAAAGCAGGCTACTGTCAATATTTTACTCAAAGAAGGGAAAGATATAGATGGCCTTCCTTGAGGCCCAAATTCCATATCCTAAATCAGCATCAGATTACAGGAAGACAACTTTTGAGTTCGATACAAAATATATTCATCCCATTGACCAATTGGAGATGCATAAAAAAATAAGTGAAATGATTTTCTCCACTCTAACCAACACTACTATGACTATTTCTAAATTGCAGGTTTCATTTTATAATACTCAGTCACAGTTGAATATGGATAGTATTTATTCTCTTGCAAAGGACACCATGATTAAATATTTAGAGGATTTAGTATTAAATTTGGGTTATGATCCTACAAACATGAAAGTTGTAAAGGAATTGATAAAGAAAAAGAATGTTGACATTGTGGCATTGATAAAGAAATTGAAGCTACCATCCACTAAAGACCCTCTCACAAAGGATATTGAAGAAAAAGAGTCTCAAAAAAGTGACATGATGAAGCTTATCATGGAACATAATGCTAAGATAAGGCAGATGGAAACTTAGCTGGAGAGAATGATAAAATAGAAGGAGAAGAATTCCAAACTATCCATGATTCCCCTAGATGTTGAACATCTTACAACAATTCCTACCATCACAGCTGCAACCTCCACTACATCTACTACAAATTTTGTTGAGGGTGTTGAACAACTGACAAAAGATGTGGAGAATTTATCAATTCAGACATAAGAAATTAAAAATTTGCAGGATCAAGTCAAGGCACTACAAGACCAGAAGACTAGGAGTGAATCTTCACACTTTTCTGAAGCTCAGAGGGCTCATAAGCTGATTGAGATGATACATAAATGTGAAAGAGAATCAGCTATTGAATAGACCTTGGCCCAAGCCAATGATATTATTTGGACTAATATTATGAATTATATGGCTCAAATTTGGCCATGTATTCAAATTATCTTTGAGCAGAAAAATTTGATTAAGAAAGAAAGAGAGGCCATTACAAAGATTAAAATCCAGTTGGGAGACATGCATGCCACAGCTAAAAACATAATTAAGTTTCTAAATTATATGAATAGTTATGAATTACATGATTTAGGAATTGATGGTAGAACATAAACAATTTTCAAGGTAAAGAATATTCTGACCAAAAAGAATATTGCTTCTCAGTTCGAGGAGAAATTTCAGAGTTTGGAGATACCAGTAAATAGATTTTTCATGAGGATAGAAGCTCTAAATAAGAAAGGGCTACCCATGTTATTTGTAATTAATGAAAATTTGATTACTCATGAAGATTATATTACAAAACTGGAGGACGTAGCCAGAGACAGTTCAAAATTTGCAAATATCAAAGGTAGTGTGACAGGAAGGGATTTATTATAATCCATGGGGAATGATTTATTCATCCAACATGAATTAAATCATATCTTTGTGGTAAGGAAATAATTTTCTAAGTATACTGAGGTTGATGAAATTTACCAAAAGGTAAGTAAGTTAACCATTCCAGATGAAGGCATATGGGATAAAATCCATGATTTACTAGACTGATTAGTAATTCAAATGTAGTAAGAAGATATGCAAACACATTAGACAACACATCAGCCAGCGCAGCTTAAAAATAGGTCAATTCAACAATTGACTCCTCCGAAGGAGAGCCACCTCTCCATGCATTTTTCAACCTTGCCTATTTAGTCTATAGAGATAGATTATATTGGTTAGAATATTGCAATTATACACTGTTGGTTGAGACAAAAAAATTTGTAACTTATTGTTTAAATACTTCACATTTTGAAGTATTCTGGGTTGATTTTTTAATATAATTTTCTCCAAGTTATTGTAATTTTCTTGTTGTTGGATGCATCAATAACACAAGGAAATTCTTCATAGGATTCGTGTGGTGTACGAATTGGTGATGTTTTTCTTCTATTCATGTGTTTATTCATTGTTTTCTTTCACTTCCATTCCTTAAAAATCTAAATTACATTATGGAAATGGTGATGAATAGGATCTATTGGAATATGCACCCTATTCTGGTTTTAGGTAATATCTATGTTTTCTGTTGAAGTCAAATTAAGGAATTATTCATTGCTCCTTAGTTTCTATTGTACCTTTCATTTCTTTTGTGTCATATTCATTTAAAAATTATGAAAGAGCCAACTAGTGAAACCTATCTTTCCTTGTGAAAATCCTTCAAAGTTTGATGTAGATCTAGTTAATTTTTAGACTCCATAGCCCAATGGAATTATAAGATTTCAAACAAACAAACAATCCAATCAAATCACAAACAAACAAACAATTTTCACAGTAATAACTAGCCTACAACTTATATAAAACAAAGATAAAATTTACAAAGAGATCCCTCTCTGAAGCTAGCAGGGCTAGATCCCAGCTTCCAAAGAAGTTTTGATGTTTTCCTTTGTGTTTGCTCTCACAATCTCAAAAATTACATAACAATAAAACCATTAACACAACTGAAGATAGAAACTCTAGTTGAAGCTTTGGAAATTGCGATAAAGTTGGAAGCTTCACCTATAGGAGACACTAATGCAAGTATGCAACAAATTTAGAGTCACCTAGAAAACCATACCTTGTAATTGCAAGATATCAAGAGAGGTAAAGAACTTAGAGAGAAGTGTGGTGTACAAAGTGAAAAGAAAAGGGCCATTCTAAGGAACAGTGCCTTGTTTTCTGGCATTACATGGCTAGTGGAGCACCTAATCCCTTGAATACAAGATCTAGCCTGTGGTGCGAGATATGCAGGACTAGAGGCCAACATTGGCCAGAAGAGTGTTATGTGTTGTAGAAATATGTGTAGAAAACAAGGAATATTTTTCTAAGTTCTGTAAGGCAGTGGGACATGATGATAATAATTGTCGAAGTTATGATCTAAAGATGGAGCGCAATGTTGATACTTACAAAATGCAAGAATAAGAGTGCACACATGAGGATAATGGAAAACACGGTGGTCGAGGAGGTTATCAAGGAAGTGGTAGAGGAGGTGGTTCTACTCAAGGACATGGATATATAATATTTTATAATTGCAGCCAAGCAGGTAATTTTGTAAGGTACTTCCAGAATCCCACTAGGACAAGTAAGTATTATAAATCCTTTAATCATGTAATTGAAGATTGTCCTATACTTATGGAAAAAATGCAAGATAAAAAGAATCAACAACCCACACAGAACATCGAAATGATGACTTTTGAAAGGAGAACCGATGAACCTTATGTTAGTATTGTCACTAGAAGTGTTGTTGTGATTGAAAGTGATAAAGCAAATGGAAAGAAGGAATTTGAAAATATATGTGCATGGGTTAGAAATATTGTGGATATAGTTCCTATTTTCAATGTTCACAAAGAAAAGAAATTGTTTATGGAAGCCAAAAAAAAAAATTATGGATGGGGGAGCTTCGACTTCTACTGCAGAGCCAAGGCCTTGTAACTATGCCATGTCATTGTTTTTTCCATAGAACCAAGCTACGACATAGGATCAAGTTCTGACACAAAATTGAACAGATCAAGTAAGTATTTTAAGATCTTTTATGCAGACTTGTATGAAGTTGTTAAGAGATCAAAAGGTTGTAGAAGGGCTTTAGGAATTGATAGTTTCATGTTCATCAAAAGAAAAACCACGAAGTGTGATACACACAGTCAATAATGCACATCAACAGAAGAAAACTAAAAAAGAGATGAGAATTAGTGTGCAGATAGGAGAATATGAAATGGATTAAATTGTTTTGGATTTTGGATCTGATGCTAATGTATTGAAAAAAACAGACATGGGAATTAATGGGTAAGACGAAGCTATAATGGTAAAATATTTAGTTAATATTGGAAAATCATCAAAATATCTTTCCTATGGGAAGACTACCATGTGTCACAGTAGATAATGGAGGAGTTCGCACTATTGTTGATTTTGAAGTAATAGAAATTGTTGATGATAGTAATGCTTATCCTGATTTTCTTGGAATTGATTGGGAATTTGAAAATATGGCCATAATCAATTTGAAGAAGAGACAAATGATATTTGAAAGAAGAAATATGACGGTGATTTTTCCTTTAGATCTATTAGAAGGAGTGCGGTACACAGAACCAATAAGAGAAGAATACAACACAACTAACATAGATAACATCTACCAATTCACAGCTAAGGAAGAATATTATATTAATCCTACTGTAGATGGAAATTTGAATTGGGATCATGATAGTTCTTGCACATCAGATTCAGAAGAATAATTGGAGAATTGGTAAAACATGTTGCATGAAGTAACTATAAAGCATTGTGAAATAATGACAAAAGTAGTTTGTTATATGACATCTAAGGTATGTAACCTGCCCTCTTATGATGGTTTGGAAAAATTATATACCTTTATTACTTCTTATGAAGAATAAGTTCCAGAAAAGAAAAGATTGTGAGCTTTGGATATAGTTTTGAGAGCTACCCCTACTCATTGGTGGGGTGCACACAGGAAGAATATAGGAGTTTGGAAAGTATGTGGAAGACTAATGTGGATAAGGTTTGGAAAAGTAGAAACAGAAATGTAGGAGAAATATGATGGTGAAACTAACCCTAAAAAGCATATCCAACTATGCACTACATCATGGAACGAAGTTCCACAGGAGGAATGGGTACATGGATTTATTCACACATTGGAGACAATTTCTAAGAATTGCTACCTAGAAACAAAGCTATGACATGGTAATATGAACTGAGAAGACTTGGTTGATGGTTTTATATTAACATTCAACTTTTAGGATGAATGTACATTCATAGATTCAACCCTTCAAATAGTAAAAGAGAATATATTTGAGGGTGTAACCACACTGACATGGCAAAAAACTAATTGGGCTGCGCAGATAGAACATGCACTAGAATTCTCTAACATTATTGCAGAAGAAGAATAAGATCCTCACAACATCAAAATAGAAGAATCAGAAGGAAAATACAAAGTAAAAAGACCTCATATAGAAATACCAGACATAAAAAATCCATTGAAGACCAAGAAGGTGAATATAGGATCAGAATAATAACCCAATTTTGCAACAGTAGGAGATTCCTAGGATGAGGAGACAGGCAGTAAGGCTACATAGCTACTCCATGAATATAAAAAAATGTTTATCACTAAATTTTCAGATATGAAGGGAATATTAGGATATTTAGGGGTCTTAAAGATTCCCTTGAATCTTGATGTGAAGCTATTCAATAAAAGAACTTACAGGTTGAACCCGAAGTACAAGGCGAAAGTGAAGATAGAACTTCATAAAATTATAGTAGCATGGATTATTGAACCTGTCAAAAGTTAGAATGGGTAATTCCTATGGTGGTGCAAGAAAAGAAGACTCAAGGAGATATTAGGATTTGTGTTGACCTAAGGAAGTTAAACGATGCATTTTTACATGATCATTTTCCTACCCCTTTCACAAATGAAGTGTTGGACAATGTAAGAGGTCAGGAAGCATACTAATTTATAGATGGTTTCATAGGTTATCATCAGAACAAAATTGCAGTTGAATATTGGCATAAGACCACATTTGCTACAAAATGTGGATCATATCAGTATAAGTGATTCCTTTTGGGTTGAAGAATTCCCCTTCTATATTTTATAAACTAGTGGTCGCAGCTTTTAAGGAGTACAATCACAAGATTTTGGAAGTATACTTTGACGAATGAACAATATTTTCTCTATTGAGAAAACATGTTAGGAGTTTGAGGCTTATTCTTGACACTTGTAGACAACATCAAATCTCTTTCAATATGAAGAAGTACATATTATGTGTATCTTTTGATATATTGTTGGGACATATTGTTTGCAAGAAAGGAATCATGGTGGACCCTGCTAATATTGTTGCCATTGTGAACTTGGACCCACCTAAGACAGTAAGAGAGTTGCACACTATGTTGGGACATATATTGTATTATAGAAAGTTCATTAAGGGATATGTGTGGATCATTGTGCCCATGGAGAAATTGCTGAAGAAGGATGTAACTTTTCAATAGGATGAAGAATTCCATAAGAGCCTAGACATATTAAAAGAGAATATGGTAACTATGCCTATACTAGTATTCTTTGATTGGAATAAGAATTCCATTTCCATGTAGATGCCTCTTGCATAGCTTTTGGAGTGGTATTAGCACAACCTGGTGAAGGAGAGATTGATTATCTTATAGATTTTTCAAATAGGAAACTATCTAAAGAAGAGAATAATTACACCACTACAGAAAGAGAAGGTCTAGCTATGGGGTATGCTCTGTAGATGTTCAGAAATTACTTTTTGTGATCACATTTTAATATGTTTACACATCATTTTTCATTGATGTATTTGGTCAATAATCCTATTTTCAGAGGGAATATTTTCATATGGTTATTTTTATTTCATGAGTATGACATTGAATTATTTATTAAACTAAGAAGGATGAATGTAGGACCCGACCATCTATCAATATTCGAAACAAGAGAAAGAACCAACCAACATAGAAGAGAATCTCCCTGATGCGTAGTTATTTGCAATCAGAGTAGCAGATGACCATTTTTCACCCATTATACAGTTTTTGACCACAAAGATGGCTCCTTTTGAATATACTATGCAACATAAGAAAGAATCAGTGGTTAAGGCAACTGAATTTTCATTGATAACAGGACAATTATATAAGATGGGACCATATGAGATACTACGCAGATATGTTCTTGAACATGGAATATCGATGATTCTAGTGGAAGCTAATTGTGGCATAGCTCGTGGACATTATGCATGAAAAGATACTACGCAAAATATTTTTAGAGAAGTATTTTGGTGGCCTACACAACGTAAGGATGCAAAGGAGCATTGTATAGCATGTGATGTGTGTCAAAGAATAGGGAAGCCTTCTAGAAGAGATGAGATGTCATTAGTACAAAAGGTTAGATTGCAGGATTTTGGTAAGTGGTCTATTGATTTTTTTGGACCCATCAATCAACTTGGGAAGAAAACTGTTCCGAGGTACATAATTACTGTGACTGATTATTTGACCAGATGGGCAGAAGCACAACTAGTAAGGAAATGCAACACAAAAATTGCAGCGAAGTTCATCTTTGAGTACATATTGTCTAGATTTGGATATCTGAAGATCTTGATGAGTGACAAGGCTCACACTTCTTGAATAAGAATATTGAAGGATTGATTGAGGAGTTACAATTCTATCATGAGAAGAGTACTACTTATCACCCTCAGGCCAATGGAACCCTGGAGGCATTTAATAATATTTTGGAGAATTCAATCACCAAAGTATGCAATGTAAATAAAGATGATCGGGACCTCAAAATTCAAGTTATGTTATGGGCTTATAGGACCACATGTAAGAATTTGACAGGTCATACACCCTTCAGGTTGGTGTATGGCAAATAATTTGTGATGCCCATGGAGTATATTGTGGCCAACGTGAGGATTTTAGCCTTTACAGATATGGAAGAACCTAAAAAAATAGAGGAAATAATATCATAGTTGATTTCCTTGGAATAAGATAGATTTATAGCAAGATTTGATCAACAAATGTATAAATACATAGAAAAGGCCTGGCATGACAGACATATCAAGTAGAATAAGTTCAAGGTAGGATACCTTGTTCTCCTCTATGATAGTAAGTTTGTAAAATTTCCAGGGAAATTCAAAATGCAATGGTTGGGTCCATATATTATCAGGCATATTAGTGATGGAGTCACAGTTCAATTGGTGAATTTGAATGGAGAATTGATTTAGGGTATGGGAAATGGAAGTAGGTTAAAGTTGTATAGGGATGACCCTACCCCTACAACTTCATTCTAAATATTAAAGGAGGAAAGTATTAGTGCCAACTGCAGTTGAAAGTGGGGACTGGACTATAAACTACCATGCAGAAAGAGCTTAGACATGAGAATATAGTCCACTAAAGCCTGGACTATGAAAAATATCATAGAATCTGTGACATACGAATGGTTGTGCACTGTAATATGAACATGTCAAAGTTTGCCAGAAAAATATGACCGTTAAAAGATAAACTTTCCATTGGAGGAGCCAAAAATTTCATTTATATAGACAGGTTGGAAAAAAATCAAGGGATATATATGTAGTTAATGAGCAAAATAGGAGCAATATCTAAGTTGATCATGAGGTTAGAAGTTCAAGATCGATATAAAAATCTGTTTCCTACAAATATTTAGGCACTTTTATTTCTGTGATCTCAAAAATCACTAAGTATCGAGAAGTTGCAGAAGTTTTGCGCTTGTATGAACACTAAATATATCATTCATGTATTTTAAGAGAACGATATAGGAGTCATGAAAGTCACAACACCCGCAAAATCACCATCAACCACAACACCACCCCTCATTCACCGAAGATATTCATAGAAGAAGACGATGAAGGAAGAGAAAACAAATAAGATTCATGATAAGAAAACTGCGAAGCCACAACAAGAACCCTAACAAGTTAGAGATAGTGAAGAAGAAGTAGAGCAGGAACACATGGAAACATAGAGTAGATCACTTTCATCACCTCTTCCACCATACATGCCACCCAGGAAACCCAATGCAAAAATTTTCAAGGATTCAAAGGATGCGAAGTATGGCACATTTACACCACTGTATCCAGATAAAGTGTCGTTTCAAGGAGAATTGCTGGGAAAAATCCTGCAGTTGAAGTTCATAGATATTGACTTCAACAATAGAAACAAATACCCACACTTCATAACAAGAAGATATTTGAAGTAGGTCCACTACTCGGAGAGTGGTTTGAGAAGTTTGGAACTACATTAGTGGGTAAAGGGGTTGGAGTGGTATGGATTACTGAACATGCTCAATGTACTACACTTTGGCATAAATAGACCAAACACAACTTGTGTAAGATAATTTCTCGTGCAGGTGCACGATGGATGCCTCTAGATGGGAAAAAGGATCCCCATTAATGAAATGTTGATTTGGAGAATCATGAGGTTGTCATATCAAGGTCAGGACCCCATAAAAGAATTTGTGGGAAAATATCAAGACAAAACAGTAGCTCGAAAAATGAAGGAGAAGTTTGGATTAGTGAAATGGAAGTGAGGCTATCACATTAATTCAATCATTAACCATGGAGTTTGATTCGTTGGGCACACATTAGCTGGGAAAATCATGATAAAGTGTCGCGATAATGAAGTCCCACAATAGTTTCCTTAGTAGTGCAGTGCAATAATGACATTCAATAAAACTGGGCTGCATATCTCTACAAGGAATTTTTGGATGACTGTCACAAAGTCCAGGATAAATGTAAAAAATTTCATTATGCATGGCTAATATTGAGTATAGAAATGTTGGCACGGAAATATTTAGAGGATACGTAGTTTCCTTCGGTAGAAGTAGACATGTATGAAACCGCGCGGTATGCCTCGTTGTGGTATACCAATAAGGCATCGAAAGCATAGGAGAAAAATATATTTTTTGTCTTATATCATATGGATTTACATATGTTTTTCAACCAACACCCTTGCCTCTCACTGAGATTGTATGAGAAATATAATGTTGTTGTGAAGTTCAAGGTTGATTTTCACAGAGTATATGTGTAGGCTCAAAGAGATACAATGAATACATAGCATCCTCTACCAACTTAGTCATAGAATATGATATTCCTAAACTAATATAGTAGTGGCCCGCTAAATGGATGATTTCATTGGAGGAAGAGGAAAAAGATATCCAAACAGATGAGGAAACATCGTATCATGGAGGCCGAAGTGGAAAAGATAAGGATAAGGATGAGCAAGAGAAAGACCAGGAGTGGGAACATGATGAGTATCAGCAGGATCATCCTAGAGGTGATGAATAGGATAAGGATAAGAAAAAGACATAAAAAGGGAAGAGGAAGATACACAACAAAGCTTCCCAAGGAGCGAGACAAAGCATAAGGCCAATAGAACGAAAGATATAACACCACTAGTCCTCACTGAGGGGGAATTTGATCAAATTGGGAGCAAATTTCAAGAGGTGATAGTGGAGTTGTGGAACAGGATAGATTATTGCTACAATGCATTCCTAACAAGTGTCGAGGAGAGAATAAAAAAGTTAAAGATATTAGCGTAGAAAACCAAAAAACCAGTGCATATAAGAGAAGGGATCCACCCAAAAAGATTAACAGAGAGAACATTTTGGATGTGGATAATGTAGATACTGTCGTAGCTCTAAATTTTGACTCCATCGAAGTAAAGCAACAGGTGAAAGGCTGGGACCATGTCAATATGAAAATTATCACACTGCCAATTCCGATATTGCATGACTTGCATCAAGGCATCATAAATGAGCTAAAGCAGCGAGAACAACACACCTGAAAATTGAACATTCAAATAGAACAAGAGTGAGCCTCACTGAAGAAACAGGTTGACCAGACCATCAAAGGGAAGGATTAGAGAGAAAATAAGTAGAATAAGCTAAAAGAGGTGGTTGAAGCCACATGTAGAGAAGTTCCAGACATGGATGTCCACAAGAAGGAACCAGTGCAAGCCAAGGTTGCAAAGCTCGGCCTTGCATTCAAGGAATTCAAAAATAAGGTTGTAGATGTCTAGTTTGAGTACAAGCTAAATATATGTGAGCTAAAAATGAAGCTGTAGCTAGCCGTGCCACTAGAAGTGCGAGAACAAAGGGAGATCAACTTAAAAGTCGCAGTGACATGAATCTCCGCAACATTGGAAGAATGTGGAAAGTTGTTGGACGACACTTTGCAGATTTGGACTTCACTGTAGGAATATCCAAATTTACAAAAGCTAGAAGAAGACATCTAGTAGAAGAAAAAGAAGTTGGAGGAAATTTGGGCAACTATGAAGACCCTACCAATCTCGCAGAAGCTTGCTAGGATTAGCAAAGGAGAGATCCTCGAGAAGCAGATATAAGAATTCAGGAAAGAAGAGAAATTTTTGACTGAGAGAACTCAACCATGGTAGGATGAGGCTCTCCAGCTCTCTCAGGAAATGGATGGGAAGCTCTAAGAGCTTCAACAAAGGGAAGGAGTAGTGTTGCAGAAGACCGCAGGGCTAGTTATAGAGGCACTACTAGAAAAAGTGTTGAGTGAAGAGAAGCAAGTCGTTAAGATACTGTAACAATAAAATAGTTCATACAACACCATTGCAACAAAAATTAAAGGAAAATCGGGTGAGTGACTTGGGACGAGTCACATGTGAGTCTTGGGGGCATGTTGGGTGTAGCCTAGATTGCCCTAGATTTTGTCCAAGACTCCACATTTTAAGGAGCGGGGCGTGAAGTGAACCATGCAACAAAGAATTTTAAATATATCATGCGGTATCATAGGGGATTCGGGGTGGGTCAAAGCCCCTCCTTATTGTAATGTGTTTCAGTCTTATTTTGTGGATCCCATGGTATTTGGACCTTGGTATTTTTTTGATGTAATAATATATAAAGGCATGTAATTCTATGTTAGAGTGAGACTAGATGATATGATAGATGGTTACGAGCAAGAATTTGTAATTTGTATTTTGTAGTGAAGGGTGGGCTCTGTAGCTGAGTGTGTGGAGACCTGGGAAGAATCTGCAGCTGAGTGAGAAGATTACCTGTAGTTGTGTGTGCAGGTTGAAGAGCTTATTGTAATCAAAGATGCATCATAATAAAGTAGTCGTTTTGGGATGATATTCTATTTTCTTTTGTTTCTATACCTATTTTCTTAATATCTATTATTGTGAAGTAGTTATTATGGTTCCATAGCGTAGTGTTATGGTATATGATGTTATATAATGTTTTTTTGTGATTAAGTGAATGTGGCAATGTAACTTGTGAAGTTAGAAGTGTAAAACAACATAATAATACCACATCACATATTCCCTTAGGGCTGCAGAAACCTGGTTCTGCAACCAGCCATAGTCACTTCAGGTGAGACTGCGATCTACTTATAATTATTTGCCGAAAGGGCCAATGATCAAGGGTTTTGTTGTTGTGCAATATAGATTGAACCTGGGTCAAGTGCAATCAAGCCAAAACTAGGATATCAAAAGACATTGACAACATTGAAGAAGTTTTATTATTGGCCGAATCTGAAAAAGTACGTGGCAAAGTTTGTGGCTAGATGCTTGGACTGTTAGTAGGTGAAGGCATAATGTAATCATCTGGGTGGATTACTATAACTGATTCTGATTCTAGAGTGGAAGTGGTTGGTCATTTCCATGGATTTCATTACAGATTTTTCGAAGACATCTAGACGACATGATTCCATCATGGTTGTAGTAGACATGTTAAAATACGTAGAGAACTTCATTCTAGTGAAGTCTACTTATTCAGCTAGTGATGTAGCATTGGTATTTATCAGAGATGTGGTCATATTGCATGGTGTTTAAAAGAATATTGTGTTATACAGAGATTATAAGTTCACTTCCAAGTTTTGGAAGAAGCTATTTACACGATTGAGTACAAATTTTTCCTTCAACAAAAAATATCATCCATAAATAGATGGACAAATAGAGAGGGTCAACACGATATTGGACAACATGTTGAGGATTTATGTGATGCATCAATAGAGGATATGGGAGGATTACCTTCCATTGGTTGAATTTTATTACAACAATGGTTACCAGGAGTAACTATGGATGAGTCTTCTTCAGGCACTGTATGCGCAGGGTTGCAATACTGCCGTTAGTTGGAGTGATCCAGTGAATAGGGTATTGATTGGACTAGACATCTTGGAAGAAATGGAACAGGAAATTTAGGCAATAAAGAATATTATAAAGGCATCACAATATAGGAAGAAATTTATGTAGATAGGAACATGATCTTTAATGAGTTTTAGGTTGGGGAACAGGTGTATTTGTGCATCATGCTTGTTATCACTCAGAAAAAGTGAAGCACTATTTGAAATGGTCATAGACTTAATTTGTCAAAGGTATGGTCATAGAGTTCATTTATCACAAGTTGGTATAGGAAAATTTTAATTTTTTCATCTTTAACCTATCCTAAGGTTCAAACCCACCTCCATTCAAGTCATATCATGTCCCATAAATCATCAATTGCTGACATATTTCATTTCCCAATCTTTTTAATTCAAAAAGGTCACTTTAGCCAATTTTTTCTCTTTTCGTAGCGTTTTACACTGTAAAAAGACAATTTTCGGTATGAAATTTCCTAATAGCTTCGTATCGAAACTTTTAGAAAATGAACTAGCCAAGCTGTGAAAAATGGTTTTTCTATCTGTCTTGTCAAATCTAGTGCAAGGTGTTAGTCCATGATTAGAAGAGTTAGCGTGGATGTCATTTGAGTCAGTTAAGGTTAAATAAAGGTACAAAGGTCATGTCTGAGGTAATCATCACTATTTTTAGCATGTATGAGTCATGATTAAGGCTTGATTTGTCATTGAAACTTTAAAAAATTACACAATTGAGTATTTTTCATTCTTCGCTTCATTTTTGCATGCTATTGAGTTTTGGAGAGTTGTTTCACCAAGCCAAGCTAGTTGATGACATTTTCAGAAGTTGCAAGTGTCACTAATGAGGTGAGGCAGAGAACATATAAAATCACCATGGCTGCAAAGAAGAAGACCAACAACGGTGGTAACTGCCTCAGATATGAGCCAGTGGACATGAATTTGTTAAAGGAAGACCCCACTACATTGGAAGTTTTTAGAAGAACAAGGTGTTTGCAATTATACCAAAGGGTGCAAGGGTGTCATTTACAAGTTTCAAAGGAGTTTGATAAGAGTTTTACTGGATCAGCTTCAAAGGTGGGAATGTTAAATATCATAGTAACACCAAAAACCATTGCAGCAACAACAATAATCCCTATAGGAGGAGAGAAATGGTTCAAAGGAATCAAGTTCACCATGCAAGAATGTAAAGAATTCATCAAGATAGAGCATAGTGAAATTGATCTCACAAATGCTATCCCAAGGATCTACATGAAGGAAAATTACTCAAAGCTACTGCTAATCATTCAAAAGTACTTCACATGTGAAGGGAGGTATCACATGGTCTACTCCTACCACCTTAGGCTTTTGCTGCATTTGTTGGGTAAGAGGTATCTTTATTTTCCTTTTTACTTATACATAAGCTTAGCTAAAATGTCAGACAATGTTCAAGTTAAATAAGAAGGAAATGGAACCTCTCTTTTTCATCATGGTTTTATCAAGTTGCTGGTGTTAGAGGATTTAAAAAGATTAGGCAAAGATTGGTTATATTTTCTGTTCATAAGTGGTTTTGAAGTAGATGCTATCACTCCTAAAGTAACTCCCAAACCTAGAGATATCCCATCACCTTCAGTGGCAGAGCAGTCAGAACCAATGATCATGGAGACAGAGCCTTTGCAGAAGGTTGACACACCCAAAGTTACACTTGCAAAACAAAGGCCAACAATTAACAAACATGATAGCAAGAGGGTTAAAAGGAGCCAAAGAGTAGCTAAAGGTAACTTAGAGGACATCTTGCATGCCATTCATATTGAAGAAACTCCCATAGTCCAAGCTGAAGACATAGATGAGGGAGGAAGGAATCTTAAGAAAGGAAAAATAGCTAAGAAGTTAGAATTTGTAGGTTATGATGCTAGATTTATGTTTCAAGCTAGAAAACCAATGACAAGACATGCCAGAAAAGTATTGGAAAGTAGAAAAGAAACTCAGAAGGTCAGTGAAAGAGCTTAGCCACCACCAAACATCATTGACCTCTTCTCACCTACAAAAAAAGAATTATTTATCAAACAGAAGAAGGGAAAAGAGAAAATCAATGAGAAGTCAGAAGTTGAATTCCTTAAGGAACAATTGAAAGATGCAAGTGAAGAGATATAAGTCTTGAGGAAAGAGGCAAAGAAACATAAAGTTGAAAGAGTGTAGTTTGAACAGATGAGAAAGATTTTGGAGGATCAAGTCACAAGTGTCTCTAATACCTTGGAAAACACGGAAAAACTGGTAAAGTGGTCTCAGACACTAAGAAAAGAGGTCAAACATATAAAAAAGGTAACCCTTCATTTGAAATCTAAGAATAGGACACTGAAGGAGTAATTCAAAGATCTTCAAGTGCAATTAGAACTAATTCATGAAGAACCAGAGAAGAAATTTTTGAAGATGACTGTGGTTGGGCAGTTCATAGCTCAATTGATCATAAATGAAGAAGAAACACCACAATAGCCATAAGATGGGATTAAATATGCTTTAGAGAGTTCAATACATGTATAAAATCAAGTTTTTACAACAGGACGTCATTTTGTGAAGATAATTTCGAAATCTATAATTTCTACACTTTTACATAGTTTCGTAGCGTTTCCTAGGCTTAAAGCCAGGAAAACGCTACGAAAAAAAATATAGCAGCATTTTTTCCTCCAAAGTCACTCTTTGCAGTTTCCAGGGAGGGATTTCAGTGGTGGTGATGTGTCATGACTTGGTTGACACCATGGAACAACAAATGAGCAAATTTATTGGGTGCATAAGCTACTTTTTCAATGCTACCAAAGCTCGCTATGAAACTATCCTCTTTTCGTCGTGAGTTATTTTTGAAGGTTTTGGAGCATCTTAATGGCAGTTTTGGACAACTGGACTCCTCCAACATGTCAAGGGACCTTAACATATAATATTTATGACTTGAAGGAAATGTTCTGGAGACAGGTCATCAACCAAAGCTCTCGTTGATGATAAGGGTTATGCATTCCTGAAAAATAGGGTTTTCTTCCACATGTATAGGAGAGTCTTAAATATGTAAAGTGGAAATTAACCTATCATGAATCTTTCAAGCATGTGATGCTTATTTTGTAACTGTTATGTAACTGTTTCACAAGATAAGGTAGATTATGTAATAAATAGGAGTTAGAATCTTATTAGGAGATGTCTTCTTTAAGGTGTATTTGTCAGTTTCTTGTTAGAAGTCATGTTTTTCAATATGTGATGTGTCATAGGAGAATTCGATTAATCTAGCCACCAGGCATATCATCCTTGCTGTAAGAATGTCTATTTAAAGACAAAGCATCGAAGTAGTGAGGGGTTGGAGATTTTTGCACCAAACTACTGCTTTATGTATTTTGACTTATATCAGTAATATAGAGTGACTTTATTCTTGACAGACCTGAGATTCTCATGGGGTTTTTAATGTCTTATTTATCTACATCTTATGTTTTACCATTTGTAGTAGATTTCATTTCTATTATGTAGAAATTTTGAATAACTGATATATTATTCACCGAGATTCTCTTGATCACACACTATTTTAACTTCATGCGTAATACAGAATCTCTTCTACCATTGATCATCACATGCGGAAATAAAATCAATTGCATGCATACATTAAAACCACAAACAATCACACATATGAACACAATATTTAATGGGAAAGCTTAAAGTTGAAAACCCCAACTATCTGTATATTATATGTCATGGAGATCATGTAACAATCATTGTATAAAGCTCCTCACAAGCTCTCAGCACAACCTTGAATTGCTACACACTGTCAAGCTAGATCTAGCAAAACACATGCTTTAATATTTTGCCACTTGATAGCCAGCCTCTATTGCGTTATCAATGCTATGGGATGGCTTCATTAAATAGATAAACCAACTGGCTTGTACTGCGCAATCCTCATGGGCTTCTCCACCTATATGTGTGTTGCAAATAGCAACAATATAGTCACAAGTGATAGTTAACCTGCTCTTTCACCTATTTCTGCACTGGTCTCCACTGAAACTGTCCATGCACTGAAGTTAACTAATGTATTCTTTAGTTGATTAATTAGTTTATAATTATTGAATTAATTAATAATTAATTCACACCACTCTCACTAATTGTATCAATTAGTTAAACTGAATACAAATATCTCAACTATGTTTAGATTAGTTAAACTGAATACAACTTCACTAACTTCCTCAATCAACTCCACCAAACTCTGTCATATGAGTTCTAACTTAAGTATCCATGCAATAGCTCCACTTAACCCTTAGGAATAACGTAATTCCTTCTGTCATCTCCTGTGCCGTATCTGTGCACTTAACTGAAGTGCTCCAAGAGAATAAGATAATGTTTAGAATCCAAATATTATTAAGAGCTAATAATATTCGACATATCTATTTTTATACTGGCAATCCAAAAATAGATTCCGCCCAATATGTCTAAAAATATAAGTCCATATATTTTTTCCGACTTGACCAACCATTCACAAATAGCATCCTGCAACTCATAGAACATGATCTATATGTCTAAAAATAGACAGAGTCTAAAAATAGACTTTGCGCCAAAAATAGCCTGCGGGCCCACTTAGTGAAGGCGACTCCTTTAAGCTCATCATCTTGTTGCAATCTCAACATATTACTCATAATTCATAACTCTATACTCTGAATTCCTTTAGTAATGAAATGATTGTGTTTTCCTATGTTTTAAGAGTGAATTTCCTTTATTAAAGACCTCTACCTACCTCAGCTTCCATGTCAATAAACCTTTCCACTGAAACTACTTATTGTTGACTCCATAAGCTCAATGGTAGCAAAGTTGGATTCTTTCAACCTACAATCATAAAAAACAAGATAAAATTTCTATAGAGTTATCCATCTAGCACTATCATTAACCAATATCATAAATTCCTTTGAGAGAGCCCGCTAAGACTAAATAGGCTAAGCATCAGTCAAAATCTGGTTTGAAACAATTAGGTAGAGTTGTTTGATCAACAACCAATCAAGTAAAATTTTGTGATAACATTTTGGTGCATCTGCCGGAAGCCTGAAGATATACTTTTCAAAAAAAATTTGAAGCTGAAATATTGAAGGTAGTAGGAGCTCAAAAGTTGTTCGAGGCTGCAACTACCTTGGCGACTCCATTCAAAATTCTCATGTTCAAAGGTGGCTTCAAAAAGGAGATATACAAGGAGTAATCCTAACCCGTATCCACCTACAATTGTGGATAATCCAAACACAATTTCCAGAGGCATTCAAGGAAATTCTGCACAATCAGGTATTCCATTACACATAAAAGCCTTGTCCTCTGAAGTTTGAAGAAGTCCAAACGATAAAAATTTTGATGATAAAATTCAGGAAGTCTTGTTTAGGTCTGAAAATGAAAAATAATTGACTGAGATTGTTTTAGACCTATAAAGAAGAGGTATTGATACCTCAACCTTAGTGACCCAAAAATATAAAGAAGAGTTCTAAGAGGCAGTCACATCAGAGTTATTGTTAGAGAGGGAATATTTAGATAGGCTGAAGGAACTAAACCCATTTTAAATATTGCTAAGAAGTAGATCTGGCTTTCCTTTACTTGACTGAGTTCAATTATAATTGGATTACAAAGACCAATCACTCCACCTCCTAACAATTCCTCTTCCTCTACTATTCTTGTCCCTAAAACTACCACAGTTTTTGTTATTATGGCTGGAAATGTTCCTCCTCCACCTACTGTTGCACTTGCTAGGTATGCCCCTCTTATTCTCCCAGTTCTCCTTAATGCCCTTCCTAGAAAATATTCTACTAGAATCAAAACTTGGGGAACTGATGAAGAGATTACAGCTGAAGAACATGTAGATCAGTTTAATGATTTTATAGACATGGAGGAGGTTAGCCATGAGGATGTAAAGATGAGACTATTTTCTTAGATTTTTACTGGTGAGGTCATAAATTGGTTCAAAGCCCTTGCTCCAGGAAGCCTACATAATTGGAATTAATTTGAAGATAGCTTCTTGAGAAAATGGGGAAATAGAACCAACCCTCTGCAAGCCCTGACTGAGTAAAATAGTTTGAAAAGAGATGTTGATGGAACTGTCCAAAATTTCTCCAAGATATTTAATAAAGTTTATGAATCCATCGCTGCCCATCTAAAGCCTCCACCTGGAGTAGCTCAGCTGAGATATGTTGAGGCTTTTTACTATGACTTTTCTATCATGCTCAGAGAAAGAAAATTCGCTTCACTAGGTGAAATGAAAAATGATGCTCTAAAGGTGGAGGTCAATATGATAGCAGATAAAAAGTCCAATATGGCAAAGACAAAATTGAAAGAAGAAGATAAGCCTTCCACCTTAGATGAAAAATTTGACTCCATGATGAAAGCAATGGGAAAAATGATGGATAGGCTCACCATTGGAAACACTTCTGCTCCTCCTGCACAACATCAACCACAGTTTAGAAATCCTTAGTTAAAAAGAGCTCAAAATCAACAGAGACCAAGGGAAACAGAAATCAACCTGATTCTCAAGTAAGGCCTCCTTTTTAGCAAAATTTAGTTGATGAAGAAGATCAGCCTGAAATACCAGAAGACTCCATTCATTTCTTAGATGAAAACATGTCTGGAATGTTTTTGACCAAGGAAGAGCATGATGATTCAGATCATGATGTAAAAAAGGGTGAGGAACCATCTGATTACCTTAAAGGATATCAACATGCAATCTTTGACATTCAGAAACAATACAACCTCAGAAACAGAAATTTTCCTATTACTGCAAACAAAACACAACCCAAGAAAGATGAACCTAAAGCAGTTGAGGTTAGAAAATATCCACCACATCCTCCTCCTGTCAAAGAGATTGAGAAAATTACTTATGTTTTCAGTTTGGAGAATGATATTTCCAAAATCAAGATCCTAGTTCCTTTTGGAGAAATTATAAGGTGAATGAATATAGAAGTAAAATTGTAAAATTTTGAATTCCCAACCAGGAGCTGCTGACATCCTTAATGTTCAAGAAGATCATCCAACCATATACTTAGGACCAAGATTAGAAGATGATCAGAATGAAGAGGTGCCTCCTTTCTATGTCAGTCTTAGTATTCATGACATGACATTACATAATGTCATGTTGGATTCAGGGGCCTCTCATAACCTCATGCCTAAAGTAATTATGGAAAGGATGGGATTGGAAATTAATAGGGCATAGAAGGATTTGTTTTCTTTTGATTCAAAAAGAGTTTAGTGCATTGGTTTGATAAAGGATGTTGTTGTTGGTCTTACAGAAGTCCCTGCCAGGACAGTGGTAATGGAAATTATGGTAGCAAACATTCCACCCAATTTTGGCATATTGCTATCAAGGTCATGGGAAGAAAAGATCAAAGGTACCATGTAGATGGAACTAACTTATGCCACCATTCTTGTTTTTGATGAGCAAAGAAGACTATATAGAGAAAGAAGGATGGATTATATGGTACGTAGTAAAGACAAACCTTAAAATTTCCCAATATATGTTTTTGAAACTAAATTAGGTTATGTTATATTTTTCAATGAAATAACTGATGAAGCAGAAGATGAGAAGAAAGCAGAAATTCAAGAGGTTGAAAATCAGCAAGAAGAAAATCATAAAAACAGTGAAGAAAAGGAAGAAGGTTGGTGGTTGTTAGGGGGTTGGAGTAGGAATTTGGATCACAACTCCAAAAGGTGAAAGTAAGTTCTTTTCTTTCAAACTGAACTTTGATTGCACAAATAACATGGTTGAGTATGAATCTCTAAATTATTTATTAAACAAGTTGAGGGTGTATATCAAACCAAGGATATGAGAGGGCATATATAAATTTGATCATGGAGATGTTAGAGAATTTTCAAGGATATTCCTTTATTGTGAAGACTAGGGATCCAAACTCAGTAGTTGGCTCCCTAGATGTCTATACAAGTCTATTTATTATTCCTGCACATTCCACTGCAAGATATGAGGTTGAAGTTCATCATAGGCCTGCTATCCCTGACAACATAATTCATTGGCAGGTTTTTGAGGATGACCAAAAAGTCAAAAACTTCATAGAATCGAAAGAGGAGTTTGAAAGCAGACAAGTAGATCAACAAAACATGCTTGCTAAAACTAAGGGTAATTTTGAGGTGTTTCAGTTGAAGAATAAATCTATACCTAAATGTATCATCCCACTTGAGAAGCTTTTTGACCAAAATGATGTGTTCAAGTCTCCTAGGATACAAGCTGATGATGAAGACGTAGAGAGTTGTAACCTTGGTACAGTATCAATGCCAAAAATGATCAAACTTTCTAAGTTTATTTATGCATATATGAAACAGAAATATATTGAGATGATGAAAAGGTTCATAAATGTTTTTTTGCATGGAGTTATGCTAATTTTAAGAAATATGATATTACTATTATTCAGCATACCATTCCCATTAAAGAAAATGAAAGGCCTTTCAAACAGAAAATGAGGAGGATTAATCCACTTCTCATGCCTCTGATTGAGAAGGAAATTAAGAATCTCTTTAATGCCAAAATTATTGTCCCAATTAGATTCTCAAAGTGGCTTGCAAAATTGGTTCTAGACAGAAAAAAGAGTGGATAAATCAAAACCTGCATTGACTTCAGAAAATTGAACAAAGCCTCTTTGAAGGTCAATTAACCTCTCCCAAAGATGGACCAAATTATACAGAACATTGTTGGTTCCCAAAGGATGTAAATTTTGGATGCTTTTTTAGGATACAATCAGATACTAGGGCATCGAGAAGATCAAGAGAAAACTTCCTTTACCACACCATGGGGTACATTCATGTATGCCAAGGTGCCCTTTGGTCTGATGAATGCAGGAGTGACCTTTCAAAGAGAAATGGACATTTCCTTTGTTGAGGAGAAGGATAAGTTGGTGGTTGTCTATCTGGATAACATAAAAATTTTCTCAAGGGGAGAGGAATACCACTTGAAGCATCTGGAGAAAGTCCTGCTGAAATGTAGAAGGTTTGTTATTTCTCTTAATCCCACTAAGAGTATTTTTTCTTTAACTTCTAGAAAGCTACTTGGGAATATTATATCTAGATATGGGATAAATATTGATCCAAGAAGGGTAAATTCCATTCAGAAAGTGGATCTACCTAGAAGCAGGAAGGAATTTTAGTCTTTCCTTGGAAGAATAAATTTAGTGAGTAGGCTTATTCCCAATTTTGCTGAGATTGTCAAAGACATAATAAAGATGTTGAAGAAAGTAGATGACATTAATTGGACATTAGAAGCAAAGCACTCATTTTAGGAAATCAAGAAGGCACTCACTCAAGCCCCGGTGTTGATTAGCCCAGATTTTTCAAAGGAATGTTTGGTTTTTACATTTTCTTCAGAAAATATAATTGCTGGAGTTTTGCTGCAGAAAGGACAACAAGGTACTAAGCAACCCATCTCATTTTTTAGTAGGACCCTAGCTAATTCAGAATTGAAGTACAATATCTTAGAGAAACAGGCCTATGCTTTGGTCAAAGCCATCAAAGATTTCAAAATTTACATTATGCATTCTCATGTAATAGAATTTGTTTGTAATGCTGTTGTGAAGGACTTCTTAACTCAAGATGATCCCGATGGTAAGAGAGGGTAGTGAATAGCTAACTTGCTGGAATATGACATAGACATTAGACCTACAAAATTGGTGAAAGGTCAGGGGCTAGCAAAGCTGATGGCACAGTCTAATTTTGATTGTCATGATATGAATTTAATTGCAGAAATTTCAAAATTATCAGATGAAGATGAAGAGATTATTCCCATTGAAGAGAAATACATATTTTCTAACTGGTACAAAGACATTGATTTTGTATTACATCATCATAGGTCTCCTGTTGAATTGAGAAAATCTAAAGCAAGGTTTGTGAAGCTGAAATACCTAAGGTACTACATCATTGATAAAAAATTGTATTGGAAAGATACTGGTGGTATTCTTTTAATTTGTTTGCTGGAAGAGGAGGCAGAAAAAGTGATTGAGGAGCTTCACAAAGGAGATTGTGGAGGTCATCATTATTGGAAGGACACAACAAATAAGATTCTCAGAGCAGGGTACTACTGGCCTACTATGTTCAAATATGTCTACAAAAATATTGCTTCCTGCCATGAATGCCATATTTTTTATGGTAAGAAAATGCTTGCTCCTTTACCCTTGATGACTATCTATGTTGAGGCAAAATTCCACTAGTGGGGGCTAGATTTTATCGATGAGATTAATACATCATCTTCAAGTTAGCATCGCTGCATTTTGACAGCAATTGGTTATTTCACCAAGTGGATTGAGGCAATCCCAACTAAGCAAGCAAATGATTCAATTATAATTTCCTTTTTGGAGAATAACTTATTATCTAGATTTGGCTGTCCTATGAAGATCATCACTGACAATGCACAGGAGTTCAAATCCAAGAGGCTGATCAATTTTTTTCATCAATATCACATTACACTTGGAAATTCTACTGCATACTATCCACAAGGTAATGGTATTGTTCAGTCTTCTAACAAAAGCATTGTGAGGATTATTAAGAAGGTGTTGCAAGAAAATAAAAAGTGATGGCATCTGAAGCTGAAGTATGCTCTGTGGGTTGATAGAGTGTGCAATAAAAGGTCAATTGGTACTTCACCTTGTGAGTTGGTAAATGGAGTTGAAGCCATCTTTCGTACATCCTTTGGAGTGCGTGTCATGAAGTTGCTGCAAGGATTAGAGGAGGAGAAAAATGCAATTCAGAGGAGAATAAACTAGTTGATAGCTCTGTAGGAAAAAAGGGAGGAAGTCTATAACATCAATCAACAATCTCAAAACAGAATTAAGAAGACATTTGATGGGAAGGTTAAAGAGGAAAAATTTCAGATTCAAGATGTGGTATTGAAGTGGGACACCGGAATTAAAGAAAAGGGGAAAAACGATAAGTTTGAGAATATTTGGAAAGGTCCATTCATAGTGGCTGCATTCCATGGAAACAACACTTACATACTATAGGATATGGATGGACAACCTTGTGTTGGAGGACCTGTCAATGGCAAGTTTTTGAAGAATTATTCCTCTTAAGCTCTACTAGTCTTTCATTCCATTGTATATATTCCATTTTGTTATGTTTTTCTGCTAATAAAGTCAATATGATCATCAAGCTTTAGCGCGAGCTGAAGTCCATTAGAGTTTTAAGGAAAGCTTGGAAAATTTCAGAGTTTTTGTTTCCAAGAAGATGGATATCACTGGAATTAAAAGTTCTTTGGTGTACCACAAGGGCACACCATCCAAAGTGGAACCACTGTTATCACTCAGAAAAAGTGAAACACTATTTGACATGGTCATAGAGTTCATTTGTCAAAGGTATGATCATAGAGTTCATTTATCACAAGTTAGTGTACGAAAATTTTAAATTTTTCATCTTTAACCAATCCTAAGGTTCAAACCCACCTCCATTCAGGTCATATCATGTCCCATCAGTCATCATTTCCTAGCATATTTCATTTCCAAAGATTTTGAATTTAGAAAGGTCACTTTAGAAATGTTTTCCTCTTTTCATAGCGTTTTACACTGTAAAAAGACAATTTTCGCTATGAAACTACCTAATAGTTTCGTAGAGAACTGTTAGAAAATGAACTAGTCATGCTATGAAAAAAAAATTTCTGTCTTGTCAAATCTGGTGCAAGGTGTTAGTCCATGGTTAGAATAGTTAGGGTGGATGTCATTCGAGTCAGTTAGGGTTAAATCAAGGTACAGAGGTCATGTTTGAGGTCATCATCACTATTTTTAGCATGTATGAGTCATGATTAAGGAATGAGTTGTCATCTAAAATTTAAAAAATTACCAAATTGAGTCTTTGTCATTCTCCACTTCATCTTTGCATGCTAATAAGTTCTAGAGAGCTGTTTCACCAACCCAAGGTGGTTGCTGGCATTTTCAAAAGTTCTAGGTGTTACTAATCAAGCAAGGCAGAGAAGGTATAAAATCACCATGGCTACAAGGAAGAAGACCAACAAAGGTGGTCACTGCCTTATATATGAGCCAATGGACATGAATTTTTTAAATGAAGACCCCACTGCATTGGAATTTTTTAGAAGAACAGGGTGTTTGCAATTCTGCCAAAAGGTGCAAGGGTGTCATTTGCAGGTTCAAAGGAGTTTGCTAAGAGTTTTACTGGATGAGATTCAAAGGTGGGAATGTTAAATCTCATAGTAACACCAGAAACCATTGCAGCAGAAACATGAATCCGTAGAGGAGAAGAGCAATGGTTCAAAGGCATCAAGTTCACCATGCAAGACTGTAAAGAATTCATCAAGACAAAGCATAGTGAAATTGATCTCACAAATGTTATCCCAAGGATATACATGAAGGAAAATTACTCAAAGCTGCTATTGATAATTCAAAAGTACTTCACCTGTGAAGGGAGGCATCACATGGTCTAATCCTACCACCTTATTCTTTTGCTTCATTTTGTGGGTAAAAGGTCTCTTGATTTTCCTTTTTACTTATACAAAATCTTAGCTAAAATTTCAAACAAGGTTCAAGTTAAACCATAAGGAAATGAAACGTCTCAATTTCATCATGGTTTGATCAAGTTGTTGTTGTTAGAGGAGTTAAAAATATTAGGAAGAGATAGGTCATATTCTATGTTCATAAGTGGTTTTGAAGTAGATGTTATCACTCCTAAAAGAACTCCCAAACCTAGATATATCCCATCACCTTCAATGGCAGAGTAGTCAGAAAGAGTGAGCATGGAGATAGAGCCTTTGTGGAAGGTTGAAACACCCAAAGTTAGACCTGCAAAACAAAATCCAACAGTTAGAAATCATGGCATCAAGAGGTTTACAAGGATCCAAACAGTAGAGAAATGTAACTTAGAGGACATCTTGCATGTCATTGATATTGAAGAAACTCCCATAGTCCAGGCTGAAGACATAGATGAGGGAGGAAGGAATTTAAGGAAGGAAAAAGAGCTAAGAAGTTAGAATTTGCAGGTGATGATGATGGATTTATGTTTCAAGCTAGAAAACTAATGACAAGACATGCCAAAAAAGTCTTGGAAAGCAACAAAGAAAATCAAAAGTTCAGTGAAACAACTCAGCCACCAACAAGCATCATTGACCTCTCCTCACCTGCAAAAGAAGAATTAATCATCAAACAAAAGAAGGGCAAGGAGAAAATCAATGAGAAGTTAGAAGTTGAAGTCCTTAAGGAATAGTTGAAAGATGCAAGTGAAGAGATATAATCCTTGAGGAAAGAGGCAAATAAAAATAAAGCTAAAAGAGTGCAATTTGAACATATGAGAAATATTTGGTAGGATCAAGTCAGAAGTGTCTCTAAGACCTTGGACAACACAGAAAAATTGATAAAGTAGACTTAGCCACTAAGAAAAGAGGTCAAACATATCAAAAAGGTAAGCCTACATTTGCAATCTTAGAATAGGACACTAAAGGACCAATTCAAAGATCTTCAAGAGCAATAAGAACTGATTCATGAAGAACTGGAGAAGAAAGGTTTGAATATGACTGTGGTTGAGGAACCCATAACTCAACTGATCATAAATGAAGAAGAAACACCACAAGAGGCATAAGATGGGATTAAATATGCTTTAAAGGGTTCATTACATGCAAAAAATCAAGTTTCTACAGCAGGAGTTCATTTTGTGAAGACAATTTTGAAATATGTAATTTATGCACTTTTACACAGTTTTGTAGAGTTTCCTAGGCTTAAAGCTACGAAAACGCTACAAAAAAAATTGTAGCAGCCATTTTTCCTCTAAAGTCACTTTTTTCATTTTTCAAGGAGGGATTTTGATGGTGGTGATGTGTCATGACTTGGTTGACACCATGGAACAACAAAGGAGCAAAGTTGTTGGGTGCATAGGCTACTTTTTCAAGGCTACCAAAGCTTGCTATGAAAATGTCATGTTTTCATAGCGAGTTATTTTTGAAGGTTTTGGAGTATCTTAATGGAAGTTTTAGACAACTAGACTCCTCCAACATGTCAAGGGACCTTAACATCAAATATTTATGACTTGAAGGAAATGATGTGGATATAGGTCATCAGCCAAAGCTCTCATTGGAGATAAGGGTTATGCATTCCTGAAAAATAGGGTTATGTTCCACATGTCTAGGAGAGTCTTAAATATGTAAAGTGGAAATGATCCTATCATGTATCTTTCGAGCATGTGATTATTATTTTGTAACAGTTTCAAAAGATAAGGTAGAGTATGTAATAAATAGGAGTTAGACTCCTTTTAAGAGATGTCTTCTTTAAGGTGTAGTTGTTAGTTTCTTATTATAAGTCATGTTTTCCAGTTATGTGATGTGTCATAGGAGAATTCGATGAATCTAGCCACCAAGCAGATCATCGTTGTTGTAAGAATGTCTATTTAAAGACAAAGCATCAAAGTAGTGAGGGGCTAGAAATTTTTTGCACTAAACTGTTGCTTTATGTATTTTGACTTATATCAATAATGCAGAGTGACTTTCTTCTTGACAAACCTAAGATTCTCATGGGGTTTTTAATGTCTTACTAATATACATCTTATTTTTTACCACTTGCAGTAGATTTCATTTCTATTACTTAGAATTCATAACTCTATGCTCTAACTTCCTTTAGTAATGAAATGACTATGTTTTCCTATGTTTTATGAGTTAATTTCCTTTGTTAAAGACCTCTATCTGCCTCAGCTTCCATGTCAAGAAACCTTGCCACTGAAACTACTGATTCTTGTCTACATAAGCCCAATGGTAGCAAACCTTCATTCTTTCAACCTACAATCATATAAAACAAGATACAATTTCTATAGAGTTAGCCATATAGCACTATCATTAACCAATATTGTAAAATCCCTTTGAGAGAGCTAAGTTTCAGTCAAAAGTTGGTTTGAAACAATTACATAGAGTTGTCTGATCAGCAGCCAATCAAGCAAAATTTTGTCATAACAAAGCCCAGGAATATTTCCTTGCGGATTGGATCATATGCCAGGTTAACACCTCGATTTTGTGGACCTTTCAAAAGTATTGAAAGGATTGAACCTATTATCATTCTATAATTTTAAGATTGGAAAGAATAATTATATAGGACAACATCAAAACTGCTTTGGAGCCTAGAATCTAGCCCTTCTAGACTCAGAGAGGGATCTCTCTTGTAGATTTAGCTTTGTTTTATGGATCTGATATTAGGCTAGTTATAATAATAGTAAAGATTGATTTTTGATTGATTGTTTGGTTGGATTAGTAGATCTATTTACACTAATTCCATTGGGCTATGGAGTCATAAAAGGCTCGGTTGTTGCATCAAAGTTTCAAGAGAATTCATAAGGCAAGCTAATTATGCTTACTGGGTCTTAAAACATAATGAATTATGAGACGAAAGAAAAAACGAATTCAGTAATGGTTAGAAAGAAATTAATAATTTCTTAATCAGAATTCAGAAGAAAAGCATTCATATTGTAAACACGGCTAGAAATAAGGTTCTCTAACATCAATTCTTAATCTTTAGATTTATGTTTTACAATCATATTTAAATGATTCACTGTGAGAAAAACAATGGAAACATTAACACAGAAAAGGAATAACATCACCAGATAAACATAACTCAAGTGTCCTTCAAATGGTATTTTATTATTGATTCTCCCGCTTCAAGAAAATACAATTCTCCAAAAGAAATTTTTTACAATCCAGGGTCCAACCCATGATACGCAGAATGTATGAAGTATTTAACTTCGTTCTACAATGATTGTTGTATCTACATAGGCAATATGTTATTAATTACAAAATAAGAAAAATTTGACTAGTTTGACCACAAAGTGGACACGATGAACTTAATTTGACATTTGGCCCTATTTTTCAAAAGGTCATTGCTGCATGATTTGATCCACTATTGTGATGGATGATTTGGGTGATCTAGTGATGTTCTGATCTAAATGATACACTGGCCTTCACGCTTCTTGGTATTCACACAGATTTTTCCACTACCGCTCATCTGGAATCCTAATCACCTTTTGATATATTTCATGTCTCTGTGAATCTAACAAAAGTTGGCTTCAAAATAAAAATGTGTTTAATTTCATGTTGGATGAATATATCATTGCTCATGGCCTCAAGAAAATATCTTCCTGTCATTGATCCTCTAAGACCTGCAAACTTGGCTATGTCTTTAGAAATATCTTTTAGTTTCTTCACATAGTCTTCCCTATAAATGAGCTTATCATTTATCACGAATAGTGATGGTAACCCTCTTTTGGTTATTGGATAGATCCTATTAAAGAATCTACTGGCAACAATTTCAAAATTGTGGTACTTTTCCTCCAACTAAGTGACCAAAATTTTCTTAGTGAGCACCTTCTTGACCTCTACAATTGTTGTTGTTTTGTTTTCCACTCCAAGTTCATCCAATTCATACATGCTATTGGAATTTAAAAATATTATGATGTTATTTGTTGTGTAATAATTTTCGGTGAAAATCACATAAAAGAAATTTTTGTTGACGCGTTTCGAACCAGCCAGTGTGGTTCATCATCAGGACAAGATGAGAAATCTGATCAGGAAACTAGTTTAAGTAGATCATAACATCTCCAACTAGCCGTTGGAAAAACGGCCAGTTTGACTAGAATAGAATTTTTTTTTTTTAACATTAATTCTATTATATTTTAAAATTTAATTATATTTTTATTATAAATTCTATATAAAATGAAATATAAAATCAAATCGAATCAAATAAATAAATAAGTAATAATAATAATACTTAATTAATCAATTATTTTAATATTACTAAAGAGGTAAGTTTCCCGATTTAAAAATAAATAAATAAATAAAGAAAAATAAAAATAAATAAATAAAAATTCATTAACAAATAAAAAATTAAAAAATTAAAAAAATTAAAATTAAAATAAAAATCAAAATAAAAAATAAAATAATATATATATATATATATATATATATATATATATATATATATATATATATATATATATATATATATATAATAAAATAAAAACAAAACAAAAATACTAATCAAAACCAAATTAATAAAATAAAAGGAGCACATCTGGAGAGAGGAATCAAGATCGAGAGAAGAAAGAACGATCCGAAGGAGCAAAAAAATAAAAATAAAAAAATAAAAAAATAAAAAACTTAAGAGTGAAGGGCAGGAATCCAGCATCTGCTAACATTCCACCCATCATCCCTATTAAGGTTTACCAGCCTCTTTTCTATTTCCAAGGCTTCCCTAAACTTTCGGTGGTGGAAGTGGTCAATTGTTGCAATAACCTTAGTATCTTCAATACAAATATGGTGTTTTGTTTTTTCAGCATGCTCTGCCAAGGTAGAGAACCGAGATCTACCATGTCTAAGGTCAGTGACATGTTCATGAATTCTTTGGTTAATTGATCGACCAGTTTCACCAATGTAAGGTGTCCTAGAGGAACATGGAATCAAATAAACACCCTTACCATCCATCAGGAAAATCGAGTCTTTAACAGTTCTAAGAGAACTACGGATAGTGCGGAGAGGCTTGAAAGTTGAAGAGACATTATGTTTCTTCAAGATCCTTGCGATTTTATCAGTAGTACCTTGAATAAATGGAAGGTGAACTCCTGATGACCGATCGCAAGGATCTTTCTTAACCTTGGGACCTTTCTTATCTTTTTGAAAAGCTCTAAGACATTGAGTCCTGTTATAACCGTTCTTACAGAAGAAATTAAAGAGATGCGATTTTTCACCTTCAAAGTGGTTCACATCTGAGATTCTAAAGGCTCTGGTGACTAGGGTACTGAGAACCCCAAGCTTCTGAGTTGGGAAATGATGAGAGCTAGCATGTAAATACTGTTCAATATGTGTCTTCTTTCTAAAAACTTGATGAGAGAAGGAACCATCATCATTTCTCGAAAGAAGGACATCTAGAAAGGGCAGGCTACCATAAAATTCGAATTCCATGGTAAACTTAATGAAGCCAGATTGATCATTAAGATGTTGGAAGAAAAGGTCCAATTTCTCCTTACCATGGGGCCACAACACACAGGTGTCATGAACGAACCTTTTCCAAAGATTCGGTTGAAAAAGGGAGGAGGAAAGTGCCTTTGATTCAAAGTGTTCCATGAAAATATTAGAAACAACAGGGGAAAGGGGGGAACCCATGGCCACACCACAAGTTTGTTCAAAGAAAACACCCTTAAAACTAAAGAAGGTCAAGGTAAGACAAATCTCCATGAGATGAGCAGTATCAAGATCCGTGATATGAGAGATGACATCAATGGATTCTTTAATGGGAATGCAAGTATATAATGATACAACATCAAAACTCACAAACCTATCATCTGGATCCAACTTAATGTCTTTCAATTCATTAATGAAGGAGGAAGAATCTTTGTCTCAGGAATTTTCCCAAGCTCCTTGGTTGCTCTAGCTATGGCATTATTTTCCTTTTCAATTAGTTAATTTTGTTCAAATATGATTTGAATAGAAGACCATATTTCATTCATAAAATCAATTATTCTTTTCCAAATGATCTCCTTTTCCTTGCCAATGGTGTGACCAATGGAAGCTTCCTTCTCTTACTTCTGTAATATTTTAATCTATTTTTTCACTCTTTCCACTTCTATTTCATGTGCATTATCAGATCTTACCTTTCTTTGAATCGAACGATGACCGAAGCCTACTTTTTGAACTAGTGGTTTTCTTCCAAAATTGATTGTAGGTGTTGGTCTTCAATATTTAATTTTTCCTCTGGATCTCTCTGAAGGTGTCATATATGGTTTCCTCCTTTTCCCCTGTAGCAGCAATAGATGTAGGTGTTTGAAGGTTTTCTTGCTAAAATGGAATTGTAGTTGAAGTTGTAGGAGAAAATATAGTTTGGCCACCTACTGGAGCAGAACTAGGAGAATCTCTAATAGTTCTGACTGTCTGTTGTTATGTTTCCTTAATTTGACCTATATCCATGTGAATTCTCTCTCTTTTCCTATATTTCATCTTAAAATCCCTACTAGATGTATCATTCTATGTAATATTCCTAATTATCTTTCATCTTGTTGAAATATTAATTTTTTTCTTTTGATAATAAGATAGGTGAATAAATGGGTAGAGAGACACATAAATCTCTTTTGTAGGAATAAAACCAATTTTCATGTGAATGTGGATCATTGTATCAGCTGAATAAAGCACCTTTAGGTATGAATAGGGGCTAAAGTAGGTGGATAGGGTCAAATTTGACCAAATCAACAATGATGTCATGGAGGGAGTGGAGATTTAATAAAGGACAACGCAGTCATAGAAGAGGAGTGTATGCATGAGAGTAGCTTATTAAATGAGTGGGAATCAGAGTGAGGAAGCTTGCTAAGAATATAAGGAAGAGGATGGAAGACATAGAAGGCAGTTTTATTATTTATTTTGTATTGGTCTTGTATGACTTTTTGCATGCTTCAGCTATTTAGTAGAGTCTCCCGTGCTGTTTAGCACAAAGGTGTTTCCGAGCGGAAATCCCACCCTAATACTCAGGGGACTTTGAGTGGCTACTTAGGAGAGGTTCATTGAGCATCATTTCCACTATCTGGAATAGGTCCAAGCTTTAGCCATTATTCACAGCATAGTCTCCTTCAGGATTATGTTGTTTTGCAGAGCATTGGCAGTGGAGGGTTGACAGACCCAGTTTCTAAGCTTTTTTTCGAGTGAGGGGAGTAGCCCTTCATTCGGAAGGATAGAAAGGAAGTTCCTTGAGAATTATTCCACCATCTAGGATCAAGACAAGTAGTAGCATTCACCCACAATGTAGTCTCCTCCAAAAACTGCATTATTTTGTAGTGTAGTTGTAGTGGGAGGTCAAGTACCTAAGTTCTTGACCCTATTTTCCAGTGAGGGGATAAGACTTTCATTTGAAATTTTTTTGAGGAGGGACATCAGCCATTGTCCTATCAGATCAACCACCTCTGACCAGTGATCCAGTTGCAGAGGATTATTTAGCCCTAGGGTCACATTTCACACATTTTTTCTGTATTTCCAGAAAACATTCATGGGCTATCATGGAATAGTGTTAGAAATCCTAGATATTTGATCCCGAAATTTTCTATGCACTATATTAGAAGTCCAGGTAATTAAATTTCCAACATTAGTTAACCCCAACAGAAACTACACTGTCGTAGCCTCTGGAATTCTTGTATAGCATTTGTTCTTCATATTTTATGTGGTGGGTATCTAGAGGCTAGTTTTGACTAGCTTGAGTGCCTTTTTCCGCAAGATCTTGTACACATTTTGTTCTATAATGTTTAATAGAATGGATTTATGATCTTATTTTATTTTATGTGTTGATGGATCACTACATTTTCCAGTTTTATGTTCTATATTCTTGTATTTTCCATTTTGGAATATTATAGTGGGCAATACATCTTATGACACAAAAAGAAGAAAGAAGAGATCCATAATGATAAAAGGATTAATTTTTTCCACACTTCTCTTCAGATCTATGAAATATCTCTCCAAGGAGGTCAAAGAAATGGGAAGGGAGGGGAAAAAGGAGACCTCAAGAAGGTTTTGGGATGAGAAAGGTCCAAGCACTTCCTATCAGCAACAAAAGAATCTGGTAATGCATAGAGCTCCACAACAATCTACTATGTCCACTTTCTTTGAACTAGAAGTTGAATGGCATGGAGATGGAGGAAAATTAGATCATGATACTCTAAGTGATTATATTTTATAGTACAAATATCAATCAAGGGAATTCAAGGAGAATATAAATCTCCAACAGTTTATCCAAATCAAAGAAGTAAGGAGATCATGTAGCAGCAATAGAATAAAAAGGCATAATAGATTCCTTTTGCCTACATTTGATGGGTCATCCACAAGCACAAAAAAAGCTTGGAGGAAGAAGTTAGATGCATTCTTCTTGCTACATCCAGTATCAGAAAGATAAGTTGTTGAGATTGCAGCAGTGCACCTTGATGGTAGAGCAAAGGATTGGTGGTTCAAACATTTGAAACATGCAAGAGTGACTTCTTATGCATATTATACTCAAAGGATGATGAAGAATTTTGATAGAATAAAACCAGAGGTAATTCCCATTGAGACATTTCTTGACATTGATAAAAAATCCATGAGGAGCCAAGGGAAGATGTCAGCACTATACCTCTAGAACATGAGAAACTTCCACCACCACCAGCTGCAAGAGTACTTGCATCAGGAGAAGGAACACTTGAATCTTTGCAATATGGTCTCGATATCTTGACATTGGGAGTCCCATGCATGATTCAGGAGATGCATGAGGAAGAGGAGGTAGATACCAACATTGGTGCAGTAGTAGAGGATCATCCATCACCATTTCCAACAGTTGGATAAGCCATTGCACCAATTGGAGGAACCCTTGTAGTTGTAAAATATGTTCCCAAGTATCAACTTATCTAAGGTTTGCAAAAATTTCCATCTCATATTATTTCAATACCTCATCTTGAGATTTGTGAGATCATGTCATATGGGCCATTGCATAACCAAGGACTAGAAAACGTTTCTAATTTGGAGCATTAAATTATCACAACGTAGAGGACCCTTGACCTGTTCAAGTATGAGATGTATAGCCATCCTGGATTTTCACTGTTGAGATACAAACAACACTTTGGGTTGGAGTGTAGAGTTTCGGAGGATAGGATGAGCATAGTCCTAACTAGTACAATGGTGGGCTATAAGTTCAACATTATGTATGACCATGAGACAATTGATGCATCATCATGGAGATCAACATCACTATCACTGAGGAGAAGTGATGAGTTTGGGACCCAACTATTCTTGAAGCATTCTGATGACCGCTTCAATCATGAAGCATTGGATAGGCAGATGGTAGCTGATAGACCTCTTATGATGGATAACATCTTCCATTATTATGATATATCCTTCTTGATGAGCACCTCATAGCTAAAAGAGAAGCTTTTTCCTACAACATATTTTGAACTTTATGGGTTCGACCAGGTCATCGATGAGAGGTACTCATGTAGAGATATCTAGGAGGTTTCACTTCAACATATAATGGAGTGAAAATATAGTCATCAGATTGGGGAGGATGGTATTATCCATTGGGTGGATACCAAATTGGAGCATGGTAGGAGTCACCCATATTTGCATGGATGGGTGAGGATGATGAGCAAGTGGTTGGTGAGCTACTTGTAGATATATGACATAGGGCAACAAGAGGCATGGCTGCGCTGGCTATTCTTGAAAGATTTTGGTCATCACATGAAATCTCATATGTCAATAGGTGTGTTGTTGTTTAGGACATGGCATGAAATTCACATTATGTGGTAGCAGGGAAATTGGTTATATTGGGATGATTTGATATTGTACATGTCAATCATCGTGTTCTTACTCCATGGCTTGTATGATGATGATATGAGGAGGCAACAAGAGTCATTGCTGCTTTGGTTACTCTTGGGAGAGTACGGGATTACTTTCAACCTTGCATGATATTTTGGGAGTTGATGATGGCAAAATTCAGGATTTTGAGAGCCCGGAGATGCTTCCATGCAGGAAGGAGACTTCCATTTGTGGTAAGGGGTTGTTGTCACCCATACATGCATTTTCCAAACTCAGGGATATTTGGAGGAGTAATAGCTTCCAAGAAAATATTGACCACCATACACTTCAATCTTCTCTTGAGAAAAAGTAGTTACAAGAAGGAAAACAAAGGAGGAGTGGCAATATTCCAACATGTGGCTTTGGCATTAAGCATGTCAAGGGAGGTGTAGTTTCCTTGAAGGTTGAGGAGAAAAACAACCATCCTGCAAGTTTTTTACACTCACTCATTCTTCCAGGAGAAATATGGGAGACCTCATCTATGGATCTCATCACCAACTTACCAATAGTACATGGTAATAGTTGTGTCTTTGTACTTATTAATCATCTAAAAAATCATTTGCATTCCCTTTCCATTTATATACAGTGCATTTCTCCACAAGAGGTAAATCCTCTCTTTGGACTTCATTGTCTTTTTAAGGCCAACATCAGTGATAGAGATAGCCAATTCTTGTATGGATTTGGGCAAGTATTGTTCTATTTTGGGTATACTCAGTTTCCACCCAATTCCATTTACCACTTCTAAGAAGATGATCAGACAAACACATCAAGCAAGTAGTTGGGAAGCTACTTGCCACATTGTGTTCAGGGGCAGCAGGTAGCCAAAATGATTTGGTTCCACTTGGGGAACTATTTTCACCATCCAGAATTTCATATGACACTCAGTATATTTCCCATTTGGATTCCATATTATGATGATATTATATGCACTATATGTGGGATGGCTTGGGCAAGCAAGGTTCATAAAATGAAAGAGTGGATCCTTGAGAGTCCAGTTGCCTTTTGGCCTCTTGAGGAAAAAATTATTGTAGCCCAAGATCAATAGCAGTTCTACACAGATCACAAATGGGTATAGAGAAAATGTGGGATGGACAATTTGGTCTATCATGTTTAGCCATACATACCATCTACATTGTAAGAGCAGGAGGTGGAGGAGTATTTCTATGAGATACCCAGGGTGATCCATCTTATTTGGATGATATCATGGGGATTGGGACTTCTCATTGGGGTTAAGGCCCCGAACATTTTTCATCTCTCATGCCTCAATAATGCCTCTAGACATCATTTAGTTAGCTCCATGGATATCCCACTTATTAATGATGTCAGCCATTTGGTTTTATCACCAAAGGCTAACTTGGACACTTGGGAGGGGCAACTAAGGGACAAATTGATTGAAGAGCATCTGGTTCAGTGGAGGATTTTATCAGATGAGGATGCCATAGGGGAAGAAGAGGATATTTTGAAGCAGTCATCCTTGAATTTTCAAGAGGACAAGCAACATTTGGGAGGGGAGGACTGTAATATTCCTAATTATCTTTTAGCTACTTGGAATATTAATTTTTCCTTTTGATAATAAGTTAGGTGAATAAGTGGGTAGAGAGACCCATACATATATTTAGTAGGAATAAAGCCACTTCTCATGTGAATGTGGATCACTGTATCAGCTGAATAAAGAATATTTAGGTGTGAACAAGGGCTAAATTAGGTGGAGAGGGTCAAATTTAACCAAATCAACAACATTTTCATGGAGGGAGTGGAGAGTTAATGGAGGACATCACAGTCATAGAGGAGGAGTGTATGCATGAGATTAGCTTCTTCAAAGAGTGGGACTCAGGGCAAGGAAGCTCACCAAGCATATAAGGAAGAGGATGGTAGACATAGAAGGCATTCTGATTATTGATTTTTTATTGGTCTTGTATGGTGTTTTGCACACTTCAGCTGTTTAGCAGAGTCTATTGTGTTGTTTAGCATAAGGGTGTTTTTGAGTGGAAATCCCACCCTCATCCTCGGGGGAATTCAAGTGCCCACTCAGGAGAGATTCATTAAGAATAATTTTCAATATCTGACATAGGACCAAGCTTCAACCATTATTCACAGCGCGGTCTCCTTCACGATTGTGTTGTTTTGCAGGGAAACAATACTGGAGGGTTGATAGATCTAGTTTCTGAGCTTGCTTACAAGTGAGTGGCGTATCCATTCATCTGGGAGGGTAGAAAGGAATTTCCTTGAGAATTATTCCTCCATATAGTACCGCCAAGAAAAAAAATTCACCCATACTGGAGTCTCCTCCAAAAACTATGTTTTTTTGTAGTGCAGTTGCAGTGGGAGGTCAAGTACCCAAGTTATTGACCTTATTTTCTGGTGAGGGGAGTAGCCCTTCATCTGGAAAGTTTGTGAGGAGGGATATCAGCAATTTTCATATTATATCAGCCACCTCCCACCAGTGATCCAGTTTTAGAGTGTTATTCAGCCCTAGGGACACATTTGACACATTCCGTATTTTGTGTATTTCTAGAAACCCTTCCTGGGTTGTCTTGGAATAGTGTTATAAAGACAAGATATTTGATCCCAAAATTTTATAAGAATTGTATCAGCAATTCCATGTACTTAAATTTCTAGCACAAGTTAACCCCGGTAGAAACTGTGTTGTCTTAGCATCTGGCATTCTTGTATAGCATCTATTCTTCATATTTTATGAACTAGGTCTCTAGAGCCTCGTCTTGTCGAGCTTGAGTGTCTTTTTCATCAAGATCTTGTACACATTTGTTGTTGTAATATTTAATAGAATGGATATATGATATTCTTTCATTTTATGTGTTGATGTATCACTACATTTTCCAGTTTTATGTTCTATATTCCTATCTTTTCCATTTTTGGATATTACAGTCTCCAAAGGTGACTGATCATCTCCTGGTCTTTTCCCTGTTGCCTCTTTCTTTTGTTCCTTTCCTCTGTCTTATCCTTTGTATTCTACTTTTCTTGTGGATTGGGGGTATGTATACTTCAAGATGAAATTATCTTCTTTTCATGCTCCTGCAAGGTGTTTGTTGTCCACTCTGTTTGGTTCATGAATTGTTCAACTTCGGGCCTGTGGGTGTGTATATAAGGAGTTGATTTTTTCTCTACCCTTTTCTTAGAGATAATGCCAAATGGGTCATAAGAGCACGTGGAACTGTGTGTAAATTTCATTTCTTTCAGCATTCTGTCTACCTCCTCTCCTGCTGCTCTACTATTGCAAATGAAAGTACCAATTTGGGATTCGATCTTGAACTAAGACTTCTTTTTGGATGATACAAAATGTACCTCATCTACATTAATCATCTACCTGATGTACTCCAAGGAAATATCCTCATAGGGAGGAACTTTGGCAACTTGTAAGGGGGAAACACACACTCATATATTCCAAGTTATGTATAGTTCTGATATAGGTACCAGTCTCCAGTTCTGACTTGGTTTGACATCTGCATGATCTTTTTAATCTCTTCACTAATCATTGGTTCCATTGTGCTATTGAGGATTCTCATAGCTGGATGCAAAAATATTTCAATAAAAAAATTGCAAGTGTAATCTTTATGATCCTTCATCATCATTGTTGTCTAGAAGATGATAGTCTAAGGTTGGGAATCTTCATTCACTTTTCTCATTTTAAATTGAAACCTGTTTGCCTGAAAATATACAAACATATAAACAATGACTGATGTGTATTTAAATACTTCCTCTGTGTGAAACTTGATAAACTCGTCATGAATGACATCTACCAGGCATTGACTAAAATTGAACATAATGGAGGGTTAAAACTCTGATGACAATATTTACAGGAAGCCTATCATTGCTTCATCTAGCCACTGATCTGAATGGTATCCTAGCAGGAAATAAAGAACATTGACTATATGTTGAGTCCTATCAGGGAATGTAGACGATGGACATTGAGAATTTTTCTTGGGCAAGGGACTGTCTATAGCCATGAATAATTCAAGAGTCCTGGCTCTACTGGAAAAATCAAACTTCTGGTACATTTCTCTAAGGGTTTCGTAGGAAAAAGGTGTGGCTTCTTCAATAACAGGAGCTTGCATCATTTGCATGATAGACTGGGACTAATGGTGAATAAAAATTCCCCTCCAGGGGTAACAACAACCCTATGATTTATAACATAACATGCAAGCCACCTTCGAATAAATTCATGGAAACTTTGGGTTTTTGGGAATATATAATATGGTACTTTAGTGTCCTACAGTCCTATGTCATCAGCCTCATCGATGAGCTTATCATCCAAACATAAGTATATGTTGAAGAGGTTAAACTCTGAGATAGTATCATGAAACTTAAAATCCCTATCATCCAGGGCCACATGGTCAAGGTCCACATGAGGGTGAAACATTGGATTAAATGGCTCCTACTCTTTCTTTTTTGAAGGCATGGCTATGTTTAAAAATAAAACTGATTGTGTTTTTGATATATGCAAGTGCACACATTAGAAAGGGAGTCGAACCGAGAGGGGAAAAAATAGAAGTTAATTTTGTTGATTAGAAGGGGAATTGGGAGAAAAGGAGATTCAATAAAGGGAAGTTCTGCTTGATCTGCAGAAAATTGAAATATTTCGCACTCTCTTGAGTTCTGTAAAACCTTGAATTCGATTACCTGTAGCAATAAAAAAGTGAGAACATAGTAACCTTTAAAACAAGTGGGGAAAGGTAGTTTTGTAGAGCAACGAGGTTTTCGTTGACATGACGCGGGCCAATTGGGTAACAGGTTAAACAATTAAATTTTTAATGGGTCTTTAGGTGGGAGCAGAGGTGATTAGGCAGACGTGACATGAGCGGCATTGTGGAGCAACCGGAATGGTGGGGGATTAATGGTCAACAACATGGTTTTATTATGGTGGAAACCACTTTTCACAGGGGGTTTAGGATGGTAAGCGGGAAAGCATGGGGGGCGGGGTGAAAAATGAAAAACCCTCAACAAATAGTGGATGGGCTGATTTGGGAAACTGCCCCTTTCAAACTGCCCCACCACAACCCCCCCCCCCCCCGCCCCCAACATATATTTTGGAGGATGAGGGGGAGCTGGAAATGAATGTGGGTCGTTAGATGTAATGGTGGGGGTAAAGATGAGATGAAATGTGGTGGGAGATTAATGATGATGGGATGGGTGAGTACATGGTGGATTCAGGCAGATCATATGAAATTTCAAGCGAAGTGTAAGGTTACAGACTTAGGATATGACACAATATGTTAAGTAAATAGATTAATCCCCGAAACATAGGATCTCCTTTTTTTTTTTTTTTCCTCCATATCATGAGAATAAAAGAAATTCTTTGAATAATACTTTGGAATAAATTTAATGTATCTTCACATTTGTTTTCTTTCATTCTACCTACCCCTTAACTATTCTAACATTTTTTCATCATTATTCTGCAGGGTGCATCTAGGCTTGCAGACCCATATTTTTTTTTTTTTTATGAAATTCTAACCTACTCTATCCCTGTTCCTTCCATTGACTCATATTAAACAGTTGATTCAATTTTGTTTCTACCTAAGTACTAATTTTCCAATATTGAATTTTTTGGAAAATCCTTATTTTCTAACCTATCGAACAAAAAATTAAAAATGTTCAATCATGCTTTGACGGTATGATTGAAAAAACTAATCTAATCAGCAGTGGCATTTTGATTTGTAGCACTTTCAGTATTATTCCTTTTTGGGGTTTTCTTTATTTTCTTTTCTATTTTTTTTCAATATACCCTATTTTCTTTTCTTTTTTCATATTTTTTGGAAATCATTTGAATATTGAAAATCATGCACAATATGAAATTGCAACTATGAAATACTCAATCACATTGAGATCCTATAATTTATAGGACCCTAACAGTGGCTCCTATTGGGGATGGCACTTCTCCAAGTGAAGTGTCAAGAACATAAGGCCAGTAGCCTTGTATGCTCCATTTTCTGCAAAGTCTTCATCTAATTTCTTTCTCTGTTTTATGACAACTGATCAAGCCAGGATTAGGGCCTTCTCCATGGGCTTTAACCTTTGTTAATGAATTATCCAAATCACAAATGGTAAAATTATGGTATTTACAATGATGAAAGATAAAACTGTATTCTTAATAGAAGTAATTCTTCAGCATCCTTCCATTGATACGACCTCTAGGTATCTTTGTTCCATCTAGCTCCTTAAGGAAATATGAATTGTTTCCTCTGAAAGCATCAATAATATATGGCCATTTCCAAAGGTCATAAAATTTTCCACGTTTACCTTTGTCTTCTCTTCCGAAATCCAATTTCAACACTTTGTCTCCTAGGTTAAAATCATCAACCTTTGTTATTTTATAAAAAAAATTCTTGATATTTCTTGAATCACTTGATTCATGTTATAGGCCTCTTCTCTATATTGCTGGAATTGAATAGTTTGATTGATTATTCTTTGTACATCATTTGGTTCAGCTTGAATTTCTTGAGTGATCTTCATGATTGGAACTCCTAAAGAAGAAGGAAAAAATGTATCCATTCCATAGACCAATTGGTATGGAGACATTCTAATTGATTTTTTGGTAGTTAGTCTATCAACCCAAAGTGCATTGACCAACTTCTTATGCCATGATTTCTTGTTATCTTTCAAAAACTTTTGATGATATTCACAAAACTTTTTTTTGAATATTTAGCTAATCCATTACCCTGGGGGTAAGAGGTTGTTGAATGCCCCAAATTTATATGGTACTTATGACAGAAATCAACCATTTTCTTGGAATTGAAGGCTACAACATTATCAGGGATAAGTTTTCTACGACAACCAAATCTGGAAAGGATATTTTTTTCAAGGAATTTAATAATGACAAAATCAGTAGCATTTCTAGAAGGACTAGCTTTTATCCATCTAGTAAAGTAGTTTTGGGTATTAAGAATCCATTTATGCTGGGCATAGGATGAGGGATGAATTTATCCAATGAAATATAAACCCCATTGTTGGAAAGGTCTCTCAATAGAAATTGGATTTAAGGGCAAGGGAAACAATTTTCTCTTTCCTTCAAAAAATTGGCACTTGTGGAAGGGAGTTACCATCTTGTGGATGTCAAGAAAAAGGGTAGCCCAATAGAAAACAGCCCTCGGGATCTTAGTGGAAGTGATTTTCCAAAAAATATGGCCACGACAGTCACCTTCATGGAGTTCCTACATAACATTATCTACATCATATTTTAGAAAATATTTGAGTAAAACACCTTCACCTTATTTCCAGTATAGGACATTTTCTGGAATGCAGAATTTGACAACTTTCAAATTTATAAATCTTTCTTTAGTTTTGGACAAATGAGGAGGAGTATTTAAATGAAACAAAACATATAAGATATTTACATTCCACAGAGAATTTAGGAATGCTTCATCCATTAATGGAGTCACAAGTTCCTCTTGATCATCAAATGAATAAACTATGTTGATATATAAAATAGATCCTACTGGAGCCTACTACCCTCTGTAATATATGATCCATTTCTGGTAAGGGGTAGTTGTCCTTAAGGGATACTTTGTTCACATTCCTAAAGTCAATGAAAAGTCTCATTTCACCTGTTTTCTTTCTTGTAGGCACAATGTTGAATACCCATTTAGAATATCTAAGTGGAACTATGATTTTAGCCTCATACATTTTCTTAATTTCTTTATCAACCAAGGGTATTAAGATAGGATTTATCCTATGAAGTTTTTGTTTAAAAGGCTTTTGATCCTCCTTCATTGAAATATTATGCTGTATAATGCTAGTATCATAAGTTTTTAATTCCTCATAGCTCCAAGAAAATACATCTATGAATTCCTTAAACATAGCTATATACCTTTGTTTTGTAACTATAGGCAGTGATTTTGACAATTTTATCATTTTAAGGCTTTGTTCACTACCTATATTACACTCTTCAATGTTTGTCCCTGTTGGTTATATTTTTTGTTTTTTGGATACGTCGTTGAAGTCAAGCCCTCTAAGAAGGATATTATCCTTGAGTTGAAGTACTTCAAATTCCTCTTTTTCTGGGTCTTTATGTATTTCTGTTTTATGAATAGTTTTATTTTATGAAATGTTTACATTAGAAACAACAGACTTCTTATCTACACTAATTTTTACATCAATGTGGCTGTCTTCTTCACAATCCAAGTCTATCTTGCTATCCTCAATTTCATCCTTTGATTGTAAGAAACTCTAAATTTGTTTGTCACTACCAAATACTTGCCAGTATCTAATGTTACCAGACACAGATGGATGATGTTTTATGACTAATTCAGAATCACCATTGAAAAAAAATCCTCTTAGCTCCTAATATTTTCAGCAATTGTAATCCTAAGAATAGGGCTTCATATTCTACTATATAGTTCATGCAATAAATATTGAATTTGTAGGAGTGACCTTTTGCATGATTGTTCCTTGCATTATATACCCAAATACATGCTGCTAAACCTACTTTTCCACATGAGCCATCAAAACTCATATTCCAAAAAGGTTCATTTTTAGGGTTTTGTTGTACAATTTGTATTTGGTTGTCATGTTTTTTCATTAAGATCATTTTTGGCATGGGTAACTTGTGTTTCAATGTCTCCATTATTATAAAGAATGAAAGATTCAAGGTTAGTATGGGCATAGTATAGAGGATTTGCGTGGTTCTTCTTGGCTACTCACCATGTAGTTCTTTAAGGTTTCCCTATATAGTCTTCTTTGTTGACCAATTCTTTTTATTTTAATTATCAGAGTTTTTATTACTTCTAAGGTTATACTGTCTATGAAATTCCATGATAAAATTCTCAAATCATTATTTATAATCATCTGATTCTCTATATTCCAATTATGTTTCAGTTAATGAAAATAATTCTTGTTCTTCTTGAGTGAGAAAAATATAGTCATTCCCACTAATTTTATATGATTTTCTTCTACTTCTTCAACTATTCCTTCATCCTCGTCAACATAATTCTCTTAGAATGGAGGCCTAATTTGCTGATCAGGACCTCTTTGCTCTCTCTATCTTATCTGAGGATGGTTTCTTCTAGGATCTTGATTTATGTTATGAGGAACTGGTTGATTTTATCTACGAATAGTTCTCTCATTTAGATTAATCCTCTCCATCATTCTGTCCATATTTATAACCAATGAGTCAATTTTAGCATTAGATTTGGAAGTTGACTGTTCTTCTCTTATAGTAACTCCTCTCTTGGTTCTCATTCTAGCACTTTTTGCTAATAGGTTTGCTTCTACACTCACTACATCCCTCTTCTCTTCTAATGTGACCAAGTTTCTTTCCCTTAGCTGATAAGACATTTTTGGTTCAAAACCATCTGGTAATTTTACCAAGGCTAAATGTTGTGGTAGTTTTATATGAATGGGTATTGCATTATATAAACTATTGAATCTAGTGCAATAATCCTCAACACTTTTAGCTTTGGCCCTTCTAATATTTTCATATTCAGATAAAATTAGAAGAGGGTTCTTTTTTACTTCCCATATATTGAGGAAAGTTTGATGAAATGCAGGGATGTCATTGATACTGTTTGTAGTTAAATATTTGAACCATTTTCTAACTTCTCCACTAAGACTCTGAGAAAAAATCCTTAAATTTACACTTTCTTCATCTTCTGCTTGAAGATCAAAACAATCATTCATTTTTTCAACATGTTGTTGGGAAGTTACAGGACCAGTTCCATCAAATAGTGAAATTTTTGACTGGTAATCCTATGGCATAGCTGCCAATGGTGATGGTAACACCAATGGGGTATATTTTGTTTCCATGATTGCTGGATGTGGTGGAGGAAGGTGGAAAGTGGATGAAGTAGGATGGATTATGGAAGAAGATGTATGTGTGGGAATTATGGAAATGACAAAACTAGTTGTATTAGGATGGGAAGACTGGGAGGTAATAGAAGAAGCTTCTATATTCAATGTAGTTAATTCCACAGATTGCTAAAGGTCAGCATCATCAATGGTTGAAGTAAACTCTATCACCAAATCTTGGAGAGTGTCAAAATCTTGGAGAAGTTGAAGATCAGATTGAATTTGTGAATAAGCTTCTCTCATTGGAATTTTTTGCAAAATAGATGGATGAAATAATGTATGGTCTGTCCAATTCTTAGATTTAGTCCTAAATAAACCTTGTTCAAAGTGTGAATAAAACTAAATGTCCTGTAAGGTGACAAATTTTCTAGGGAGGGAATTTTCTCTATGAAGAAATATGTTACTTGTTTGACTCTCGGTTCTAGGGGTTTTTCTTAAAATTTTCTCAGGATTGTCCACTATAGAAGGAGGATCTAGATAAGGATGGGATCTAGTAGAGATTCTTTTAGGAGCTAGAATTAAGATCTGAAGTACATAAAAAATGATTTTAAAAACTTGAAAGTAAACCAATCTTAGAAAATACTTCTATTATACAATGTTTTTTAACCCGGGTTTTTGAATTCGAATGAAAAGTCACGTTTTTCAGTTAAGTTCCCCAGTATGATCGCCACTATGTTATCATTCTATAATTTTAAGACTGGAAGAATAATTATATAGGGCAACATCAAAACTGATTTGGTGCCGAGAATCTAGCCCTTCTAGACTGAGAGAGGCATCTCTCTTTTAGATTTAGCTTTGTTTTATGGATTTGATATTAGGCTTGTTATAATAATAGTAAAGATTTTTTTTTTATTGGTTGTTTGGTTGGATTAGTATATATATTTAAACTAATTCCATTGTGCTATGGAGTCATAAAAGGCTTGGTTGTTGCATCAAATTTTCAAGAGCATTCACAAGGAAAGCTAACTATGCTTACTGGACCTTAAAACATAATGAATTGTGAGATGAAAGAAAAAGTGAATTCAGTAATGGTCAAAAAGAAATTAAGAATTTATTAACTATAATTTAGAATAAAAACATTCATATTGTAACACAACCATAAATAAGGTGCTATAACAACAAATATTAATCTTCATATTTCTGTTTTACAATCAGATTTAAATGATGCACTGCGAGAAAAAAAATGGAAACAATATAAAAAAAAAGGAGTAACATCACCGGATAAACATAGCTCAAGTATCTTGCAAATGGTATTTTATTATTTATGCTTCAGCTTCAATAAAATAAAATTCTCCAGTAGAAAAAATTTACAATCTAGGTTCTAATCCATGATAGTCAGAAAGTATGAAGTATGTAATTCAATTCTACAACGATTATGGTATCTACATAGGAATTTTGTTATTAATTACAAAATAAGAAAAATTTGACTAGTGTGACCACGAAGTGGACATGATGAACTTAATTTCACATTTGGCCCTATTTTTCAAAAGGTCATTGCTGCATGATTCGATCCATTGTTGTGTTGGCTGATTTAGGTGATCTGGTGATGTGCTAATCTATCTGATACATTAGCCTTCACCCTTCTTGGCATTCACACAACTTTTCCCACTGCTACTCATTTGGAATATTTATCCTAATCACCTTTCGATATATTTCATTTTTCTCTGTGAATCTAAAAAATATTGGCCTCAACACAAAAATGTGTTTAATTTCATGTTGGATGAATAGGTTGTTTCTCATGGTATTAAGAAAATCTCTCCATGTCATTGCTCCTCTAAGACTTGCAAACATGGTTGTGTCATTAGCAATATCTTTCAGTTTCTTCACATAGTCTTCCATGGCAATGTGCTTATCATTTATCATGAATAGTGATGGTAACCCTCTTTTCGTCAGTGGCTCGATCCTGTTAAATAATCTATTGATGACAATTTCTAAATTATGGCACTTTTCCTCCAACTGAGGGACCAAGATTTTCTTAGTGAGCAACTTCTTCACCTATATAATTGTTGTTGTTCTGTCTTCCACTCCTAGTTCTTCCAATTCATACATGCTCTTAGAATTTAAAAAAATTATGATGTTATTTTTTGTCTCAGGCATGTCCCTAAGATCCTTGGTTTCTCTAGTTATGGCATCATTTACCTTTTCAATTAGTTATTTCTGTTCAAATATGATTTGAATAGAAGGCCATATTTCATTCATAGAATCAATTATGCCTGTCCAAATGATCTCATTTTCCTGGCCAATGGTGTGACCAATGGAAGCCTTCTTCACTGCCTTATGCAATATTTCAATCTGTTTTTGCCCTCTTTTCATTTCTATTTCATGTGCATTGTCAGATATTACCTTTCTCTAAATTGAACGCTGACAGAAGCCTACTATGTGAACTAGTGGTTTTCTTCCAAAATTGATTGTAGGTGATCGTATTCAATATTTAATTTTTCCTCTTGATCTCTCTGAAGGTGTCATATATTGTTTCCTCCTTTTCCCCTATAGTAGTAGTAGATGTAGGTGTTTGAAGGTTTTGCTGCTGAAATGGAATTTTAGTTGAAGTTGTAGGAGAAAATACAGTTTGGACACTTGATGGAGAAGAACCAGGAGAATCTCTCATTAGGGGAATTTTGAGGTCTAAAATGGGCCTCCTAAGAAAAATGTACAAAAAAAAATCAAATTTATAAGAACCAATAGGATTCAAGATGATGATGTCAACCAAGGGGGATGATTCACCATTTTTTAAGTAAAATGGTAAAAATATAAAAAATAATAAAATAATAAAACTACTTTTTCAACTCGTATTTTCAACTTATCTCCCAAAGTTTTTACTCAAATTTCGAGCGGGAGTACTCATTGGATCCAAAATTTAATGCCTCATCCAAGGAGTACCCATCTTCCATACTTTCGATGGACCCTACTACATGAAAAATGAGAAATACATAAAAAAACGTGATTACAATCACGTTTTTCATGTATTTCTCATTTTTCGTGTAGCAGGGTCCATCAAAAGTATGCAACATGGGTACTCTTTGGATGAGGAATTAAATTTTACATCCAAAGAGTACTCCTGCTCAAAATTTGAGTAAAAACTTTGGGAGATAAGTTTAAAATATGAGTTGAAAAAGTAGTTTTTTCATTTTTCCCTCTAAAATTTGATGATGTCATCAAATCTTATTTGATTTTTTCCACTATTATTTTATAATTTCCTTAGGAGGCCCATTTTAGACCACAAAATTCCCCTAATGGATAGTTATGACTGCCTGCTTCTCTGTTTCCTTGTTTTGATCTATATCCATGTGACTTCTTGCTCTCTTCCTATATTTCATCTTAAACTCCTTACTAGATGTATCAGTCTCCAAAGGTGACTGATCATCTCTTAGTATTTTCCTTGTTGCCTCTTTATCTTGTTCCTTTCCTCTGTCTTTCTTATCCTATGTATTATGCTTTTCTTGTGGAGTGGGGGTCTATATACTTGAATATGAAATTATCTTCTCTTCAGCCTCCTGCAAGGTGTTTGCTATCCACTCTATCTGGTTCATACATTATTCAATTTTGGGCCTGTGGGTGTGAATATAAGGAGTTGATTTTTTTTCTACCCTTTTCTTATAGATAATGCCCAATGGGTCATTAGACCAATTGAAACTGTGTGTAAATTTCATTTCTTTCAGAATCATGTTTGCCTCCTCTCCTGCTACTCTACTGTTGCAAATGAAAGGACCAATTTGGGATTTGATCTTGAACTAAGACTTATTTTTTGCTAATAAAAAATTTACCTCATGTGCATTAATCATCTGTCTGATGTACTCCATGGTAGTGATCCTCACAGGGAGAAATTTTGGCAGCTTGTAAGGGGGAAAATCACACCCATATATTCTAAGTTTTGTATAGTTTTGATAGAGGTACTAGTCTCCAGTTATGACTTGGTCTGACAACTGCATGATCCTTTTAATCTCTTCATTGATCCTTGACTCCAATGTGTTTTTGAGGATTCTCATAGCTAGATGAAAAAATAATTCAATAAACCTTTTGTAAGTGTAATATTTTTTATCCTTCATCAACATTGTTGTCTAGAAGATGATAGACTGAGGTTGTGAATCGCCATTCACTTTTCTCATTGTAAATCGAAACCTGTTTGCCCGAAAATATAAAAACATATAAACAGTGAGTGAAGTGTATTTAAGCACTTCCTATGTGTGAAACTTGACAAACTGGTCATGAATGGCATCTGCCAGGAATTGACTGAAATTGAACATAATGAAGGGTTTAGACTCTGATGACAGTATTGACAGGAAGCCTATCATTGCTTCATCTAGCCACTGATATGAATGGTATCATAGCAGGTAAGAAAGAACAATGAATATATGTTGAGTCCTATCGGGGAATGTAGAAGATGTATATGGAGGATTTTTCTTGGGCAAGGGAGTGTCTATAGCCATGAATAATTCAAGAGTTTTGGCTCTGCTCGAAAAATCCAACTTATAGTACATTTATCTAAGGGGTTCATAGGAAAAAGGTGTGGCTTCATCAATAACAGGAGCTTGCATCATTTGCAAGATAAACTGGGAACTAATTGTGAATAGAACTTCTCCTACGAGGGCAACAATATCCCTCTGATTTATATCATATCATGCATGACACCTTCTAATAAACTGAGGGCAACTGTGGGTTTTTGGGTATATATAATATGGTAGTTTAGTGTCCCACAGTCCTATGCCATCAGCCTCATCGATGAACTTATCCTCTAGATAATAGTATATATCGAAGAGATCAAACTCTGATATAGTCTCATGAATATTAAAATCCTTGTCAGCAAGGGCCACATGGTCAAGGTCCACATGAGGGTGAACCATTGGATTAAATGGCTCCTGTTCTTTCTTTTTTGGAGGCATGATTGTGTCAGAAAATGAAACTTACTCTGTTTTTTATATCTGCAAATGCGCAGATTAGAAAGGGAATTGAATGGAGAGGTGAAAAATAAAAGGGAATTTTGTTGACCATAAGGGGAATTGGGAGAAAATGAGACTAAAGAAGGGGGAGTTCTGCTTGATCTACATACAATTGAAATCTTCTGCACTCTCTTGAGATCTGAAAAACCTTGAATTTGATTACATGTAGCAATAAAACAATGAGAACATAATAACCTTTGAAACAGGTGGAGAAAGGTAGTTTTGTAGAGTGGCGATGTTTTTGTTGACATGGTGTGGGCCCGTTGGGTAATTAATTACACAATTAATTTTTTAACCGGTATTTAGGTGGGAGCAGAGGTGATTGGGGAGATGTGACAAGATCAATGTCGTGGAGAAACAGGAATGGTGGGGGATGAACAATCAACAACATGGTTTTATTATGGTGGAAAATGTTTTTCGTAGGGGGTGTAGGCTGGTAAGTGGGAAAGCATGGGAGGAAGGGGGGGGGGGGGGGGGGGGTAGGTCTAAAAATACCAGTGCTTGACACATAATGGATGGGCCAATTTTGGAAACTGTCCATTTTGGACCCCTCCCCTCCCCGTGACGTTAACTTTCAAAGGATGAGGGGGGCGGAAATGAATGTGGGTCGTTAGATGTAATGGTGAGGGAAGAGATGAGACAGAAGGTGATGGGACATTAACGATGATGGGATGGGTGAGTAGATGGTGGGTTCGGGTGGATCATATGAAATTTTGGGCGAAGTGTAAGGTTAAGGACTTAGGATATGACATACAATATGTTAAGTAAATAGATTAATCCCCGAAACTTAGAATCTCTTTTGTTTTTTTATTTTTGCTCCATATCATGAGAATAAAAGAAATCCTTTGAATAATACTTTGGAATAAATTTAATGTATCTTCACATTTATTTTCTTTCATTCTACCTACCCTTTAACTATTCTAACATTTTTTCATCATTCTTTTTCAGGGTGCATTTAGGCTTGCAAAACCATATCTTTTTTTTTTTTATGAAATTATGACCTACTGTACCCCTTATTCCTTCAAATGAATCATATTAAACTGTTGAGTAAATTTTATTTCTACCTAACTACTAATTTTCCAAGATTGAACTGTTTGGAAAATCCTTATTTTCTAAACAATCCAATAAAAATTTAAAATTTTTCGACCATGCTTAGATGGTATGACTGAAAAAACTAGTCTAATCAATAATGGCACTTTGATTTGCGGCACTTTCAGTATTATTCTTTTTTGGGGGTTACTTTATTTTCTTTTCTATTTTCTTTTTTCAATATACCCTCTTTCTTTTTCTTTTTTCATATTTTTTGGAAATAATTTGAATATTGAAAATCATCCACAACATGAAATTGCAACTATGAAATAATCAATCACCATGAGATCCTATAATTTGTAGGACCCTAATAGGACCAGTAACCTAAAAACTTGCACTGCCTTCGACAATGAAATTCCATGATGTTTTCCATGTGTCATTGCTTAAGAAGTATGTTAAATATGTTGTTCATGTGATTGACTAGTCTGCATTTCAAGTGGAGCACAAAGGAGAATTCTAGTCAGAATTGCAGTGTATTTTGTAGAGAAATATGATCATGCTCCGGAACTGAGCAATTTAGTAGGTTAAAGTGCAATAAAATAAATATTTTCTTGATGAAGCTACATGGGAGATGGCAGATTAGTTGTAGGCTATGTATCCTTCTTTATTCCTTGGTTGAGCGAATGTTTTTGGTATGTTTTGATGTGATGTTTTTGGTATATGTACATATGTATATGAATTTAAATGCCACCATGAGCTATGTTATAAAACTCCAATAACCATTATGGGTGTCATGTCATTATATTTACCACGTTTCTATGTTTTCATGATGGTTTTATTCGCAGTAGGTTGATCATTGTAAATACTGCAACGAGCTAAGTTTTAAAGCTCCATGGGAAGTATTTTTTTCTTTCAGCAGTATTTTTGGTTGTAGATGCCATTGAACACCGAGGATGATTTTCCCCCAAGGGTGAGGGTTATGTAACAACCCTTGTGAAAATTCCATGTAATAAAAGTTAATAAAGAAAAAATAATAACCACGGTTATGGGACACTTATTCCAAGTTGAATGTTGGGAAAAACATCCTAGTGTGGATGCTCATTTGGTTTATTATGGCTATGGAAATTAGCAAAGGCTTTGGAAAGGTGTAATATTCCAAATTAGGAGAAACAACAATATAAGCACCAAAAATGCATTATTCAACAAATTTCGTGTAATATCCCAAAAGGGACTGCTCAGCAAAACAGGCCTGAAAAACGCATTTTTCAGGGATGTGTGCTTCAGAAACCAATATAAGACCTTAGATTCCTTGTATATGATAATTTGAGACCGAATTCCAAGAGGAGATTAGAAACCAAACAAACTGGGTGAGGCAAACAGGCCTCCCACACTTAGTATGGCTTGATAAATGTCCAATGAGGGACTGCAGCAATATATAAACATTGTATTGGAGTAGCAGTAGGTTAATAACACATGTTATGTGTTAATAAACACTTTAATATCAGTAATATATACATCAGCAAGGAAAGTGATCTATCCCTTCAACCCAAAGTGGGGAAAAACAGTGATTTAAACCCTAAAATGGTTATTTTCAGAAATATGCATAAAAACAGAAGAAATTTAAGGTTGAATCTATTATATTAGGTCATGAGGGACTCCCATACCAAATTTAAGCTTAAAAAAATCACTCTAGCTAAGTTAAACAGTTCCCCCACTCCATAAATGGCTTAAAAATGCTAATTTCCCATGACCTAGAGTATGCAGAAATTACTGAAGCATAGACAGCGTGATTTTCTGAAGGTGTTAACTGTAATAGGGTCTGAAAATCAGTAAATTGGATCAATTATATTGATAAAACAATATACAATAGAAAAACAGAGGTTTAACATGAATAAACCCTCAAAATAGAGGTGATGCACCATGTATTGAGACTGAAGAACTTGACAGTGTAATTTTCAGAGGGCTGAAATAGTATTTAATTAAATATCAGATCTAGGGCAGATATTTACATAAAAATATATATATATTAGAGATCTATATGCCAAAGAGGCTCTTATTTACACTCCCCCCTAGGGATCTCAGTAAAAGATGGATATCAATGAATAAATATGAGATCTAAGCCACAGATCTGCAGTAATCTTCTAAAATATCTAAATCATATGATACACATTAGATCAGATCTGAAATGAACATGGATTGGTTGTCTAATCCATGGATCACCATAGTGAAGGGAAGGGTTCCTTTCACCAGAGATCTTTCCTTCAAGCTAGTACACAAACCCCACTGCAACTCTGCCAGCAAAAAGGACACAGTCTCCTCAAGGAACTGTGATGATGGTGATGCAGAATACTTTGGCCTGATGCCAAGATCAAAAAATAAAGCTCCAATAGTGGATGCACTCTTCCAGGATGTTAAAAGACACACTCACTGAGAAGAGGCTCCAATACAAGCTACATCTGAACAGATCTAGTATTCCACTTCATGCAACTTACAAAAGCAAGAAAACCCTCAACTGGATCTACGTTGTAGTTGGAATTAGAAGCTTGGTCTCCAACCTGTTAGTGGACAAGTAATATAATCTCTCCCAAGAGCTCCTCAATGGGAAGAGATGGAACTCATAAATAGGAAATCACAATGTAATCTAGGCTAAGAAGCCAAGAAAGTTGTTTATCTAAAGAGATAGAAATTCAAAAATCAAATCGTTGAACAACCTTAACATGTTGACTTCCCTTCCTTTTATGAGATGAGAGCTTGCCAAAACCATAAACCACCTTCATTCATTTAACCCTTTTCACATGGAGGACCTCCTTTTAGAACTGCGTTGATCATCCAACAGGTTCAATGCATCTGGACTGTGTTGTGATTTGGTCCTATTGACCCAGTCAAATGGCTCAATCATGTTTCACACACAAGTGGATTTTATCAAGACAACCCTGATTTACCTTTGTTCACATTGGGCATGTATTTATTCTTTTATTAGGAGTTTTTGACCCTCCTTTACATAATTATTCTTTGAGAAAAGAAAACAAAATGAAATTGAATATTCCTATTAAAGAAGGAATATTACATTTCACTATAACAGTTAAGAACAGCTCATGGATCCATTAGTTTATGTATTATAGCAACCAAATATACAATAGGATGAGAAACAAATCATTCCAATTTAGTTAAACATGCCTCCCAAGCCCAGAACAACCCACAAACACTACAACCCCATGACTACTGCAACACAGAAATTATGAAGCATGTGATAGCACAGTCTAATTAGGGTTTCTACTATAGAAATAGGAAAACAAATGGATGTGATAATATATTACTCAAAAGTGTTGAAAAATGGAGATCTAGTCTCTCTTACACAATCCCAAGATAATCCGGCAAGGGTTTCTTGAACGGCATGAGATACAAAGAGTATAAACTGTAGATCTGTGGCTGAATCATGCTGTATTAATAAAGCTCTAGATGAATATGGCTGAAAATATAAAGAAATAGTTGTAACTCCTCCTTACTAGCTTTCAAAATGAAAGGCTAATCCTTTCACTCGGAAACTAGCTCATAAACAGGGTTTTTGACCCTTCCACTGCAACACAATGAAAAATAACGAAGTTCCTCAAGGAGAATACGTTTTGGTTGTATATGATTGGTTGGCGCAATGCTGGATGGTGGAAATGAAGCTCACAATGCTCCTCTCATATTTACTTCCCAAGTCCTCCAAGAAAGAGTGGGGAATTCCCGCATGGAAATACCCTTATATTGAACAGTACAACAAACCTAGCTAAACAACTGAAGCATGAAAAAAGTCACAAGACTCAAACATAAACATATTTTGAATGCCTCTCATGTCTGCCATCCCTTCCCTTATATTCTCGGTTAGCTTCCTCACCTTGGGCCACTACCTCCAAGCAAGGTGTCTCCAACAAAAACTGTGGTGTCCCTCATTAAATGCCCACTCATCCATAACTACATTGTTGATTTGCTCAAAGTTGATCTATTCAACATGCTCCATCCCCTGTTCATACTCAAAGGTGCTTTATTTAGCTGCTTAGATGGTCTCCTTTCACACTTGAAGTGTTTTGTTGTTGTTAAGGAGATTTATGGGCCTCCCTACCCACTTATTCACCTACTTACTCACAAAATAATCTATAATATTCCATTTAGCTGAAAGCTAAATTTTTGGAATATTAAAAAAGGAAAAATGACATTTTGTAAATTTATTTATGAAAATAATGGAAATTAGGAGAAAATGAAGGTGAAATGTCACACGTTGCATGTGAGGAGGAAAATTAAGGAAAATAATGGGAAAATGAAGAAAATAGAGGTCTCATCAATAAAAAGGCTTTTGAGGATCAGTTGGTACCTTTTGTTAGTTCAATTTGGAACTCTCTCTCTATTCTCTGTCTCTCACACTTGTGGACACAAATTTTTCTTGGAGCCCTTCAGCATTGGATCAATAAAATCAAAGAAGAAAAATTGAAAGTAAAGATAAAGCAAGGTAGAGCAAGATGAAGCGGCTACAATGAGATTATTTGTAGGTATTGAGTTGCATGTATGATTTCCTTGCTAGTTTTTTCATGCATGATTTTTCATGTGTGTTCTTGGTTCTCTTATTGTCATTGGCATGGACTTTTCCAGATGTGATATTTTTCTTAAACCTAGACTTACCATTTCTGAATAGACATGGTGTGATGGGGTTCTCATGTTTTGGTTGAGTTGTATTTCCGGATGGATTCAAAACTGAGTGAGGAAGTCTTTGAAATAAAGAACACATGGTCTGGTGATCCCTGAATCAGAATATGGGTTGCAATAATTCCTTGGAATAGTGACCCTTGAAGCGAACTGTGGGTTGTGGTAAAGCCATATTATGTGTTACCTTCCTGGGCCTAGGAATCCTCGACCAGTGAATGGTAGGATATACAGTAAATCATAGAGGTTGGTGCCCTCAATTAGGCCATGGAATCATTGGCCAGTGATTTGAAGGATATAAAATAAATCTTGGAGGGTGGAGTCTCGATTAGGCCTATGAATCTCGATTAGTGAAAGGGCAAATATATAGTAAATCCTAGAGACTAGGAAATATGAAAATTCCTCACCATGTAGGTGGAGAAATCTAGTGGAATTCGTACTTTTTGAGGGCTTAATGATCTAGTGAGGATTGCAGTAAAGCCTATTTCTATTGATGAGGGTGAAGTTGTTTAGCCTTGAGAATCCCTGGTTGATTTTGGTTATGAGCCCCACATTCATGATTGGAATATGTCACAGGGGTGATTGATTGGAAGAAATATTTGGTTCAACAAATCTATGGTCGGGTGGCACGTGGAAGTCACAAACCCAGTTGGCTTTGAATTCATTAATAAGAGTTCCTTTCCTTGTATTTTATTTGAAAATTTACTGGTTCATATGTGGAATTTATGGTTGTTGTATCCTTGTTATTTCTATTGTTTATATGTTGGTTATGAGTGTGTTTTATGACAATGATGATGTATGGATCTCATCATGTTTTGATTTATAAATTAATTAAAAAGTATTATATGACCTAATATATGATAATTCAAATAATTTGTCAAGGCATCAATGTTTCTTATCGATTATCATATAAGTATGAGAACCCTATGCTCTGATTTGTTATTATGTCATGTAGAATGCATATTTGTGACTTGCTTGATGAAATTATTGTCATGCCTAGTAGGGGTCCAGTCAAGTAATTGATGATTTGTTTTCATTATTACCTTTGTATCAGTGTTATTTATCATTCTTGAATTTTTCATGAAGTTCTGGGTAGTGGCTTGATTTCTAACCCTGAAAAAGTGGCACAAAATCTGGGGTCATTGGCACAAAACTAGCTAAAAAAGTTCACATTTGTTGGCTTTCCCTTGCTGCGGGAGAAAATGGAGGCCTAAATTTGTATGAATGGCTTTTCAAGGGAGCGAATGGGGTGTTAGGTCAGTGAAAAGTTAAGTTTCCTCAAGGGTTGGTCACCTAGGAAGGTTGGTTCGTTGTGGGAGGTTTTATAGCATGGGTGGATGGTGAGTTTGGTTTTTTCTTTTCGGTTACACTTCCTTAATTGTACATGGGTAGTTGAATCACATCATAATAGCCTCTTGTCACATGTTTACTCCAGTGGACTAGGTATCTTGGGTAAATGTTGGAGGAGGGTGTCACACTAAAAAACTCTAGGCCTTGTTTGTTGAGGATAATACCCTTTATGCCTGCATTTTCTAGCTCATAATTACCTTTGAACTTCATAGAAAACATACTACTTCAATGCTTACCTATCTCAAAAAATATAAGACACCAAAAACTCACTTTTGGATTTTCCTCTCATTGTTGCGACTAACTCATACTTCATATTCTCTTTACTTATAAAGATTTCACTTAGGTTGGCTAGGAATGAGGCTCCTCATATCCTAATTTTATACCTTTATCTAGGGGAAACAACATACCCTTCCAATAGGGTCCTTCAACTAAGGTTGGCTTAAATTTTTAGCCGTGTTTTCCCACAAAAAACATTCAAAAATTATTATCTTCACTTTGACAAGGGCTCTCATGGTGTTTGAAGTTTCCCCTTGATCATTTAATGGTGCTCATCCATCTCAATGTGAAAAGTCATCAAATATCCTCATGGTTTTGTCCCAAATCCTTTGGGTACAAAACCCCCACCCTTGTTTCTAAGCCCACAAGCTACTTTTATGGAGGCCATTCTTCTAAAACCTCTAACCCTAGGGCTTGGAGTACCTTCCAAGCTCAAATCGTAATACTCCATCCTAGCGAGGGAGGTAATTCCAACACTATGAAGTCTCCACCATCATCATCGATGACACTAGCCCATTTGGTGTCAATCATTACAACATACTCTATAGATTGAACCATACTATCTCAATAGTGACTCTACCTCATCTCATATGAACCTTAAGATCTCAAGACTTCCATAGGGTATTCCCTCTAAAGCTAGAATCCATTTGAGTCTACATGATCTCCACGGACTCAACCTGCTACTGATTTTTTGTCCTACAAGGTCTTTCAAGTTGTGGTCGAACATGGGCTATCACCACTGCAACCTAGTCTTACAAGCACTCATCCTCTTGGATAAAAAACAACACATGCAGGTCAATACAATCTAAGATATGAAACATCACGATCTAATGAAGAAACTATCATGCCAACATTCAGTCCATCACATGAAGCAATCTCAATCATACCCATCTCTTACATGTTGAAGCAATCTCGATCCTACCGATATCTTACATGCTAAAGAAAACTTCAATCTATCCCAATGATCCATGACATGTCAAAGGAATTTCATGATCAACAACCTACCCTACAACAAATTGTTATTCACCGCGTTCACCACCAATCCACCAAAACTCCTAGACAATTATGTTTCCAAGCAGGTCAAGCACACATATCCATGGATTTGGTTGAATCCTCTGCTCCATCATTTAAACAACCTCAACTCCCTTTGAGATACTTCATTGTGTGCACTCTGATTCATTGGCCCTTCAAAGTATCTCTGATACCATATTTTTTTCACAGTATTGGAGTTGTTGGGTATGTGTTATATTATTTCCAGGATTAGTCACATGCATGGGGGGGCGATAGCCCCTCCTATACATTGCGTTGAGCACAACATAGGGGCCATAGTGGGTTGGTCACTTCCCCCTTGTTGAGGTCTGAGGCAACGCCATGGGAAAAAAATTTGGACCCTGCTTTTCGATGGGCGGACCCGCCCATGGTTTTTTTCATGTGTTTGCACATGGTTTTGGGGCATGATGGTTTTCGACCAATGGTATTTTGTAGATCCAGTCAATAGAAAAATAGATATGATCTAATCCAGGTTTAATGGATTGGGGTTTATGAATGCTTCAGCATGTATATGTATGTGTTGTAACACTAAAAGGAATATAATGAAAAAACAAGTTCGTAGTCTCGATTGGGTATCTAGGGAAAATCTTCGTGTATATCTGTTTTATGATTTATTCTATCGCTATTGTTTGTTTTATCTTTTTTAAGATTTTTTTGTAGATAATTTATGTATAGGTGTTATGCGGAATTATGGATTACAGATTCAAAGACTTTGCAGATACTTTTCCTAATAGTAAATAGACACACAGAAAGATGGAGAAACTTACTTGGAGTCCAAGCGCTTCCTATTCTCCTTCTATCACTCTTGATGCAGCTTCCAATCCAACTTTGATCACCAGACTAGTTCCTGCAAGTATAAACACTAAACAACAAAGATATTTCAATATACAGATGGCTATTTACTTTAATCAGTTTAATCAATGAAACATGAAACATATACATCAGATAAGAATCCATAATATGAAAGATAGAAACTTATACAGATACATATGTGGGAAAGTAAGCAGCAATATTTATTAATGGATAGAAGGGGAGGTTACAACCAGCGATTGATTTGATCTCACCAACTCCAGCATCATCCCAACCTCATTACAATGAACATCCCTCTAGTAGCATATCACTCAAATAAAACACTCAATTGAAAATCCAACAACATTTCTCTACCAAATTTCTTTCTTCTCAAGCACTAAGATCTGTGCTCAATTTATAGATGAGCTAAAGGGTTTCACAATCAATGAATTTATAATAATAGGCAAGACATGTTCCCAAGCTCAGAGGTTTTGAATGGACACATGGATTCGAATTTTGACACATATGCACTCTTCTAGAAGGCACTGGCCATGTGGAGATTCTGGAACAATGAGAATTTCTCTTTGAATTGACCAACGTACCCTTGAGTGTCAGGAAGTGCTTTGTAGAGCACTCTTGAATGGAGGTGAATTCATATGAAAAGAAGTTATTCCCTTGGAAGAATGCATTGGTGAGCTCATAGGTGATATAACATGTACTTCGAATATTGGAAACCTTGCAATGGAAGTCATGGATGATTTGTTCATGTTCTTTGTTTTAGGACATGTAGCAACTGAAATGATAGGTGATGATAGAACCTATTCATTGGTTCTGGGGATGATGTCTAGTTTAACCAGGTCATTGGGAATGGTTCCCAAATTGACCTATAATAGTTGCCCCCTAAAGCTTGAATTCATAATAATAATAACAGGATTTTTTGAATGAGATGCTTTACACTATGATGGGCTAGAGATGAATGGAGTGGCGACCTACATCAATCCTAAAATACATTACATCATGATATGTCCTCTTGATCACTCATTGATGAGGGAAGGCATTCCCATGCTCAGCACATAATCTATCTAATAACATGTACATAGTGCAGAAAGTCATCTACATTGGAATATTGCCCAATACAGACATGCCTACAGATATAGGCCCATGTTCAGATGACAATCTGTATGTAAGGTCACCGTACATATGATGTGTACAAAAATCCTGAAACCATAGCCCAAAAGGCTGAAACTAGATCTGGGGTCTTCTTATCTTGTTCACTTGATCATTCGGGTACAAGTATAGCCATGCGAATATATTATTTGTAGTAAAACATGGTAAGACATCTTTTGATTACCAGCCAATGATGTGAGTTGTTAACAAATGTGAGAGAACCACCATTAATTTTAATGGCCCTCAAGGTACTGTAGCACATTTCTTAAGGCATGAATAGATGATTTGATGTCGAATGCCAAACAAAATATTTCAGTCAAAAGTCTGGAAGCAAGGATCTTGTCGATGCTGTAACAAGCCTCATGGTATTGGAATATGATGTTTCTAAGTAAACTTCCTGGATGATGATTGGATGTTGACAGGAAGCCGCTTTATTGTGAAAGAGGAGTTACTGATTTCAGAGACAAATTATGACTTGATATTGCAATGCTGAGGGATGAATGTCATGAAAATGAAGGTTTATGAGTATTGTCGAAGGATCGGTATTCATTGGATGACTTCTCTTGAACATATCAGTGACACTGAGATGAGTTGGCATCATTAACCCAAAACCAAAGTGAAGGTATGATGAACCATAGGTATGAATGAACCGTTAAGAATATTACCCAACCCAAACAGTCATGGTGATGGAGTGAAGTGTCATGTTCAAGAGCGACCTGCTAATGTAAAAATATCTATTCACTTTCCCAAACTTTTGCTGGTCATTTTTCGACCAATACCTCTTTATTTTTTAACAATCTTGAGGAGGATAACATATCCTTGATCTATAATTCAACCCTTTGGGTGAATAATGTATCACTATTTAATAATTTAATGAGTCTAGTGATGAATGAAACTTGATTCTTTCCATGATCGACAAGCCCATCGCTATTTTATGTTTTAACGAGCCTAACGACAGTGACATCCCAATCCTTCTCCATATTTAGAGAGTTTGAAAAATAGGACGAAAGAAAACTCCATAAGTACTTTTTTGTAAATTTGTCGCTCAGATCCGAAAAAGTGTAAAATAATATCTTAGAGAACCTCCTAGCCATGTTCGACTAAGGAATTCCTTTTTCATAGATAATATATCTCAGTCCAGAAAAGGGTTAAACTTATACTGAGTATATATCAATTCATTTACTTTTACGAGCTCAAAAAGACAGCTACTCAGCAATATTTTCACAATTTCGAAGTCTAAAAAGAGCTAAAAGAAGACTCCTAGTGTTCCTTTTTTGCTATTATCGAAGCTCAAAAAAGAGATAAAAGTGCGCTTCAAGTCCTTTTTAATTTTTAACAAAGATCGAAAATAACGATAAAAGTATGCTTTATGGTCAAATCATTCTTGAAATAAATATGCACGGCTAATCTGTTCATCAGTTGTAAAATCTATTCAAAACAACATCAAATGGATTACAAATACTTGTTTCGTGATAAAAATAGAATAAAACCATAGTCACATCAATAAATATGATTTGCAAATAATCAAATGACTAATAAAAAGAGTTTTACTATTCATTTTTACCATTTGAAAGTTGCCATTTGCATTTTGGAGCTCTGAACCTGTTTTTTCCCCTGAACTTCAGCCGTTGATTGTGATCGATTCTGTGGACGATTTTCATCACCGTTTGATCCAGATTTGTGCCATGAACCCTTTCTTTCTTTCAGTAGCCAATTCATTTCCTTTCATTGCAAATTTTTAGGGATTTGGGCCCCTTAGGGTAAATTATTTTTCCAAAGAGGGAAACACACCCTTGAGCATCGAAAACTGCTTTGTGGAGAACCTAAATTGAAGCCTAGGTGCATATGTAATGCATTGTCCCTTGTTCAAGACTGCATTGGGTGCAATTCACATATTCTATTCTTGCAATGTACCCAAAATTTTCCTACTTTTTTGCATGAAAATGAGACTAATGGGTCTTATGGTTATGTTTCAGGATTCCATCGGAATAGAATGAAAATTACTTGGAGAGAAAGAGAGCATGAAGAACAAAATATAGTTGCCCTAGATGATCCAGGTACAGTAAGATCCCTAAGATATTGTGGGTTGTTGAAGTACTTCCGCTTGTAAGGGATGAGGCAACAAATAGAACTGTTGGAGTTCCTAGTTCGAGCATGGGATCCATCTATTGAGGCATTTCACATTAGGAAAAATGTGGTTCCTATTACATTAGAGGATGTATACTTTCTTACAGGCTTGTCGAGGAGAGGCTTGCCTATTTCCCTCTCAAGGTCTACTCTCGGAGGAGAGACTGTGAGAGATTTTTCTTTACAATATTTCTATCCAAGGGCAAAGCCAAGCAATGATGGGAAAATAAAAATCCCTAATGTTTGAGATTTTCCTTTGAAAACCATTATTTTCATGATCACAAAACTTTTCGGCATCGTTACACTACATGTAGTGAATAGATCATATATGTAGTATGTGCTAGAGTGCATGGAGCTAATAGTCTTCAACTAGTCTGAAGCTATAATTTCTTAGATAAAATAAAAATTGAACAAGGAAAAGGGAGGAAGGCAGAAAAAATTCAATTATGGTTCGATCCTAATTTCATTTTCCTTAGATTAGATTCCACTGATGCAGCCTCAACATGTGACACTGGGTGTGTCTAACCCTAGAGATCCAAGGATGTAGATATGGGTAGAACTAATGGCTAGGCATGTAGGCCAATCTACCATTGTGTTCTCGACTACATTCTTCACCTAGTTCAGGCAACAGGTTTTCACCATCGATGAGTATGCATATGCAAGCATCAATTTCCGAGGAAATCAAGACTTAGCTTTACCAGAAGTTTCTCAGTGGGGTGCAATAGGTAAGAATGTTTTGACCATTTTTTTTTATTTTTCTAAGGTTTATACAATATTTTTGTATTTTTATGTTTTCCCAAGACTAAACTACATTTTTAATATAATGGAGATGTTGGTTGAGCTCAACTAGTGGAAGAACTAGAGCATGGAGTGGATGAGCGAGTAGAGAGGGGTGTCGGGAGAGAAGTCCTTCAGGATTTAGACATGGCTGAGACTCTGTCTGAGCTTCAGCAGCACATAGAGGAGTTGACCTTCAATATTTTGGATTCCCGGATCGAAGAGTTACCCATGCAACTGCAGTGCCACACTATAAGCATTCCTAATGGTTGGATGCCGTTACTATGTAGGATAGCTATAGCTATAGCATGTTACCATGAGCATCACTAGTGTACTTTTGACATGTTGGATACATTTTGAGGTCAGATGACCAATGTTTCTTGGGCACAAATTTTTGTAAAAAAGTATAACTAGCTATCTATTTGATTTCAGTGTTTTCCTATGTTTATTGTGTAATCCTATTCAATTATGTGAATGTATATTTACATGTGTTGCAAATGTCTCTCTAAAACGTGATTAGCTAAATAATCAATCAATGTGTTCAAGTTTCTGGAAATGTGTTGATATTGAATAAAATCAAAGTGTCTTTCCAAAAGTCAAACTCCTAGGAACAAACGATGCAATGTTGGATTTTAAGAGTATAAACACTAGTAAGTTGTAATACCACAAGTTGTGATTCTAATATTATGATTATGCAGTTAATGCCAAATGAAATGGCATCAGAGAGAAGTTCGATCAACGCGCTATACTCAGCGATATTGTTTTTCGATCTATGGATACAAATCCCTTGAAAACTCACTAACTCGTCGTTCAGAGCGAAAATGGCCCACGCTGCAGAGGATAGATTTTGTGTACTATGCTAGAACCATCAGCATATCCAACAGATGGTTCCAAAGATTCCATACATCTGTGATGAAATGTAAAGCGGATTACTAATGCCATGAAAAATCTAAAATACAAATTAAGACAGTGAATGAAAATCAACATCATATATATAGAATATAATACAAAAATTACTACGCTCATGATTAAGCATAGTAATGTTTCAAATACAACCCATTTCAGGTTTGTGCCAATGGAATTCCATCATAATACACCAACTTGTAGGCACCTTTAGCAATAAGTCTTTTGACAATATAGGGGCCATGCCATAATGGCTCAAACTTCCCCGTACCTATTACATCAGCTTCTTGATCATAAAGAAGGACCAAGTCTCCCTCTAAGAAAATGCGAGGTTGGAAATTTTTGTTGTATTGCACCTTTATGCGTCTCTTATGTGTTTTGTTGTCCAATTGGGATTCACAAAACGTTTCATCAAGATGGATGAGGTTAAAAAGATGCACTTCTTCTTCTGAGGTGTCAGGTAACAAGTTGATTGTGATTTTTAATGATGGTATTTCACATTGGATTGGAAAGATAGCTTCCAAACCATACACCAATTGAAAGGCGGTAAATATGATTACATTTCTCATCGAGGTTCGGTACACCCACAAGGCCGAGTACAGGATCAAATGCCAGTTTATTTTACGAACTCCCATCATCCGTTGAATCATACATTTAATAATATTGTTGATAGATTCCGCTTGTCCATTTGATTGTGGATCATAAGGAGTAGAATTATCATGTGAAAACCCTAACTTGGCAGTAAATTCAGTCATCAGGTGGTTGCGAAAATGCTTCCCATGATATGTAACTATAGCCTGTGGGACCCCAAAATGTGCAATAACATGATTAAAGAAAAACAATGTAGTTGTTTGTCCTGTGTTGTTGAATGTAGGCATCGCTTCGGCCCACTTGGTAAAGTATTCTACTACGACAATAATATAACCATGCCCCCCAGACGAATTAGGGTTACAGGTCATGAAGTCAATACCCCATTTCAAAAATGGTCCCACAGAGACAACAAGATGCACTGGCGTTGACAGTTTGTGGATTTTATGATCAAATATCTGGCATGCATAACAACTTCTGACCATGACGATGTAATCATTAAATGTGATAGGCCAAAAGTAACCATCGCAGATTATCTTCTATGCGATAGCGTATCCAGACAAGTGCACACCAGAATCCCCAGCATGAAAATCATGTAAGACCTTTTTGGCCTCCTCATGAGTGAGGCACCTTCTTAAAATTATATTGACACCACAACGATAAAGTGTATCATCGATGATCAAATAATCTTTGGCTTGGTATCGAATATGTCGCTGGTCAGAGCGAGAGGTATTAGGCCGAAAATTTCGAGTCTGGAGATAAATGATAAAATCTCCATACCAAGGATCAGATGATCTTATCAGAAACAGAGACTCGTTAAGAATAGATGGTTCTAATGTAGTAGCTGTATTATCAGACGGAAGGTCACATAGAAGCTCAACCAAGACTAAAGACTTCTTTGACTTGGATTTGATGAATTCCAAATGAAATTCCTGCAAAATAACAATCCATTTTGGATACTTGCCCCCCATAAATTGACGTGATAAGATATAATTCATGGGGTTGCAATCCAAAATGAAAATGGTATTCTAGAATAGGATATAGTGACGAAATATTTGGACAGCTTGAACAGCTGCCAAGGAAAGCTTTTCTATGTATGAATGAAGAGAAATGAGGCATTTGTCTGAGAGGTTACAAGTCTTATTATTCCTAGCCGCCATATGGTGAAAACAACTTGTTTTTCACTGACGATCGAGTTTTACCATTTTATTTTTATTTTCATTAAATGGGTGCCTTTGGTATGACAAACAATGCAATTGTGCCCATCATCATGTTTTGGTGGGGTTTATATTGTCCCGTACTTCTTAGAAAAATTAAATATCAACATCATGAAGAACGATTCACCAAAAGGCTTGAAGCCACAATCATGGATTGACCATCTCTTGCAAGATCTTTAGGTAGAAATAGCCAAGGAAATAAAAAGCTGGTGAATCATTGTTTTAAAAATAGTACTAAAGCCAGGTGCACATATGCCCCTGACTAAAAAAAGGCTTGAATAATGCACAAAATCAAGAATTTTGAATAGGCCACAGATAAGTGTGAGTAATTTAGTAAACACATGGTTTTAGGGCAAGTTGATGGTATTACAATTAAGTTATAATGCCAACCAATCACCATGAGCACTGAAGGTGATACTAGCAACAAAAAAACCAAGATATTTTGATGCTTGTTACATGTCCATGCACAACACATAAGCCACATTTCATACCAGTAATTCAGTCAAACGGTAATTAGGCAGTAGGAAGCCACCGGTGATGTAACTAAAGTGAAATCTTAGAATCTATGAAAAATATGTTGTAGTATGTGGTTACCTAGAAAAAGAACATCACACAGATTCAATTAAAGGAGAAGGTGGGCAGTGCTGAGCTAATACTCATAGTATAAAACGGAGTGACTCCAACACACTCTAGTCAACCAGCAATTCAACACATCAATAATAGTGTTGTTACTGGTGAATTACACAGCGCACAAGCTACTATAATTTCACACCAGTGAACATGCAACCAATTTTAGTGTGTAAGGAATCCATTGGGAAGGTGGGCAGTGCTAAGCTAATACCCATAGTCTAAAACTGAGTGACTCCAACATGCTCTAGTCAACCAACGATTCAACACATTAATAATAGTGTTGTTACTGGTGAATTACACAGTGCACAAGCTATAATTTCATACTAGTGAATAGGAAACCAATTTTAGTGTGTAAGGAATCCATTGGGAAATTGGGATCACTACTGTTATTCAATGTCCCATTGAATTAAAAAACACAAGAATGTGATACAGGCTCGCAGTTTCTAATAGTCAGCATTTCAATTAAGCCAACAATTAAACAAGTGATTCAATCAATCCAAGAGTTAAATTGCTCAACCAATTAATTAAACCAACGACCACACCGGTAAGAAATTGATTCAAATGCTGTGGGGAAACAATTTTAATGCAGTGAGCATTAGGATTAATTACCAACATAACCATTCAAGCATGAAGAGAACTCAATCACACATCATAAACAACAGAATTTACTCTGGAAAACTAGCAATTTATGGCTTCTGTTTGTGATCTGGAATTGTTGCAAACTGGAGCTATTCACTCTCAATCAGAAAATTCATGTATTCTTTTTCCTTGGCCGTACTTTGTAGATTATGTTGGATCCAAGACAATCTTCATTCTCCATGGATAGGACCAAAATCCTCTTCATCCTCCAATCTATGAACAGATTGGTTCATTCCCAAGTCTTCAGTTTTATGCTGTGGTGCCCTTCTTCCAAGCTTCATTGCCTTCAATCTTTTCAGTTGTTTTTCCATCAGGCAAGCATCCTCTATATAATGTTGCCTTGTAATGCCAAGCAACAAGTGGTTCATTCTGTCTTCTTGTCACCCAAATGAGGCCTTTGGCGTTTGATGTTCAAGTTTATCGTTGACGGACCATTGACTCCAAACTTTGCCAATAATTTTCCCTTCTACAAATTTAGAGGAGGGTTTCTTTCAGTTCCATTTTGGATCACAAATTCAAAGAAGCGACTATGAAATTTGCAATTATCTTTATATAGATCTTATACAAGGGAGTGCTACCACTCTTATCTTTATTCTTAATTACAATGTACACTGTATTGCATTGCAAGCATCAAATAAATGCAATGTTTCTACTTGAATTCTAATGATTTGAAAGTTTTAAATAAAACAAACTATTTGAACAACCTTATTCCATAAACATTAATTGTTTTAATGTTCTAGATGGATGCAACTTAGAAGACTACTACTTAATGAAGTGTAGCTGAGATTTGTATAATTCTGAAATATAATATAGGGACTATTCCCTTACAACATGCATGGAATTTTGGAAACCTCATGATGAGTACCATACAACTATGCAAATTCACGATATGTGTTAAATCACTAGCAAACATTCTAAAAGTGTTATGTTCAAACTGTCCAGATGGGACACATAACATTAGCCAATGTACTTGAAACAATATATGCCCATGAAAAGGAATTCAAATGTTCTAATAGATCAACAAGGTAGAATACTTCTACTAAATATAGCTTGAAATATGGTTTACACTAATGTATCAGCATAATAGTGATAGTGCCTCCACAATTCATTCGCTTGGCACTTCAACATTTGGTGAACATTTGAGGGACAAATTGCATGATAGTAATAATTTTTCTCTTGAAAACTTTTTGAAATCAATGTTAGTTCATGTCAGGTAGGGGTGCAATCATGGTGCTTAGATTTAACTGTTCATACTCTAATTTGCTCTTAAATTTTATCAGAAATATTTTAATGTGTTAACTCAAACTCCATATTTTAATGTGTTAAACCATACTCCTCTTAGTTATGATATTTTCCTTAGAATTGAATGATTTTTATGGCTAATACTTCTCCCCTTGATCACTAGGTCTGGCTGATACTTCCCCCCTGATTCACCAGAAGGCTTGAAGCCACAATCATGGATTGACCAGCTCTTGCAAGATATTTAGGTAGAAATAGCCAAGGAAATAAAAATCTGGTGAATCGTTGCTCTAAAAATAGTACTAAAGCCAGGTGCACATATGCCCCTGACTAAAAAAGTTTCGTTATTCTCGATGTTAGGTTTTCTTAGCCTGTAACTATTTTTCAAGTTGTTTTCCTGGAATTTCTAATATCAAAATCCGCCATATCAGGACATAATTATTATGCTACATTAGAAGTTCAGTTATTTTGCAGAAATTGGAAATGTTAAAAATATGAAAAAAAAAATGTAATTTTATGTTTATTCAAGGAAATGTTTACGAGGTTATTCAATTTTACAAACGAAAATATAGTTACCAAAACTATTGTAAATGAGCCTCCTTCATATGTGTAATGGAGCCTCCTTCATATTGGTTGTTCCCAGCGATGAGGAGGTTGTATAGTAAACCATAATGTAATCATTTTCTTGAAAAAGATAAATCTAATCAATTTTCTCGTGCATATATCTTTCACAAGTTGTCAGGGTTTTACAATGTAAATCCTGTGTATTTGTATACCATTTTATTGTGAATGATTTAATTTGCAGACCTTGAATTCTGGGTGTGCTTTGATGATTCATTGATATTGCAATTGGAAAGGAGAAATAGATAATTCACTTCCGTAATAGTTTTGATTTTGATGTTGATTTTTCAATTAGGAAAGAAAATCGAATAACACCCTTCCATACTTGTTTTGATTTTGATGTTGGTTTTGTAACTATAAAGAGAATAGGATACCGCTATTTAAGGGTTGATGTGCTTTACCTTGCAAACAAGCATTATGTATGTTGCTTTTCGGTTACCCTATAAATGAGAAGTATGTGCTTTACCCTACAAACGAGTAGTATAGAAAAATTAAATACCAACATCATGAAGAACGATTCCCTAGAAGGCTTGAAGCCACAATCATGGATTGACCAGCTCTTGCAAGATCTTTAGGTAGAAATAACGAAGGAAATAAAAAGCTGGTGGAATTGTAGAATTCTTGCCATTATGCCTGTACATAAGCCTAAATACAAGAATTGGACAGGTATTGGCAAGGAAAATTCCAGACTTTAATTATCAACCACTTACCCACTTGTAATTGACCAAGTTTTCCAGTCTGTATTTAAGCATGCATCCAAACATTCCTTGTTGCTTCATCATAGAAGGAATCAATATACTGATTAAAGTCTTGCATTTGCAACTATTATCCAGTATTCATCTGGTTAATTCCCGCAGAACTGTACCATTCATTATGAATATATGGGCTATAGAGAATCAAGATTGATCCCATCCAAAAATTATATGCAGGTGAGATATATTGCCTGTTGGTTGTAGTTCGTCATGTTATACTTTAGGAGCATGACTATTGTTTCGATCACTCACAATGCATACCTAAGGCACTATTATGGATGAAATTAAATTTATATCAATAAAACTAGAAATTGTTACAGAAAAGAAAACCATGAAAAATTAATTGAACCAACAAGCTCAAGGATGTCTTAGCAAAAAGAGAAGGGTCACTCTTATAATTCTTCATTTGTAAACACTATTAGTTGCTCACTTGCCAAGCTTGTAAAAATTTACAATAAATGTGAGTACAAAGATCTCAGGTTAAAATCCTCGATTTTTTATCCGTGAATACCTGCGTTCATGATGGATACAGGGGAGTGATTATTTTGGCGAAAAAACCCATAACTGACATTCTATTGATCTGTGTGTCCATGTAGTTGGTGACTTGAACCACCTGATCTCTGCAACCATGAGGTCTATGGTATATAAATAAGGGTTTAGGTTCAGTTGTTCCTGAGGTGGAAGGAGTTGGATATGGGTATTTGGCATGATGGCCCAATTTCTAGAAGCCAAAAGTCTTACCTAGCCATAGCAGAAGAAAAATCCAAAACAGACCTATCCTTTATGAATGAGAAATCCATTGTTAGAGTTTCTATGGTAGTTTAAAACCCCGTTAGGTGCAAGCCATGATTGTCATGTCTTTGAATATCTAAGTGATGGGCAACACTTCAAAAAAATTAGCCTTGAAGAGACTTGTGGAAGCCCACAACAAAGAAATTGTTTTATTTAGGAATCTATGATTGAAGGCTCCAGACTCTAAAGTATCTGGGGAATTAGGGAAGAATTCTGTAACGTTAACATAAAAAATTAATATCAATGACTATATATAATTAATGAATTGAGGAAGTATAGATCAAGTTTTGTATACGCTGAGGAATTTTTTCTTTTATGTCTTCCGAATCAGAGACTTAAGTGTGAGAATGTTTATTGGATATGGTTTGAATGTTCGAATCATGGGCAAGGTGTTTTTCTTTTTGTTGGAAATCATAACCATATTTTGGTGAAACATGGTAACAACTCATCACAGAATTTAAAGTTTTATATTTTGGTGAGAACTATATTAATTCGGTTGAGTTTATAATTGACACAAGCCAAGCATTGTTATCATATATACAACTATAATTGGTGTAAATGGCATGGTTTTAGTTTTCGTTATGGTTGAAGCTTGGTGATTCTAGGAACACCCTATTTTTGATTCATTTCCATTGGTTGGAGAAACCACGTAAGTGAAGACCAGACTGGTGGGTCATGTTGATAGGCCACGGGAGTGAAGACCAGACTATATATTAATTCATTTTTTTTTAATTTTTAACTTATCGTCGGTATTGTGACACTTCCTAAGCATCGGTCTTCTGACGCTTTTAATCTACAAAATTTTTAACTTATTGTTGGTATTGCAATGCTTCCTAAGCGTCGGTCTTTCGACGCTTTCAATCTACTAAATTTTTAACTTATCATCGGTATTGCGACACTTCCTAAGTGTCGGTCTTCCAACGCTTTCAACCTACAAAAAATTTGCCTTTCGTCGCTCTTGCAACACTTCTTAAGCGTCGGTCTTCCGACGTGTTCAACCTACCAAAATGTTTTCCTTTCATTGCTCTTGCGACGCTTCCTAAGCGTCGGTCTTCCGACACTTTCAACCTACGAAATTTTTTTCCTTTCATCGGTATTGCGATGCTTAATGAAGAGCGACGTTTAGGAAAAGTGACATTCTAAACTTCGGAAGACATATCGTTGGAATTGCGACAGTTGAGAAAGTGTCGATATTGCGAAACTTTGCAAGCATAATAATAGTGACACTTTGCAAAACATCAGAAAAAGTGTCGGTATTGCAACACTTTGGAAAAGTGTCGAAATTACGACGTAATGGCTAACCAAGTTTTTTCCGGCCTCAAACTGTTGCTCTTACGACGACTATGTGTCGGAATAGCGACGAAGTGGTCATTCGAAAATTGGGCCAAATTTTCTAGTGGGTTTACTCAAATTTCAAGCGATAGTACTCATTGGGTTAAAAATTTGTTTCCTCGTCCAAGGAGTACCCATGTTGCATACTTTTGATCGACCCTGCTATTAGGTACCTGTAATTTTTCAGATTGGAAAGACCAAATAGACAAGGGTAACATCAAACCAACTTTGGATTCCTAGGACCTAGCCTTCCTAGACTCAGAGAGGGCTCTATCTATATTTGATAAAAGATATGACTTGATTGATTTAGGATGTTGATTTTAGGCTAGTTATAATGATAAGGTTTTTTGTTTTATTTCATTTTTTTGGGTTGCTTGTTAAGTAGAACAAATAGAGTAAGACAAATTCAAACCATTGGGCTATTGGGTCTGTGAAAGGTTTGAAGAGTACAAAAATGAATCAAGGGTGTTTCATAGGGCAAGCTAACAAAGCCAAATGGATAATTTATATAAAATGAGTATACGATGACAGTAAGTTATGAATTCAGTAAAAATAAAGGGAAATTAAGAATCCTTTAACTATACTTAAAACAAGGAAAGCCTTCAGGACAATAGCTTAGTAAAACTGAAGAGAAGTTAAGAATTATTTAGCTAGACTTCACTAGACAGACCTCAAAACAACAATCCAGTAATCCCAGAGAGTAGTTAATAATTCTCTAATTATTACTTTCAGAGGAAAACATATAGATAATAATGACAGACAGAGTTGAGGTGCCGAAACAACATATCTCAATCTAAAATTTATGTTCTATTATCAGAGAAGTAATGAACATAATGTAAAAAAAAGGAAAACATTGACAAGAGTGGAATAAAATCACCATCTGACAGAGTTCATGAATCCTATGAATGTGTTGGTTCCATTTCTATTCAGTCCAAGACATTTACAAGGCTCCAAAGGAAAACTTCTTTATAGCTCAGAGTCTAAATAGCATTTAGCTCAGCATAACAACTTACCAACCAACAACCTTATGAAGCATTACATGCAGTATTTAATTGAAAAATGAGGAAGTAAACCCTTGCTAGGTTTTTAGAAGTCATTTATTAAATATTTAAGTCACTTTGACCTTTGAGACCATGCAAGGCCCAAGGCAAAATATCTAAAACACAATTATGGAAAAAACAACTTCTAACATAACTATTTGAGATAATTTTGGAAAAAAATTGACTTTAAGGCTTCAAAATATATTCTGTAATAACTCCTAGCAAGGGCGGAGCTCCAAGGTATAGGGGTGCAGTGCCAAGCGAAACGCGCAGCGCCAAGACTGGAAAAAATTTCTTGTTTTGCAACTAACTTTTGGAGGCCTTCTCGATGTCCAAACGAGCCCCATGATAGCTCATTGAAAATTTTTTCCTATCTTGTTTCCAGATCTACCTTAATTTTGCAAAATTTTTCCCAATTTTCTTGTCAAAAATGAATTATCCCAATATTTCTAAACGTGCATCGCTAGTGCTAAAAAGAGGGCTGAAAGGTGATTTTTTGGTAGTTTTTGGCTCTTTTGAGGGACCAGTTTTGCTCCAAATGGTCTAAAATTTTTTGAGGATGATTTCCTTGGCACGAGGAAGATGAATATGCTAATTTTTTTTCATTTTAGTGCCCCAAAAAGGAGCACAGTGCCAGTGGCACTGTACGTTTGGCCTAATTTTTTGCAAGCCAAACTGTCAAAATTTCAAAATTTGCAAAAAGATGCCAAAAATGGATTTTGCTTTGTTGATCATGGTTGAGAAGCTTGGAGGGATACATCAGAAAGAATGTTGATATTTTCCTTCTCCTTTGCCTCGTTTTGAGCTTGAATCTTTGCAAGGGCTCGTTTGAGCTTAGCCCTTGGAATCTGGTTTCTCAAGGCATAATGCTTCGCCATCTTCCTCTGCGTGTCGATGTCTCTCTTGGCCTTCTCTACCTGACCTTATAGGTGTAAATTTTCCCTCTCCAACCAAGATTCTCTATCCTCATCAATTTATATGACAAGCAACTCACTTGGAGTGAGCTACTCTGCCAACTCTACCTCTTTCTCTCTTTCCCAGGCTAAAGCCTTCTTTAGCCCAATTTTCCTTAGCCTCTTCCTAGGAAGCTATTCTTCCTCATCCTCACTGTCATCAAAAGTGCCCAAGGTCTCATATAGCAATGCGTTGGCCTCTCTGGCCTCTTTCTGAGCTCTAATTGTAGGGATGTCATTGATGGCCTTCTTTGCTTCAACTGTAGTTTTTCCAACTCAAAATAGTTGATCACATTCTTTGCCCTACCAATATTAGCTTGAAGCACACTAATATTGGGATATTTTATTTTGATCAATATGTTTTTGATCCTCTCCTCATCCTCATCCTCATCCTCAAGGTGAATTAGCTAAAACTCTTGCTCAGTTTCATGCTTGTTCTCCTCTTCACCAATGACATGCTCTGTGACCCTTTCTTTGCCTTTATCAAGATGTTTTGTTGATTAAGAAGGCATGGCCCCTTGCATATAAAGTGCAGCAAACACATGATTCTAGCCCCTCTGTTATTTGAAAGGAAATGTCTCAATGTCCCTCATTTTAGTGTCGTTTGTCTCAATGTTTCCATCATTGCTTGATGCTTTTTCATCATGATATGAGGGTGAAGGAATGTGAGTGAGTGGAGATCTATGAACAGTAGGAGGTGATGGAGGAATGGATGTGGGAGGATGAGAAGATGAAGGAATATATTGTTGATGATGGCCATGTGGAGTAGTGAAAACCTCATGGGTAATGAAGGTATCCCATGGAATGTTGTTCTGCTGGAGTTGGTGCATAACTACCATATTGATGTGAATGATGGAAAAGGCTCTACATCTGCTAATTATAGTCTCCTTTTTGCACTATGTAGGTCATTTTTTCAATGCTTTATAAAAGAAAATATGGTATATGCAACATCCTAACTCTAGTAAAATGCATAAGCGGACGAATGTGGTATGAGTAGAGGCGGGAAACCCTTCCCTACATGTGAAATACTTCATGATTATCCTCATCATAGGTGCATATCTATCAAGCAGATGAGAAAAATGGAAGATGGATTTGTGATCATATTTATACCCAGGTTTAAGGTATGGTTCAAAGTAACTCATGTCTAGGTTTTCTTGCTTGAACCACTTTTCTCCCACACTTGGTATTCTTGTAGCATCTTCAATGAAATTTGTTGGCATCTCAAAGGTGACCTCAGCAATATTAAATTGGTTGTCATTAAAATTGATAATGAATAGTCCTGTTATCTCTGGGTGGTTTTGTACTTGCTGAACCTTCTCACAAAATTCAATGCAACCTACATGCTTGAAGCAAGAAATAGTAAGGGGTGATACCATAAGTTCCCTTGTATTGAGGGGTTCTAATATATTTATATTTTCTCCCTTATGATCATTCCTCCTTGGAATTTATGCCTCCATACCAATGTCTTCACCCTTAGACATTGTAAACTCTGTTATGAAAACCCTAGGGCTAATGTGAAATGAGATGAAGGGAGGGTATGAAATGGAAATTTTGCAAATGAAGGAAATGAGTGAGACTGAAGGGAATGGATGTTGTGACAAGCAAGATGAATGGAAGCCCTCAAGAAATGTAATGACCCATGATTATCAGTGATTTTCTTCAACGAAGATGAAGTAGGGATGAAAGAGATATTTCAATCTTAAAACTTAGGGTTTCTTCTAAGGTTTCACTTCAATTGATTTCAATGATGACCAAAATAGCTTCAAAGTGAGTTATGGCATGAACTTACCTCTTATCAGTTCCTTATAATACTTGAGCAAATATTTGAAGGCAATTTCATGTGATTTGGATGGCTGGAAGAGTGAGAAACCCTCTCTGTCTGAGTGCGTAGTCCCAATGCTGAGGGTGCAACTCCAAGCCTAAGCACGCAGTGCCAGTTCTGAGCGCGCAACGCCAAGGTTTTTTAGCACAAGATTGTGTTGGGCAAGACAACAGTTCTCCTCCAAGCACGCAGTGCCACCTCCCAAGAACGCAGTGCCTTCAGCATTTGTATGGAGGAAAAATGGCAAACGTGTAGCGCCAACTCTCAAGCACGCAAATCCAAGCTAAAAATGCATCGCTAAGAAGATTTGCCCAAATTTTTCTTGAAAACTCACAAACTCTTCTCCTATGAATGCTCTTGATATTTTGAAAGTCAACAGTGGTTCTCTTGAAGTGCAAAATGAAATTTTATAGATAATATGAACTTGATTTAATTATGAAAACCCACTTTCTAATGTTTGAAACCTTTTTTCCCTTTTTCATTAATATTCTTTTAAGAAAATTTCTTGTAGGTTGTTGAAGTCACTGAATTGGCTTTTCTTTTGCTCCTTGAGGCATGACAAGTTATTTTAAATACTTTTGGATCTAAACACAAAGTAGCATCTTTAAAATCTTTTGTACTTCCACCCTAAAACTCAACTTAACTTTTCCACCTTCTTTGGCCACTTTCTTCATGCTTGGCTTGGTGTGCTTCCTCCATGTCATTTTCTACAAGTAATCAACACTTTGGCACTCAAATGGACTAACTAGTTCATAACCCTAGTCATCTACAAGACAAAGTGTTTCATTTTTCCCTTGTTGTAAGCTGTTTTCATTCACGAGTAGACAATCTACATCATCAATACCTTCATCTGATAAATCTTCTAACACTCTTGCAGAAGTGCTAAACTTTATCCATTTTTCTCATTTGCTAGTTATGAACTGAGGAGATAATCCTCCTTGGAAATTTTATGTCTTTCTTGAATAACCATGTCTTGACATTCTATTACACCTAAGCCAACTTATAGAAAAGGAAAAGCAGTGCCTGAAACATCCAAAGATAACCTTAAACAATGTAAACCCTAATGACCTAGTGGGAGGGTCTTTTGACCTGATTTTGGCTGAAAATTTGACTTGGAGACTCTCAAGTGAAAACAGAGCATTGTCAAAAGTGTTGTATTGAAGATCCAAGATCCAATGTACTTGACTTATCTAAAGATCCTATAGAGATAGTTTTGAGACCATCAATGCTTGAGGAACCTCGGGAATATGGGAAAAATTTTCTAGGTAGGAAATACAGATAAAAAATGAGAGGTATAATCCCATAAGGTTACTTTTAGGAGAAACAGGGTGACTTTGAGAAGATCATGTTGTGAAACCAGATCCAAAAAGAGAAGAAAAGAGATATCAACTCTTTAGAAATAAGCCACTTTGAGGGGGAAACCTCCAATACATTACATGAATGAACAATTCTTGGATGATTCAAATTACAAAACCTCCTTTCTATATATAGGGGTCCATGGGGCCACAATGTAATCGTAGCCGACCTAACAGTAATAATTTAAGGGCACAATAATAACAATATGGGGGTTACAAGGGTACAATAATAACAATAATGGGGTTACACTAACAACATTAAGGGACTATACTAGTAATATAGGGACCTAACATGACCCTCTCATTCAAAAAAGTGTTGTCCTAAACACTTGAGTAGCTTTGCGTGCTTCTATATAAAATTCTCATCCTCCCATGTAGAATCTTTAGTGGGTAATTTCTTCCACTTGATGAGATACTTTGAAATTGATCGATTATGTAGCTGTCAAGTTCTTGTTTCCATGACTATTTTAGGTTCCAATATGAGTTTTCCTTCCTCATCAAGTTCTGGGAATACTGTTTGAACTGGAAGATTTTCAGCTATAACCTTATTTAAGGATGAAACATGGAAAATTCGATGTACTCATGAAGAAGCAGGAAGCTCCAATTTATATGCCATAGTACCAATATTTTGCAACTCCTTGTAAGGACCATAGTACTTTGGCGATAATGTATTATCCTTCTTAGCTTCCTTAAGGGACATTTGTTTGTATGGTTGTAGCTGTAAAAACATCCAGTCTCCTACATCAAAAATTCTCTCGCTTTGATGTTGATCTTCCTGTTGTTTCATTTGATTTTGTGCCAAATTCAGGTTGTCCTTTAAGAGTTGGTGAACTTCTTGTTGATGCTCAATGTCATCTTCCACTGCTTGAACCTTCGAATTTTGTCTTAAAGATGATGTGATGGATGGTGGATGATATCCATAAAGTTCCATAAATGGGGTCATTTTTGTTGTAGTATGGAAGGAAGTGTTATACCACACCATTTCATTTGAGTAACCATATTTGTTGTGTTTTGTTTATAGAGCCCAGCTAGCAGACCATCTTCATGAAGCATTTATTTACTATCTTAGTTTGACCATCGGATTGAGGATGATAAGATGAGCTATGAGCTAATTGAGTACCCAAACAAGAAAATAACTCCATCCAAAAATTTTCAGTAAAAATGGGCTCTCTGTCGCTCACAATACCCTCGTGTTTCCATATAGCTTTTGAATTGTGTCCATAAATGTAGTAGATATTGTACTTACTTTAAATGGATGAGATAATGCACAAAAATGTGCATACTTGGTAAATCTATCAACTACCACCATGATGACACTCTTTCCTTTAGATTTAGGTAAACCTGTGATAAAATCCATTGAAATATCCTCCCAACGTTGACTTGGAATGGATAAAGGTTGTAGAAGACTCTAGGTCTTAATTGTCTCAACTTTATTCTGTTGGCAAACCAAAAATTCTGCCACAAACATTTGAGTATCAGATTTAAGGCCATCCCAAAAAAATTCTTTCTTCACCCTGTGGTAAGCTTTTAAAAATCCTGAGTGTTCTCCTAAAGGAGAAGTGTGCAATTTCAAAAGAATCTTTTGTTTTAGTTGGGAATTCTTACAAAGATATAAGCGATCTTTATACCATAATGAATCATTTTTCCAACTAAATGTATCAGATGTACTAGGATCTTGTTGCAACTTTTGAATGAGTGTCCACACATCTTCGTCCTTCTTCCATTCATCTCTTGCTTCGGTTATCCAATTTGGTTGGATAATAGAAATGGCACAAAGTGATGCTTCCACCTCTTCATTCTTTCTTGAGAGTGCATCTTCAACAACATTTAGCTTCCCTTTTTTGTATATTATTTCAAAGTCATAACCAAACATCTTTGTGACCCATTTTTTCTGCTCTTCTAAAGATAGTCTTTGTTCCAAAAAGTTTTTAATACTATCATGATCAATTTTTACCTTGAAGTGTCTTCCCATTAGGTAAGTTCTCCATTTCTTTAGTGCATGCAGTATTGCTAAAATTTCCTTCTCATAAATAGGTTTCTATAAATACTTTCCTTTGATTGCATGACTTTCAAAAGCAATGGGTCTTCCTTCTTGCATTAAAACAACACCAATTTCATTTCCTAAGGCATCACATTCCACAATAAAGGTTTTTGTGACGTTTGGCATAGCTAAGAGTGGTGCTAGGCACATCACCTCTTTAAGATGTTCAAAAGCCTTAGTTGCTTCAGGAGTCCATGAAAATACATCTTTCTTTAATAATTTTGTTAGAGGTGCTGCTATTCTCCCATAATTATTAACAAAATTTCAATAATACCCTGTTAACCCGAGAAATACTTGCAACTGCTTTATGGTTGTGGGGACTTTCCATTCCTTAATGGCTTTAATTTTGTTAGGGTCTACCTTAACACCCTCGTGAGATACAATATGATCCATATATTCCACATCTTGTACTCCAAAGAAACATTTGGATGTTTTTGCATATAATTATTTCTCCTGCAATAGTTTGAGCACCCTGTCAACATGTTGAACATGATCCTTCCAAGACCTGCTGTAGATTAATATATCATCAAAAAATACTAGCGCAAATTTTCTAAGGAAGGGTTTGAAAATGGAATTCATCAACCCTTGAAATGTAGAAGGTGCATTGGTCAGGCCAAAAAGCATGACCAAAAATTCATAATGACGCTTATGAGTTCGAAATTCTATTTTCAGAATATCTTCAGTCTTCATTATAATTTCATGATACCCTGAACGAAGATCCAATTTGGTAAAATAAATTTCTCCATGTAATTCATCCAATAATTCAGCAATCATAGGAATGGGAAATTTATCTTTAATGGTGAGCTTATTGAGCTCCCTATAATCTAAACACATGCGACATGATCCATCCTTCTTGTGTACCAATACTACAAGAGTAGAGAAAGAAATTTGACTAGGTTGAATTATACCCACCTCTAACATTTCTACAATCATACGTTCAATTTCTCTCTTTTGGACATAAGGATATCTATAAGGCCTGATGTTTGGAGGAACACTTCCTGGAATCAAATGAATAGCATGATCATGATCATGAATAGGTGGGAGTCCTTTGGGAGTTTCAAACACCTTGGAATGATTGTTCAAGACTTGTTGGAGATCTGCAGAAATAGATGATTTTGATGTTGGAACTTCTAGTGAGCATAATTGTGCAATTACGCCTCGCTGTTCTTTCTTTAGAAGCTTTGTAATGACATTAGAGCTTATTATCCTTCCTGGCTTCCCCGCAATACCCCGTAATTCGACTTCCTTTCCTTCTGAAAAAAATTTCAAGAAAAGTTCTTGAAAATTAAAAGCTACCGTCCCCAAAGATTGTAACCATTGTACTCCTAGTACAACATCAGCACCTCCCATAGGAATGGAAAGCATTGGACTAGTCAATACATATTCCCCATGGTTAGCTTGATATTATGGCATTTTCCAGAGCAATTTATAGTTCCTCCATTTGCAACCATCACTTGACATTCTGGTGCTGGGTATAGGAAACAATTCAATTCCTTGGCTACATTACAATGAATAAAATTATGGGTACTACCTGAATCAATCAACACTATTACCTTTTTCTTCTTGATATGTCCTTCTATCTTGAGAGTTTGAGGAGTGGTAATTCCTACCAATGCATTACATGATATGGTCGGACTCATTTCTTCCTCTTCTTGGGTTGGTTCCTAGTGTATATCCTCTTCTTGTTCATTTTCTTCTTCCTCTTCACAATCTATGTAAAATAATTTCTTCTCAGCACACTTATGACCTTTAGTGTATTTTCTATCACAACTATATCAAAGCCCTTTTTCTCTTTTTTCTTCCAATTTTTGTGGTGTCAACCTTGTAGGTTGTGGAAATCTATGAGTAGCAACACTTCCCTCTTTATAGAAGTGAGTGGTAGGCTTCCTTGTCGCCATAATTTTACATTCACTTTTTCTTGCCAACCTGAATGCCCTCTCCAATGAATCAGGTTCCAAAACGTGAAATTCATGTTGGATGTTATCCTTTAAAGTACATATGAAGAGATCAATCCTGTGTTCCTCTGGAATATCAGTTACCCTTATATTCAATTTTTTGGGTATGTGTTATATTCTTTCCACGAATAGCCCCACATGCTGTACATTTCATTGGGCGCAGCAGGGGGGTCACAAGGGGGGCGGCAGCCCCCCCTGTTGGGGTGCGGGGCAGTGCCCAGACAAATTTTCTTTTGGTGTGTGGACCAACTCATAGGCGGACCCACCCATGTTTTTTGCATGAGTTTGCACATCGTTTTGGGGTATGATGGTTTTCGGCTCCTGGTATTTTGTAGATCCGGTCAAGGGAACTATGGTTATGTTCTAATCCAGGTTTAATGGATTGGGGTTTATGTATGCTTCGGAATGTATATATATGTGTTGTAACACTAAAAGGAATATAATGAAATATCAAGTTGGTCGTCCTGATTTGGGATCTAGGGGAAAATCTCTGTGTTTATCCATTTTATGTTTTATGCTGTCGCTATTGTTTATTTTCTGTTATCATATTCGTGTGTAGATAATTTCTATTCATGGTTAAAACCTACATTTGGTATCAGAGCAGTTTCAGCTTCAAGGGGATGCCTTTGCTACTAAGGGGTTTTTTGCTCGGGCCTGAGGTAGACCCTGTTTAGTGGGAGATCTGTGGGATCGATTCTTGCAGTGAAAGAATATGGCGAGCAGCGGAAAGATAGAGATCGAGAAATTTAATGGTAAGAGTTTTGAGTTGTGGAAGCTCAAGATGGAGGATCTGTTAGTGGATAAAGATCAGTGGATCGCAGTAGATCCAGGTAATAAACCAACGACAATGTCAGATGAAGACTGGAAGAAACTGGATCGGAAGGCTAAGAGCACAATACGGTTGTGTGTCTTAGATTCAGTATTGTTGAATGTATCTGGGGAAGCTACGGCGAAGAATTTGTGGGAAAAACTTGGGACTTTGTACCAATCTAAGTCTCTGGTGAATAATTTGTTCCTGCGTAAAAATTTGTATAAGCTGAGGATGAAGGATGGAGACTCAGTGATAGAGCATATGAACACCTTCAATACTGTGGTAAGTCAGTTGTCATATGTTGATATTAAAATCTCAGATGAAGATAAGTGCATCAGTTTGCTGTGTTCTCTACCAGAATCATGGAACAGTCTAGTTATTACAATAGGTAGCAATACAACTACCTTGAATTTTGATGACATTGTCTCAGCCTTGCTGTCGGAGGAAATGGAGATGCCTTATCTGTACAAGGAAGGTCCCAAAACATAAACAAGAATAAGGTTTCGAGTGGGAGATCTAAATCTAGAGGGAGATCTAAATCCCATGGAAATTTTGTAACGGTATGCTGGAAATGCGAAAAGGAAGGACACTACAAAAAGGACTGCAGATCTAAAGCTCCTGAGAAAGGAAAGGGATCTGACGATGCTCCTTTTGCAGAGGCAAAAGCCACCTCAGATGAAGGTGGGGATGTGTATTTGGCTTCTTCTTCAAATACACATGTAGGTCATGAGTCATGGTTGATTGACTCGGGTGCATCCTTTCAGTTCACTCCCCATAGGGAGTAGTTCTGCGAGTATGAGAAATATGATGGAAGCGATGTATTCCTAGGGGATGATGGGAAGGCCAGAATCGTTGGACATGGAAAATTCAAGCTGAAGCTACAAGGTGGAAGGATTAGAACACTTCCTAGTGTTCTGCATATTCCTGCATTGGCTAGAAATCTGATTTCTGTAAGCAAGATGGATGATGCAGGTGTAAAAACAGTGTTCGAGAAAGATGCCTGCAAGATGGTTCAGGGAGAACTGGTATTAATGCGGAGAGTTCGGATTGGAACTCTGTAAAAGCTACAAGGTAGCACTGTTATTGATGGATGTAACAGTTCTGTGGTTCCTGAAAGTGGAGCAGAAATCCTAGCTATCTCTGGAGAAAAGACCATGTTATGGCATCAAGGGTTTGGACATATTGGAGATAAGGGCCTTCAGATACTGCATAGAAATGGTATGGTAGAAGGTATGTCTAATTTCCATGTGGATTGCGATCTCTGTGAACATTGTGTATATGGGAAGTAGAATCAGGTGAGTTTTCCTTCTAGTGCTAAGAGGGCGAACAGGATATTAGAACTTGTGCACAGTGATGTGTTTGGACCTATGTTAGTTCCATCACTGGGAAATTCTGTGTACTGTGTTTCATTCATAGATGACTTCTCAAGGAATACATGGATATATTTCTTGAGGAAGAAATCTAAATTCGTTGATAAATTTAAAGAATTTAAGGCTCTAGTGGAAAACCAGATAGAGAAGAAGACAAAGGCGCCGAGGACAGATAATGGTGGGGAGTTCTGCAAGAAGGAATTTTAAGAGTTCTGTAAGAAGTGTGGTATAGCACAGTAGAATACTACTCCATACAGACCTCAGCAAAATGGATTTGTAGAACGAATGAACAAAACGCTGATGGAAAATGCAACAAGAAAGCTTAGTGGTACCGGGTTAGGATAAGAATTCTAGGCAGAGGCAGTGGATACTACATGTTACTTAGTTAACATATCACCTTCATCGACGTTGGAGGATAAGACTCCACATGAGGTATGGACTGGTAAGAAACCCTCTCTTCACATCTAAGGGTATTTGGATGTGATGCATATGTACATGTTGCAAAGGAGAAAAGGACCAAGTTGGATAATAAATCTGAAAGGTGCATCTTTATTGGGTATAAGGATGGTTTAAGGGGTTACAAGCTTTGGAACCCAGAAACAAGGAAGGTTGTGTACAGCCGATATGTGGTGTTTAGAGAGGTGAAATATGTTGTTACACATGAAGTCCTACCAAAGGAACCTGAGAAGATAGATTTTGAGCTAAAGGAGCATGAATCAGACTCTACAACAGAAGAAGACTCAGAAGAGGTATAGTCCATCTACTTTCCGTTCAATTTTTTCTTTAACTATAACTAATGATGATCCCAGAACTGTCAGGGAGGCAGTAGATTCAGAGGATGGAAAACTCTGGAAGGATGTCATGGTTGATAAAATGGCATCCTTGCATAAAAATGAGGCATGGGATTTGGTGGACCTGTCGGCTGGAAGGAAGCCCATCAGGATCAAATGGGTGTTTAAGAAGAAGATGAATGTAGAAGGCAAGGTGGAGAAATACAAAGCTCGGTTGGTAGCAAAAGGTTATTCCCAGGTGCTGGGAATTGATTTTGGTGATATTTTTTCTCATGTTGCCAAAGTTACTTCTATTAGATTACTTTTATCTGTTGCTGCTGCATTTGATTTTGAGATAGAACAGATGGATGTGAAGACAACATTTCTTCACGGGGATCTAGAAGAGGAGATATACATGAAGCAACCTGAAGGCTTTATGGTGAAGGGTAAGAAAGAACTGGTATGCAGGTTGAAGAAGTCTCTGTATGGGTTAAAGCAGTCACCAAGGATGTGGTATCAGAAATTTGATACCTATATACGGGGACTTGGCTTCACCAGAAGCAAGGAGGATCACTGTGTTTATTTCAAATTAATTGGTGACCATGTTATTTATTTGGTCTTGTATGTGGATGATATGTTGTTGATTGGAAATGACAAAGAAATTATCCAAGATTTGAAGACCCAACTGTTCTCCAAATTCGACATGAAGGATCTTGGTGCTGCAAACTATATTTGGGCATGGAAATTAAGAGAGATCAGGAAAAGAGGAAGCTCTGGTTAAACCAGAGGAAGTATGTAGAGACTATATTGTAGAGGTTCAATATGTAGGATAGTAAACCGGTGAATGTTCCTATTCCTGTAGGTGTAAATCTATCTACTGAACAATGTCCCAAGACACAAGAAGAAGAGGAGGATATGTCCCGTGTTCCATATGCAAGTGTAGTGGGTAGCCTGATGTATGCAATGGTATGTACTAGACTAGACATTACACATGCAGTGGGAGTATTGAGAAGGTTTATGTCAAACCCAGGGAAGGAGCATTGGACAACAGTGAAGCAGGTTTTCATATATTTATGTGGCACTATTGATTATGGTTTGTGCTACCAGGGAAGACCAGGATTGGAAAAAATGTTGGAAATTCATGGTTTTGTTGATGCGGACTCGGCTAGAGATCTAGACCAAAGAAGATCTACAAGTGGGTATTTGTTTAGCCTATTTGGAGGCGCAGTCAGTTGGATGAGTAAAAGACAGTTTGTACTGGCTCTTTCAACTACAGAGGCAGAATACATGGAAGCCACTCATGCAAGCAAGGAAGAAGTTTGGTTGCAGAGATTGTGTTCAAGTATGGGGTTGGTACAACAAGCTATAAGGATAGACTGTGATAACCAAAGTTAAATTGTCTTGGCTAAGAACCCTACTTATCATTCAAAGACAAAGCACATTGATTTTCAATATCACTTTGTTATAGATATGGTTGAGGCTAAAAGGGTGTTGTTGGTAAAGGTGGACAGTTTGAATAATGTTGCAGATGCATTGACGAAGTCTATGAGCACTCAGAAGTTCTCTTGGTGTAGAGAAACAATGGGTGTTGAAGAATTGGCCCAATGACTAAGATCTCCTATGGCCCCCCGCGGAAAGAAAACAACAAGTGGGAGAATGTTGGGTATGTGTTATATTCTTTCCACGACTAGCCCCACACACTGTACATTGCATTGGGCGCAATAGCGGGGCGGCAGCGCCCCGAATTTTTTTTTTTTGGTGTGCAGACCCACTCATAGGAGGACCCACCCATGTTTTGTGCATGATTTTTCACATGGTTTTGGGGTACAATGGTTTTCGGCTCCTGGTATTTTGTAGATCTAGTCAAGGGAACTATGTTTATGTTCTAATCTAGGGTTAATGGATTGCGGTTTATGTATGCTTCAGCATTTATATATATGTGTTGTAACACTAAAAGGAATATAATGAAATATCAAGCTGGTCGTCCCGATTTGGGATTCAAGGGAAAATCTTTGTGTTTATCTATTTCATGTTTTATGCTCTCGCTATTGTTTATTTTCTGTTATAAGATTCGTGTGTAGATAATTTATGTTTAGGGTTAAAACCTACACAATTTTTGGAATTCCTCAATGTGCTCCCCCATTAAACTCTTTTTTTTGAGATTTATCAATTTTCTAAAGAAGGTGTTGCTCTTTGTATCCTCATAATGTGCTATCATTTCCTCCGTAAAAATTGACCAAGTGACAAATTTTTTACGAGAGCAAAGCCATCGATACCATACAAATGTATTTTGTTCTAAATGTAAAGTTGAAATGCGTACCTTTTGTGTGTTTTTCACATTATGGAGATCAAAATATTGCTCCATCTGTAGTATCCATGTTACAAGATCCTTTCCATCAAACTTCCTCATATCCATTTCTGGAATATGGTGGTTCTTCCCGCCACCATTAGATTGTATGAAATCACGATTAACATTTATTTTGTTCTCATCATGAGTTTCCTCTACTATCTTTTCACCATTAGGAAACATTTCTTGTATCAAATTTGTCAAACCTTCCATGTCTTCTTTTATATCATTCTTCATGTTTTCCATTTTCTCATCAATCTTAGCTTCCATGTCATCCATCTTAGATTACATGCCATCCATCTTATATTCCATGCCTTTATTCAAACCATCTATCTTAGTTTCCATGCCTTTCTTCAAAACTTCCATGCAATTTGTTTTTGCTCTTCGCGAGAGAGAAATTTGTTGCACTTGCTCTTGTAATTTTGATATGTCATGTTGCCATTCTTCATCTTCATCAGTCATAGTAGAGCTTTCTAAAGGCTTAATGGGTGTTGAATTATTTTTAGGGGCCATTTTATAATCCAATTCTGATATCTATTCTACAATATTCCCTTGGAATCAATTCAACTTGATTCTTCAAACAAGACTTATGCAATTTGGTAAAAAAACTACACACCTTTTACTTGCTTTTGAGGAGCTCAATATTGAAATTGAATTATCTCTATAATTGTAGATCCTCAATATCTGAAATTTAGCCCTGTAGTAGCCCTCTAAAGCTTCTTTGAAATGCCACAGGTCTGATCTGATTTGGATTCTTTAAGGAAAATTTATGTCCAATCTCCCACAATGACCCAATTTTGGACTAGTTCAGTAGAGCGAAATTGCACGACTTGTCACGTGTCACTGTTTCCTCCTTTGGCTTTGAAATGGATAGAATTAAAACTACAATATGTGTACTTGTGGCCACTTTTTAAAGCATTCTAATCCAATGCTCACAGAGAGAGTTATGAATATTTTCCCATGATCACCTTTTTGAGATGAAATTCATAAGCCTCAAAAAGCCCTAACTTCCACAGATCATATCTCCGAAAATATTATGAGCCAATATTTTAAATTTTTTGATGATGTTCCTCAGGATTGTAGCTTCACACTCTAAAAATTTCAGCTTCTAAACCTTCGTATAAAAATAGTTATTACAAAAATACCACGATGACCTGTTTAGGTTAAATTCATGAGCCTACAAAATGACCTAACTTGCAAAAATCATATCTCCTAAAATATTGCAAACCAAGATCTGAAATTTTGCAAAGATGTTCCTCAGGATTTTGGCTTCACAATCTCAAAATTTCATATTCTGAACCTTCATAGAAAAGACGTTATAGAAAAATTCCACGCTGACATGTTTGGAGTAGCAAAACCCTAGAATCTCAAAGCTCGGATACCAAATGTTGTGAAACCAGCTCCAAAAAGATAATAAAAGAGATATCAACACCTTAGAAAGAAGCCACTTCGAGGGGGAAACCTCCAATACATTACATGAATGAACAATTCTTGGATGATTCAAATTACAAAACCTCCTTTCTATATATAGGAGTCCATGGGGCCACAATGTAATCCTAGCCGACCTAACAATAATAATTTAAGGGCACAATAATAACAATATGGGGGTTACAAGGGTACAATAATAATAATAATGGGGTTACACTAACAACAATAAGGGACTATACTAGTAATATAGGGACGTAACAGACCGACTGAGGAATAGTGAAAATAGTTTTATAAGGATAATGATGGCAGTGAGATTTCTGAAAACACATAATGTTTCAATAAATTTTGTTTTTAGAAGGCTGCCATCAATCTATAGTCATCAAAAGATAGTGAAAAATATTGATGACTAATAGTGGCTCCACTTGGGGAGGGAAACTCCTTTCAGGAGGTGTCAAGAACCTGAGATCTATGATTTTGCAGATGATATGCCTCACATGCTTGCTGGTTTCCTTCATTTTGTAATGTTGATCTTGCTACTATTCCCTAAAGCCATGATCTTAAAATCTGAAAAAACATGATTGCCTCAATATCAACCCTACCTACCCATAATACTTTTCCTAACATTTTCTCTTCATTTGGGTGCATTTGGATTGGCAAACCCTCAACATCATCTTTTCTTTTGAAAGCATAAAAACTATCTATTTCTACCCTTATAACTTCCAAGAGCTCAGATTAGACTAATGCGCTCTTTATTCTCTGCCTAATCTACTTATTTGTCAAGGTTAAGCAGTTTGACATATTTTCATCTTCTAATATACTAACATAAAATTTAAAACATGACCAAATCAAGTTTGAGCAGTTTGGTTTGTCATGAGCTGTGTCATTTTGGACAAGTTGCACACAGATTTTATTTTTGCATAAACAAAACTAGAAACATGAGGGCTATAATTTAAATTTTGCATTCATCCCTCTCTTTCCTCTTTGGTTTATATTTGAGCTTTGGGAAACAATATCTCTTCGTAACCTATTCTACTGATGAGCCAAGTTTAAATTATTTGGAAAATATTCCTTTCTAACTTATCAACATAAATTTAAAACATGTTCAATCAAGGTAAGGTTGTATGACTGAACAAGACTTTCCTTCTTCAAATTAGTGGCATTTATACTTGCACACTTTTAGAAATTTTATTTTTTTGGTATGGGGCTTCATCTTTTCTTTTTATCTACCCTCTTTTTCTTATTTTATTTGTTTTTGTGTTTCAGTTTTTTTTTTTTTTTTTATTCAAGAAGTTTTATGTACAATGATTAAGGCTTTAAACTAAGAAATTCAACAAAAATAATGCTTGAGCATCCTGTCGTTGACAAGACCTCCAACTAACTCTTTTCCATCCATTTCTTGTAGAAATAATGCATTGTTACCTCTTGTTGAATGGATGATGTATGGACCTTTCCATAGATTTTCAAATTTTCCATGCTTGCCTTTATCCTCTCTTCTTGAATCCCACTTCAGCAGTTTGTCTCCAATCTGGAAATCATTTGCTTTGGTCCTCTTATCAAATATTTTCCTGATATTCTCTTGTACTACTTGTGTTCTATTGTATACTTCTTCTCTTGATTGTTGCAAATGAATGGCTTGGTTTAGCCTCCTTTGTATATCATTCTCCTCTCACTGTACCTCTTGGAGGAGCTTCATCACTGGGATTCCCAAGGATGTTGGAAAAACTGCATCCATGCCATACACTAGTTGATAGGGATACATATGGATTGATTTCTTTCTTGTTAATCTGTCTACCCATAGTGCATGCACCAATTTGTTGTGCCATGACTTTTTGTTCTCTTCCAGCAATTTCTTGATGATATTTACCAAAATTTTGTTAGAGGACTCACCCAACCCATTACCTTGAGGGTAATAAGTTGTAGAATGCCCTAATTTAATGTGATACTTGTGACAGAAATCCACCATTCTCTTGGACTTAAATGCAACAGCATTGTCAATGATGTTTTTCCTTGGACAACCAAATCTAGCTAGAATATTGGTTTCAGGAATTTAATGATTACCAAGTCAGTGGAAGTCCTTGAAGGGATGGCTTCTATCCATTTGGTGAAATATTCACTTGCAGTGAGGATCCACTTATGTTGGGCAAAAGAGGCAGGGTTGATTTCTCCAATGAAATCTAAACCCCACTGTTGAAAAGGAGCTTCAATGTTGATTGGTTGTAAAGGCAAAGGAAGTAATTTTATCTTTCTCTCAAAGATTTGGCATTTATGGCAAGTCACTACTAGCTTTTGGATATTAGGGAAAAGAGTGGGACTAGGGAATTTTTTAAGGATGGAACATTATTTTGAAATTTAAAAAATTTGTGAATCTCACTAGACCCTAATGTGAAAAATATAAAATCTTTATCGATGTATTTCTAAAATTATTCAAATTTATAATGATATTATATATATTGTCTATATAATGTTGGTTATTTTTAAGGTAAAATAATTTTATATTTTAAACTTTTGGCGAATCACTTTTATAAAAAGTGGAAATTGGAGAATCTTATTTTTTGGAAAAACCATGGAAAATTAGCCCACCTGTGAATATTAGCCCCTAAAATTTTCCATGAGTGGGACAATAGAAACCATCTTTAAGGATTGTGTTGGTAGTGGTTTTCCAATAGAGATGAACTCCACATTCTCCTTCATGAAACTCATGCATGATTCTATCTGCATCTTCTTTAAGTAAACATTTAAGCAATATACCAACAGAATTTTCCCCATATAAAACTTTTTCTAGAATGCAAAAATTTAAAGTTTTTTGTTTCAAGAATCTAGCCTTTGTTTTGGACAAACTAGGAGGAGCATTTAGATTAAAAGGAACATGTAATATATCAACATACTAGAGTGAGTTCATAAATGCTTCTTCAATAGGTGGAGTCGCCAGTTCCTCTTGTTCATCCAAGGAATGTATTGTGTTTATGTCTAATGGTTGAAAGTTTGCTTTAGTCATCAATTTTTCCAGTCCTTTCCCCTTGATTAGCTTGGTGGGATTTATTTCTATATCATACTCTAAGATGATATAAATCCACTTACCTCTTTTACCATCAAGATCCCGAGTTAGTGTGTCCTTAAAAACTACATGATGAATAAAAGCAATGACATGTGAATGCAAGATGTAAACCCTAAAATCCTTTAATCCTTTGATTAAAGAAAAATCTTGTTTTTCCATAATGTTATATTATAGAGGTGCATCTCTTAGTGCCTGGCTGAAGAAAGCTATGGGTTGTTCTTGTCCCATTATGTTCTTTTGCAGAAATACTTCAGCAATTGTGTGTTCTGATGCAAATGAGAAGATGAAAAAATCCTTGATAAATTCAGGGTTGATTAGAACTGGTGTTTGGGTAAGTTCTTGTTTTACCATTTCAAAGGATTGCTTTGCTTCAATGGTCCATTTGACTCCTATCTCTCTTTTCAACATGTTAGTAATGTTTCTGAGGAGTAAAACAAGGTTTGGTATGAACCTTCTTTGATATTTCCAATGAAATATTGCAGCTATTTTATGTTCCTAGGGTGACTAATCTACAATATTCCCTCAATCATCTTTGGGTCTATCTCAATCCCTTATTCAGATATTATATGGCCTAAAAGTTCCCCTTCTTGAAGACCAAACAAATTTTTCTTAGGATTTAAAGATAAACCACACTTTCTACATTTTCAAAGAATTTTCTTAAGTGAGCTAGGTGTTCTTCATCGGTTTTTGAATAGACAGTTACGTCATCAAGGTATATCACAATGAATTAACCTATTTCTTTGGAAAAAACAATGTCCATGGCTCTTTGAAAAGTGGCCCCGACATTCATTAAACCAAAAGTCATTTTAAAATACATGAAGGTGCCCCAAGGTGTAGTGAAGTTTATTTTATGCTGATCATCTAGATGTACTAGCACCGGATTATACCCAGAAAAACCATCAAGCAAAGATATTATTTTGGAGCCAACCACCCTTTGCAGTATATGATCCATCTTAGGTAAAGGGTAGTTATCTTTCAGGGAGGCCTTGTTTAGATTTCTCAAGTCAATGCATAGCCTAATTTCACATGTTTTTTTCCTTACTAATACAAGGTTTGAGACCCATTCTGAGTACCTGAGTGGGACTATTTTTCTAGCATCATATATCTTTTTTATTTCTATCTCAACTAGAGGCATAAAGACAGGGTTTATCCTATGCAATTTCTGCTCGAATGGTTTTTGGTTTTCTTTGAAAGGAATCTTATGCTGAATGATGCTTGTATGATAATATTTCAAGTCCTCATAGCCCCATGCAAACACATCCTTAAACTCTTTAAATAGCTCAATGTATTTATGTTTTATAATATTTGGCAATATTTTGGATAGCTTGATCATTTGAGGTTCTTCTCCACTACCTATGTTGCATTCTTCTACATCTGTTTTGATGGATTCCATTTTAGGCTTCCTAGCAACATCATTGAAATCAAATTGTTCTTCTAAGGGTGCAATTCCTCTTGGCAGTAAGTTTTCTTTGCAATGAAATACCTCAAGGTCCCTTTTGTCTAAATATTCACTCAATTCTGCCTCATGAGGGTGTTCTATCAGATTTATATCAGCAGCATAAGGTGGCTCTATTTTGTGCGTTTGTTCCTTAGCAAAGCAATCCTCTTTGTGATTTGAGTCTGATTTTTGGAATTTCAAACTTAGTTTTGGGCTGAAAGAAGTCTTCAATCTGTTTGTCACTTTCAAACACTTGCCAATAATCTATGTTATCAGGGACTACTGGTCTCTATTTGACCTTTACTGTGTATTGTTCTTGACATGAGGCAATTTACAGGTGCTGGAAACAAAGGCTAGTTCATTTGCAAGGCTATTTTGAGTTCTTAGGACAGATTTAAGTTCATATTTTTCAAATGTTTTTAGGAGGTCTAAGGAAAAATTTCTAAATTATCTCAGCCTAGGATTTTTGGCTGAATATTCTCCTTTGATTTTCCTAATAATTAACTTGGAATCTCCTTGAACAGAAATCCTCTTGGCTCCTATACTTTTCAGCATTTGTAACCGTAAGAGAAGAGCTTCATACTCTGCAATATTGTTTGTAGATTAAAAATTCATCTTGTAAGAGTGACCTTCATTAGTGTTGTGTATCCAAACACCCGCTCCTGAACCGAAGTTTCCACAAGAGCCATAAAATATGATGTTCCAAAGAGTTTCAAGTTCAAATTCGCCATTATGTTTTTGTTTAGGGCTGCTAGGGTTTTGGCTATCCTGTTCCTCATTTTCTGTTTGGTTTGATTGTTCTAATAGGTCTATCTCTTCCTCTTTTTTCAGATACTTTTTCATTAATGTCATATTCATTGGAAAAAATAAATGAATCAAGGTATGAGTGGATAGAATAGACAGGGGTGTTGTTTGGCCAATATTGGCTACTTTCCATGCATTTCATGTGAGATTCTCTGTAAAATATTCTTGTTTGGTTAAAGACTAGAATGGTAGCATATGTCATGTCCATTTTAAGGTTTCCTTGGAGTTTGGATCCCCATGATCTTGATAAAAGCATGCCATATTTTGGGGGAATGTCAACCACAACAATATCCATGACTAGGCTCTTGGTTGGTATTTGTGCTAGATTGACACATATAACTTTGATTAGGCCCAAACATTTAACTCTACTCGAATCAAAGGAGTAAAAGTCTTTATATGGTCTGGTTATTTCAAGGCCTAATATTTTCGTCACTACCTTTCGCATGAGGTTATGTGAAGCACCAGAGTCTAGCATGGCATTGTGTAGGATTTTGTCATGAATGTTGAAACTGACATAAAATGGAGGCACAACTCCCTTTCGAAACTTTCCCTCTACCTTTGGACCAAACAACAATTCTAGCTTGTCATCAGTCAAATTTAGAGTATCAGTATCATTTTCTATGCTCAAAGCCTTCAAAAATTGAGGTCTATATACATTTTGTGTCACTAATTTAGTAAGGGGTATGGCTATTTTTATCTTGGAAATCTCACTCTCAATACTTAATGGTGTCTATATTCTTGGTATTTTTACATCAGTTTTATCAGACATTGTTCTTTCAGCAACTTTGGTTTGCTGATTTTTATTCAGAACCTTAGTTAAAGCAGTTTTCTTAGGGCCACTAGCTGATGTAATAGGGAAAATTTGGTCACCATTATGTCGGCTGATTTTTTTTTTCTTTGATCAGAATTATTAGCCATGGTATTTGTGTTTTCTACTATCTTTCTAGGACTGTCTTCAGGGGTCTTCCTAGGAGAAATTTCTAGGTTGTTCCTTTTGGAGGCATCTTGGGATTTCTTACTTCTGAGGTAATACTGCTTGTGAACCTCCATGATAGCATTTTCAAACCCTAGTTTGTATTCTTCAGAACCCTCATATGTTCTTTCATTTTGGTTTCAGGAAAAAAAAACTTGTTCTTCTTATGTGAGAAAAACATTATCCTCATTATTCGAGTCTGTTAGATTGACATGATTTTCTTCTGGCTCCTTAGTCTCTCTCTCCTCTTCATCTATATAGTTTTCTTGGAAAGGAGGTCTGATTTGCTAGTCATTTTCTCTTTGTCTTATTTGAGGAGGGTCTCTTCTGAAGTTTTGGTTTCTGTTTCTATTTTGAGGGTTTGTTTGATTTTCCCTAGGAGGTGCTCTTTCATTCAAATTGATTCTCTCCATCATCCTTTCCATTGTCCTAACTAGGCTGTCAATTTTAGCATCATATGTGGAGGCCATAGGTTCCTCTTTCTATGTAACGTTATTCTCTTCTATCATTCTAGCCCTTTTATCAATTATATTAGCTTCTACACTTACTGCTCCCCTTTTCATGTCTTCTAAGGTAAGGGGATCTCTTTCTCTTAATTGATAAGCCATTTCTCGATCAAATCCATCTGGAAATTTTACTAAGGCTAGTCTGTGTGGGGGTTTCATGTGGGGAGGAAGTGTCTTATATACACTATTGAATCTAGTGCAATAGTCTTGAATACTTTCTCCAAGATTTCTCTTAAGGTTTTCATATTCTTATAGTATCTGAAGAGGATTTTTATTGGTCTCCCACTTGTTTAAGAAGGTTTGATCAAGGGAAGGGAGATCATGAATGCTATTAGGGGTTAAGTTCTTCAACAATTTATTTGCTTCTCCTCCTAAACTTTGGGCAAACATTCTCATTTTTATAGTATCATATTCTATTTCTTGGTAGTCAAAAGCATCATTTATCTTGTCTACATGTTGTTTGGCAATTGTAGGATCAGTTCCATTAAAATGAGGGATTTTAGATTGATATTCCTGTGGCATAGGTAGTAAAGGTTGTGGTAATACCAGGGGAAATACCATGTTGGCATGATGGGAAGTAATGGAACCCAAGGAGGATTTACAAGAGGAGGGTTTACTAGTGGAGGTGCAAGGTGAAATGAAGGGGTTTGAAAAATGGATGTATGAATGGGGGTGATAGATGTACTTGGACTAGCTAGCTGATATTGAGCAGATTTGGAACGGAAGGAGTCAAAGTGTTGGTGAAGATGAAGATCAGGAGGAGTGGAAGGAGAGGCTTCTCTACTAGGACTCTGCTATAATATTGTAGGCTCAAGGTTTGTCTTGTCTATCCAACTTTGAAACTTAGTTCTGAATAGGTTTCTTTTATGATGTAGGTCATATTGGGCATCTTGCAAGGATGTAAGGTTTTCAGGAAAATAATTTATTTGGGAATTGGTCTGACACTAGTTGAACCTTCAGTCCTAGAATTTTTTCTTAAAATTCTTTCTAGGTCATCAATTATGGTAGGAGGGTTTGGGTCAGGGTGAGATTTGGTGCTAATTCTTTGTGAAGGTAGATTTCAGACCCACGACAAAGAGAGGCTGAAAGTTTGTAAGAGTTTTGAAAATAGAACTATATGAAAAATTATTGAATTCACACAGTATGTGGCTTGGATTTATACTATTAGGACTGATTAATACATTCCCAGAGGAGTCTGTGAGGACCCGTGGAGTCAGCAGTCCTACTGAAAGACAATGGAGTCACCAGGTGGATGGCGTTAATTGTTTTGAGGATTTGTTTGTTGTCTGCCATCAGCAATAAAAATCTTGAAATATTTTTAGGTTTTCTGAGTTTTTATGTACCACTAATATTTTCAATAAGTGGTCCCACCGTGATCACCACTATGTTAGGTCCCCATAATTTGTCATATTGGAAAGACCAAATAGACAAGGGTAACATCAAACCAACTTTGGAGTCCTGGGACCTAACCTTCCTCGACTCAGAGATGGCTCCCTCTATATTTGATAAAATATATGATTTGATTGATTTAGGATGCTGATTTTAGGCTAGTTATAATGATAGGGTTTGCTTGTTTGGTTTTGTTTGGTTGGGTTGCTTATTAAGTAGAACATATAGAGTAAGAGAAATTCAAACCATTGGGCTATAGGGTCTGTGAAAGGTTTGAAGAGTACGACAATGAATCAAGGATGTTTCATAGGGCAAGCTAACAAAGCCAAATGGATCCTTTAGATAAAATGAGTATATAATGATAGTAAGTTATGAATTCAGTAAACCTAAAGGGCAATCAAGAATCCTTTAACTATACTTCAAACAAGGAAAGCCTTCAGGAAATTAGCTTAGTAAAACTAAAGAGAAGTTAAGAATTCTTCAACTAGAATTCACTAGATAGACCTCAAAACAACAATCCAATAATCCTATAGAGTAGTTTAGAATTCTCTCATTATTACTTTCAGAGGAAAACATAGAGATAATAATGATATGCAGAGTTGAGGTGCCAAAACAACATATCTCAATATAAAATTTATGTTCTATTATCAAAGAAGTAATGAACTTAATGTAAAACAAAGGAAAACATTGACAAGAGTTGAATAAAATCACCATCTAATAGAGTTCATGAATCCTATTAATGTGTTGGTTTCATTGCTATTCAATCCAAGAAATTTACAAGGCTCCAAAGCCAAACTTCTTTACAGCTCAGAGTCCAAATAGCATTTAATAAAGCAAAACAACTTACCAACCAACAACCTTATGAAGAATTAAAAGCATTATTTAACTGCAAAATGAGGAACTAAACCCTAGCTAGGGTTTTATAAGTCATTTATTACATAGTTAAGTCAATTTGACCTTTGAGACCATGCAAGGCCCAAGGAAAAATATCTAATACACATTTATCGAAAAAATAACTTCTAACATAAGTATTTGAGCTAATTTTGGATTTTTTTTACTTTAAAGCTTCAAAATATCTTTTGTAGTAACACCTAGCAAGGGTGCAGCTCCAAGGTACAAGGGCGCAATGCCAAGGTAAACACGAAGCACCAAGACTGGAAAAATTTCCTATCTTTCAGCGAAATTTTGGAGGCCTTCTTGGTGTCCAAATGAGCTCCATGATAGCTCATTGGAAAGCTTGTCTTTTCTAGTTTCTAGATATTCCTTTAGTTTGCAAAATGGTTCCCATTTTCCTTTTAAAAAACCACTTCTCCCAAGACTTCTAAATGCATAGCGCGAGTGCTGAAAAGAGGGTAGAAAGGTGATTGTTTGGCAATTTTTAGCCCTTTTTAGGGACCAGGTTTGCTCCAAATGGTCTGAAAGTTTTTTAGGATGATTTCCCTGGCACAAGGAACATGAATATGCTATTTTTTTGCATTTTAGTCCCCAAAAAAAGAGCACAGCACCAGTGTCGTTGCGCGTTTGGTCCAATTTTTTGCAAGCCAAACTATCAAAATTTCAAATTTCCATAAAGATGCCAAAAATGGATTTTTCTTTGCTGATCATCGTTTAGATACTTGTAGGGATACATTAGCAATAATTTTTAGCTTTTCCTTCTCCTTTACCTTGTTTTTAGCTTGAATCTTTACAAGGGCTCATTTGAGCTTAGCCCTTGCAATCTAGTTTCTCAAGGCATAATGCTTTGCCATGTTCCTCTACATGTCAGCGTACCTCTTGGCCTTCTCTATATGACCCTATAGGTGTAAGTTTTCCCTCTCCAATCAATATTCTCTATTCTCATCAATTTCTATGGCAAGAAGCTCACTTGGAGTGAGCTGCTTTGCCAAATATGCCTCTTTCTCTCTTTCCCGGGCTAATGCCTTCTTCAGCCCAATTTTCCTTGGCATCTTCCTAGGAAGGTCTTCTTCCTCATCCTCACTATCATCAAAAGTGCCCAAGGTCTCATCTAGCAATGCGTTGGCCTTTCTGGCCTCTTTATGAGCTCTAATTTCCCTGATGTCACTAATGGCCTTCTTTGCCTCTAACTACTGGTTTTCTAGCTCAAAATAGTTGATCACATTATTTTCCCTACCAAGATTAGCTTGAGCCTAACTAATCTTGGAATCTTTGCTTTTGATCAATATTTTTGTGATCCTCTGAGCCTCATCCTAATCCTCATCCTCAAGGTGAATTATCTGAGACTCTTTCTCAGTTTTATGCTTGTTCTCCTCTTCACCAATGACATGCTCTGTGACCCTTTCTTTGCATTTATCAAGATTTTTTGTTGATGAAGAAGGCATGGCCCCTTGCATCTCAAGTGCAGAAAATACATGCCTATATCCCCTCCTGTATGTCAAAGAAAATGGCTCAACGTCCCTCATTTTAGTGCCATCTATCTCAATGTTTCCATCACTACTTGATGCTTTCTCAACATGATATGAGGGTGAAGGAATTTCAGTGAGTGGAGATGAATGAAAAGTAGGAGGTGATGGATGAATGGACGTGGGAGGATGAGGAGATGAAGGAATATCTTGCTGTTGATGGCCATGTGGAGTATTGAAAACCTCATGGGTAATGAAGGTATCCCATGGAATGTTATTCTGATGGAGTTGGTGAATAACTACCATCTTGATAAGTGAATGATGGAAAAGGCTCTGCATTTTCTGATTACAGTCTCTCTTTTGCACTATGTAGGCCATTTTGTTAATGCTTCAGAAAAGATAATATGGTATATGCAGCATCCTAACTCTAGTAAAATGCATAAGAATATGGATGTGGTATGAGTAGAGGCGGGAAAACCTTCCCTCACATGTGAAATACTTCATGATTATTCTCATCATAGGTGCATATCGATCAAGCCGATGAGAAAAAAGGAAGATGGATTTGTGATGATATATATACCTAGGTTTAAGGTATGGTTCAAAGTAACTCATGTCTAGGTTTTATTGCTTGAAACACTTTTCTCTCACACTTGGTATTCCTGTAGCATCTGCAATGGCATTTGTAGACATCTAAAATATGACCCCGACAAGATTAAATTGTTTTTCATGCAAATTGATAATGAATAGTCTTGTTAGCTCTCGGTCGTTTTTTACTTGTTACACCTTCTCACAAAATTCAAAGCAACCTACATTCTTGAAGCAAGAAATAGTAAGGGGTGATGCCATAAGTTCCCTTGTATTGAGGGGTTCAAATCTATTTATCTTTCCTCCCTTATGATCATGCATCCTTGGCATGTGTGTCTCCATACCACTGTCTTCACCCTCAGACATTGTAAAATCTATTTTGGAAACCCTAAGGTTGATGTTAAATGAGATGAAGGGAGGGTATGAAATGGAAGTTTTTAAAATGAAGGAAATGAGTGAGAATGAAGGGAATGGATGTTGTGAGAATAAATATGAATGGTAGCCCTCAAGAAATGTAATGACCCCTGCTTATGAGTGATTTTATTCAAGTAAGATGAAGTAGGGATGAAACAGAGATTTCAATCTTAAAACTTAGGGTTTCTTCTAGGGTTTCACTTCAATTGATTTAAATGATGACAAAAATAACTTCAAAGTTAGTTAAGGCATGTAGTTACCTCTTATTAGTGCCTTAGAAGACTTGAGCTAAGATTTGAAGGCAATTTGATGTGATTTGGATGACTTGTAGAGTGAGAAACCCTCTCTGTCTGAGCATGCAATGCCAATGCTGAGGGCACAACACCAAGCCTAAGCATGCAACGCCAGTTCTGAGCGCACAATGCCAAGGGTTTTTAGCACAGGGTTGTATCGGGCAAGAGTGCAGCGCTCCTCCAAGAGCGCGGTGCCTTCAGAATTTGTATGGAGGAAAAATGGAAAACGTGCAACACCAATTCCTAAGTGTGCATCGCCAAGCTGAACGCACAATGCCAAGAATATTTTCTTTCTTGAAAACTAACAAACTCTTCTCCTCTGAATGCTCTTGATCTTTTGAAATTCAACAATGGTTCTCTTGAAGTGCAAAATGAGCTTTTGTATATGAGAGGAAATTTATTTAATTATGAAAACCCACTTTCTAATGTTTGAAACATTTTTTCCCTTTTCCATTGATATTCTTTTACACTTTTTTCTTGTAGATTGCTGAAGTCACTGAATTGGCTTTTCTTTTGCTACTTGAGGCATGAAAAGTTCTTTTGATAACTTTGGGATTTAAACACAAAGTAGCATCTTCAAAATCTTCTGTAGTTTCCACCCTGAAACTCAACTTAACTTTTCCACCTTCTCTAGCCACTTTCTTCATGCTTGGCTTGGCGTGCTTCCTCCATGTCATTTTCTACAAGTAATCAACACTTTGGCACTCAAATGGACTAACTAATTTAGAACCCCAGTCATCTACAAGACCAAGTGTTTCCTTTTTCCCTTCTTGTTAGTTGTTTTCATTCAGGAGTAGACAATCTACATCACCAGTACCTTCATATGATAAATCTTCTAACAGTCCTGCAGAAGTGCTAAAATTTATCCATTTTTCTCATTTGCTGGTTCTGAACTGAGGAGATAATCCTCTTGGAAATTTTATGTCTTTCTTGAATAACCATGTCTTGAAATTCTATTACACCTGAGCCAGATTCTAGCAAAGTAAAATTAGTGCCTGAAACATCCAAGTATAACCTTAGACAATGTAAGCCTAATGACCTAGTGGGAGGGTCTTTTGCCCTGATTTTGGATGAAAATTTGACTCGGAGACTCTCAAGTGAAAATAGAGCATTATCAAAAGTGTTGTATTGAAGATCCAAAATCCAATGTACTTGACTTATCTAAAGAGCCTGTAGAGACAGTTTTGAGACCATCAATGCTTGAGGAACCTCGGGAATATGGGAAAAATTTTCTAGGTAGGAAAGAAGGATAAAAATTGAGAGGTATAAGGCCATAAGGAGTCATTTAGGAGAAACAGGGTGACTTTGAGAAGACCAACTGAGGAATGGTGAAAATAGGTTTATAAGGATAATGAAGGCAGTGAGATTTCTGAAAACACATAATGTTTCAATAAATTTTGTTTTTAGAAGACTGTCATCAATCTATAGTCATCAAAAGATAGTGAAAAATACTGATGACTAACACCTGCTACATGAAAAATGAGAAATACATGAAAAAACGTGATTACAATCACATTTTTCGTGTATTTCTCATTTTTTGTGTAGAAAAGTCCATCAAAAGTATGAAAATGGGTGCTCCTTGGATAGGGAATTAAATTTTACATCCAACAAGTATTCCTGCTCGAAATTTGAGTAAAACCTTAGGGAGATACATTCAAAATACAAGTTGAAAAGGTAGTTTTTATTTTTATTTTTTCCCTCTAAAATTTGATGATGTAATCAAATCTTATTTGATTATTTCCACTATTATTTTATAATTTCCTTAGGAGGCCCATTTAAGACCTCAAAATTCCCCTAATGCTTTCCAGTGGAATGAAGAATGTCAGAAGAGCCTTGACATATTGAAAGAAAAAATGCTACTTGCACCTATACTAGTGTTCTGTGATTGGAATAAGGAATTCCATGTCCATGTGGATGCCTCTTATATAGCTTTGGGATTGGTACTGGCACAACCTAGTGTAGGAGAGATTGATCATCCTATATCTTCTGCAACTAGAAAATTATTTAAAGAAGAAAAGAAATACATCACTACAAAACGCGAAGGACTTTCCATGGCATATGCTTTGCAGAAGCTTAGACACTATTTGATGGGGTCACACTTTAAGATGTTTACAGATCATTATGCACTGAAGTGTTTGGTTAATAATCTTATTTTAGGAGGAAAATTTTTCAGATGGTTACTGTTATTCCAAGAATATGAGTTTCAGGTCATTGTTAAAATAGGGAGACTAAATGCAGGATCGACCATCTGTCAAGATTGGAAACAGGGGAAGATAAAACTAGCATAGAGGATAACCTCCTCGATGCATAGTTATTTGCAATCAAAGTGGAAGATGACCATATTGTAGATATCATTGAATTTTTGACGATAGGAATGGCTCCTTTAGAGTATACTACGCAACAAAAGAAACAATTAGTGGTTAAAGAAGCTCACTTTTCATTAATAGCCGGACAACTATATAATATGGGACCAAATGAGATATTTTGTACATATGTTGCTAAACATGAAAGACAGATGATTCTAGCAAAGGCTCATGGTGGCACAGCTGGTGGATACTATGCAAGAAAATATATGTGAAAAATATTTTGAGAGTAGGATTGTGGTGGCATACAATAAATAAATATGTGAAGGATTACTTTCGAGCATGTGATGTGTGTCAAAGAACATGGAAGCCTTCTAGAAGAGATGAGATTCCATTGGTACCACAAGTTACGTTGCAGGCCTTTAATAAGACGATCATTGATTTTTTTCGACCCATCCGTTATCACTATAAATTTTTAGCTTTTGATGGATAGGGTCATTCACCTAGGTTCATGATGTTTCATAGTCATTTCCATGAATTTTTTGAAAACATTGCAAATGGCGATGTCTACCCTAAGTCTAAAACCACCTAGAGCCTTGTCATATCAGTCAAGTCTACCTCATGTCCTTTAGTTTTCATTTCCACTCTTTTAAATCAGAAACATATTCCACTTTCTAGTTTTTCACAGTTTCGTAGCGAATACAATGAAAAATAGGCATATTTCGCGATGAAACTACTTGATAATTTCGTAGCGAATATGAGGATTTCTCTTTTTTTTGACTTTTTGAGCAGTCAAAATCAAGAGAATTTTCTAGAAAAACGAAGAGGAATTATAAGAAACTAATAGAGGTTATTTTCAAGAACATATCAAACAACATTAACCTCTTTCACTTTTTTTAATGGTGCTACAAATTAGGAGATTCAGAGATTTTTTTCATCTCTATTTTTAGAATGCAGAATTTTCTTGTTTAACACATGTTTTTCAAATGCAGATTATAGACAGTTGGAGATGGTTTTAAAAACACCAAGAGAGATTTTTATTCAAAAAATACTAACCTATAAATATCTCCTTCAGTTTTGCAACATATATCAATGATAGGGAGAGAAGAGCTCATCTCTGAACCCTATTGTTTCATTAAAAAACAGAGTCATTTTATTGGTAAATAAACTTGCTAAAGGTGAAAATGATGTTTTTTGATGACGGTAAGAGGAAATTTTGCATGATAATACTTCATCATATCAATTTGAGGACCTACAGGTGAAATTTGGAAGAAAAAGGGAGAATTTTGAATTTTCTACAAAATCAGGTAGTTTCGTAGTGTGCTCCAGGCTTGAAGTCCAAAAAATGCTACGAAATTTCTGAAGATGCTCTTTTTCCTTTAAATTCAGTTTAAAGGAGAAATAAAGAGGGTAAATTTTTTTATTTAGCTCATTGGCCCCAAGGAAGATCCTCCGACAGTCCGAAAGGTCAAAAGTTATGCAAAATGTGGATTTTAGAGTTTTCTATGAAATGAGCACTATGAAATTTCTGTACATGACTGTTTGAGCAGTCAACTTCAAGTTTAATTTCTAATGAAATGAAAATGGATTTTGGATATATGAAAGAGTTTTTTCTTTATCATACGTCCATATACAAAAAACTCTCTCAGTTTCTGCAAAGAAATCAGGGTTTGGAAATTATACACTCATCTTTGAAGCCTATTTTTCAGAATTTTCACTAACTATATTTGTGAAAAAATTGTAAAAATTTGACTTGGAGGAGGTCCATCTCAACATCCATGAGGAATAATGACACATTAGCACTCCAGTACACTCATAAAATTATTTGGTTGAAGTTGATAAGGGTTATTAAATGGATTTGTTAAACTATTAATAAAAGAAGAGTCCTTTTTGCATTCAAACTCTGTAAAAAAGAAATATCCCTAGGAAGTTTCCAAGTGATGGAATCATGTTTGAAATATGTATCTAAGGTGGGAATTCGAAGCTAGAAAGTTGGAAATTAATTTTTATGAGTCCAAAATCTATAAATGCAACAGTTTTATAGTTATAAAAGGTTGGAGAATTCTTTTGATACAACTACTATTGTAATTTCTAATATCAGTAATAGACAAACAATGACTTTTCTTGATTCATCTAAGATTATTGATGTGTTTCAATGGTTTTATGTGTCTCTTTTATATCTTGCTTCCAATAGAATTGATGCTAAATTACTCATAATTCATATCATATATGCTCTGACTTCCTTTTAGCATTTAGTTACTAATTATTCCCATGTGTTAGTGTTGTTGTATCATTGAAATAGAAAAAGCCTCAGCTTCCATAAGTAGGAATGCTTGGCATTAATTTCCTTTTAATGACTCCATAAGCCCAATGGTAGTTGAATCTTCCTCATTTTTCACCTGCAATCACATACAATAAAATACTCACAGAGGTAGCCATATGTTTTAAGAACTAATTGAGTAAATCATAAATCCCATTTGAGAGAGCCCTCGCAAACTGAAGAGGCTAATTAGTTAGAAGTGGTTTAAAAGAGTTACATCAATTTGACCATTAAAGCAACCCAATAGGACTCAATTTGGTGTCATTGTTGGGGATTCTAAAGACATATTTCCTGAAGTTTTTGTGCAAATAGTGAAGCTGAACTCTTGGAGGTAGCAGGAGCTCAGAATTTGTTCAAGGCTGCAACTACTTTGGAAACTCCACACATCAAATAATCATTTGGAAGGTGACTCCAATTCTTGAGGATCAGTAGCTTGATGAAGTTCCAAGATGAGTTCCATTGCAATAATAAATACCAAGTACGCACCTATGAATCGGTCTCACATACCTGGTTTTCCAAATCCTATGTGAAAGGTCGATTGGTTAACTGATATTCCCATATTTAAAAATGAAAAGAAATAAAATTCTTCTCTTCATTTGGTTATATTCCATATGCATGTACACAGACTTAAGGTTCAGTTCCCTAAGGATTATCTGATGAATATTTTTATGGTCACTTTAGAAGGAAAATCACGGTCTTGGTATGAAATATTGCCAAATGGTTCCTTATATTCTCTTGTTGGTTTCCATGTTGCATTTTATGAGATGTATAAAGAATTTCATTCTTCCTTATTGCTAGTAAAATACTGTTGTAAACCTTTTGTGATTTTTATTGAATATTTGGAGAATTTTTATGAAGATGATGAGTTCATGGATGAGGAAATTTTAGAGGTCCTTCATGACAATCCCTTTCATCACCAAGAAGAAAATATAGCCTCTCTCTTGGATGAAAATGAAACCCAATAAGAGTTTATTTGTGACAATCATGTTACATCTTCTGATTTTGATGAAAATTTGTTGCAAACTTGTCAGTCTTTTGATTATATGAGAATCATTTAAAACAACAAGAGGAAATACTGGAAGATAATTGCTATAATCCTTAGGTAAAGGAAGAAGTTTATTGTTCATGTCATTCCTTGCATTAGCCTACAAAAAATGGAGAAAATTTTGAAAAGAAAATTTTAGACAATTAGATGAGTATGCTTGTTGAATCATATGAAGAGTTACCTTTAGAAATTTCTATGGTACATGCTGAGGCAATTCCTTTTGAAAGTGTCCTAGAGTACTCCAAGTATTTCTTTCTCTCAAATGAAAATAATGATCAACATATTTTTTCTTTTTTATTTGAGAAAGGTCACAAGGGTTATAATGAAGAATTTAAACAAGGAACACCATCAAAGAAACATATTTACTTACACTTTGTTTTTGATCAACAAGAATAAATCATGCATACTCTCAATGATCCTTTTGCAACTCTACTAGAATCTTCTAAAAGAATGAATTTCAATATGATTTTCAATTATGTATATAAATTCAGATGGTGGAACAAGTTGTCATCTCTCAAGAATGGCTTTATGATCAGAGAAGTGGAATGTCTATTAAAATCCAGTACTCAACTTCTTGATTGGCTTCATTGGAAGTGTGAGATCACTTGATTCAGTTTTTACGTTGAGCAAGTAGAGTAGGATCATTTGTATAGAAATAAGCTTGAAAATCAAGCATTTTGTCAGTTTTAGTTTTAAATTTAGCATGTGTACTTTTAGTTCCTTAGTAGCTACTAGTTTTTTCAGTGCCAAGGTTACAAGTCATAGCAACTTGCATGTTTTCATTTGGAATATGGGAGTAGCCTAATGGAGGTGGCACTAGAACTACTAGTTCTTTGTTGTACCACAGGGACACACCATCCCAAGTGGAGCCACTTTTATAACTCTCAATTTTTAACTTTTGATGGATAGGGTCATTCACCTAGGTTCATGTTGTTCCATAGTCATTTTCATGAAATTTTGGAAAACATTGTGTATGGCGATGTCTACCCTAAGTCTAAAACCACCTAGAGCCTTGTCATATTAGTAAATTCTACCTCATGTCCTTTAGATTGCATTCCCACTCTTTTAAATTAGAAAAATATTCCAATTTCCAGTTTTACACAGTTTTGTAGTAAATACAATGCAAAATAGACATATTTCGCTAGGAAACTACCTGATAATTTTGTAGCGAATATGAGGATTTCTCTGTCTTTTTACTTTTTGAGAAGTCAAATTCAAGAGAAGTTTCTGTGCAAACATAGAAGCATTCTAAGACACTGAGAGAGGTTATTGTCAAGAACATATAAAATAAAAATAACCTCTTTCACTTTTCTCAATGGTGCTACAAATTGGCATATTCATAGATGTCTTTCGGCTCTATTTTCAGAATGCAGAATTTTGTTGTTTTATACATGTTTTTTTAATGTAGATTCTGGACAGCTGGAGATGGTTTTCAAAACACCAAGAGAGGTTTTTCTCCAGAACATACTAACCTACAAAATTTTCCTTCAGTTTTTCAACATCTATCAAGGATAGGGAGATAAGATCTCATCTCTAAACCCTATTATTTCAGAAAAACAGAGTCATTTTATTGATAATTAAACTTGATAAAGGTGAAAATGATGTTTTTTGAAGAGGGTAAGAGGAAATTTTGCATGATAATACTTCATCATATCAATTTTCAGACCTACAGGTAAAATTTGGAAGAAAAAGGGAGAATTTTGAATTTTCTCCAAAATCAGGTAGTTTCATAGTGTGCTCTATGTTTGAAGGCCGAAAAACGCTACGAAATTTCTGAAGATGCTATTTTGACTTTAAATTCAGTTTTATGAAGAAATAAGGAGGGAAAAATTTGTATTTAGCTCATTATCCCCAAGGAATATCCTCCAACATTTAGAAAGGTCAAAGGTTATGCAAAAGATGGATTTTGGAGTTTTCTACGAAATGAGTGCTATGAAATTTTTGTACATGAATGTTTTAGTAGTCAACTTCAAGTTTGATTTATAACCAAATGAAAAAGGATTTTGGAAATATGAAAGAGGCTTTTCTTCAACACAAGTCTCCAAGTGATGGAATCATGTTTGAAATAGGTATCTGAGGTGAGAATTCAAAGCTAGCAAGGTGAAAAATCATTTGTACAAGTCCTCACACTATAAATGAGATATTTTTAGAGTTGTAAAAGGTTGGAGAATGATTTTGATACATCTACTATTGTAATTTATGATATCAGTAATATACAGACAATGACTTTTCTTGCTTCGCCTGAGATTCTTGATGTGTTTCGATCGGTTTATGTGTCTCTTTTATATCTTTATTCTAGTATTATTGATGCTAAATTACTCAGAATTCATATCGTATATGCTATGACTTCCTTTTAGCATTAATTTATTGATTATTCCCATGTGTTAGTGTTGTTCTATCATCGAAACAAAAAAAGCCTCAACTTCCATAAGTAGGAATGCTTGTCATTGATTTCCTTTTACTGACTCCATAAGCCCAATGGTAGTTGAATCTTCCTCATTTTTCACTTGCAATCACATAAAATACAACACTCACAGACTTAGCCATCTTTTTTAAGACCTAATTGAGTAAATCATAAATCCCCTTTGAGAGAGCCCTCTCAAACTGAAGAGGCTAATCTTCAGTTAGAAGTGGTTTGAAAGAGTTACATCAAGTTGATCATTGAAGTAGCCCAACATGACTCAATTTGGTGATAGCGCCATCAACCCACATGGAAACAAGACTGGTGCAAGGTAAATAATTACACCAATTGACTACTTGAAAATATGGGGTGAAGAACAACGAGTAAGGGACTACACCACAGAGACTGATGCAAAGTTTATTTTTGAGTGCATATTTTTTAGATATGGATGTCCGAATATTTTGATCAGTGACTAAGGTTTACACTTCATAAATAATACTATTAAATAATTTACTGAGGAATTCCAAGTTTATCATTAGAAGAGTGCCCCTTATCACCCTCAAGCCAATGGAATAGTAGAATAATTTAATAATATTATGGATAATGCAGTTACTAAGGTATGAAATGTCAACATATATGACTATGACCTTAGAATTTGAACAATGATATGGGCTTATAGGACCACATGTAATAATTTGACAAGTCATACACCCTTCAGATTACTTTATGGGGAAGAAGTTGTGATTCCCATGTAGTACGTTGTGCCTAGCGTAAGGATTGCAACTTTTACGAGATATGGCAGACCCTGATATAATGGAGGAAAGAATGTCACAGTTTCTTGCTTTGGAGGAAGATAGATTTATAACAAGATATCATCAAAAGGTATAGAAAGTAAGAGAAAATGACTGGCATGACAAACATTTTAAGAAAAAGAAGTTGTAGGTAGGATACTTTGTTCTCCTTTATAATAGGAATTTTGTAAAGTTTCCAAGAAAATTCAATATGCATTTGTTGGGCCCATACATTATCAAGCATATTACTGATGGAGGCATAGTTCAAATAGCAAATATTAATGGAGAATTGGTTCAAGGAAGAGTAAATGACAGCAAGTTGAAGCTGTATAGGAACAACCCGGCCCCTACAACTTCGCTTTGAAGAAAGGAGAAAAGTATTAGTGCCACCTGCAATTGAAAGTGGGAATTGGACTATAAACTATGCTGCAGAGAGAGCTTCGACGTAGGAAGCCTCAATGTAAGAGGGGTTGTTCGATGTAATATGGGAAGCATAAAAGTTCGTCGGGAAAATATGACTGTTAAAAAGGAAATTTGCCACTAAAACATGCAAAAGGATGCACTTATGAGGACAAAATGATTAGATCTAGTGATATATATGAAATTAATGAACACAACCTGAGCCAATTACGAGGTTATAAATTTAGATTTGTTATAAAAGCCGCGTCTTGCCCATATTTTGGCACTTTACAATTCTCTAGATTTCAAATATTGCTATTACTTACAAGTTGCAAAATTTTTTGTTGTCGTATGAATCTTGCTAAAGCCATGGAAGCAACAAAGAAACCTAATATGCCTGCAACATCATCACCACAACTAGGACACACACAATAGAGATCTTCATGAAATAAAATGACCAGAGAGCATAGATTGAAAAGGAAACAAGAAAAGAGACTTGTTGAGCCTTACAAAGATCCTGAACAAGTGAGAGATAGTGAGGAAGAAATAAAGCAAGTGTGAATGGAAATGGATGGAGCAACATTTCCGCCGCCTCTACCACCATATATTCCACCAAGAAAACCAGATGCAAAACTAGTGAAAGAGTTGAAGGATGAAAAGTGTGGAACCTTCACACCTTTATTTCCAGAGTCAATGCGATATATTGGAGAAAACCTTGGAAATATTCCATAGCTGAAGTTCACAGAAAATGATTTCAATAATAGAGATAAATATCCAGAATTAACACCAGATGGATACTTAAAACAAGTGCACAACACTAAGAGTGGTGTGACAAGGTTAGAACTTCAATAGTGGGTGACTAGATTGGCACATTAGGGCTTGTTGAATATGTTGAATGTGTCACACTTTGGCAGAAGTACAGGAAGCACAACCTGTGTGAGACAACTACTCGTCCTGGTGCATGATGGATGCCTATGGATGGGGAAGAGGATCCCTATTGACCCAATGTTAAAATGGAGAATCACAATACTTCCTTATAAAGGGTCAAACCTTTCAGAAGAGTTTGTTGGGAAAGATCAGGACAAAGCCATATAATACAACATTAAGAATAAGTTTGGATTGATTAAAGGGAAGAAAGGTTATGATATCAATTATATCAATGACCAGGGAGTTCACTTCCCATCACATATATTGGCTAGAAAATTCATGAGGAAGTGTCGGGCTAATGAAGTACCTACATTGGTGGTTTCATTAGCTATACACTACGCCAATGGGGTTTAAGATATCAGGAACACATATCTATGCCAAAATTTTGTGGACGACTATTGTAAGGCTCAGGAAAAAGGTACCCCATTTCATTATGCATGGTTAATTTTGATAACTGCAATGCTTTCATGAAGAGAGCTATAAGGTTTGAATTTCCCTCTGCTAGCCCCAAAAGTTTGTGAAGTCATGTAGTATGCCTTGCTGTGGTATACCATTAATCCATTGTGCATAAAAGATAACATAATATTTTTTGTTTTATACCATATGGACTTACTCATGTTGGTGAAATAACACCCTTGCCTTTCACCAATCCTATGCAAGCAGTATAGCTCTGTCGCGAAGTTTAAGGCTGACTTCCACAAAATTCACATACAGGCTTGCAAAGACATGAGAAATACATGGCATCCTTTGTCATATTTAGTGACAGAATATGATCTCCTGGAACATATACAACAGTGGACCACGGAGTGGATCGCTACACTAGAGACACAGATGAAGGATACTTAGATAGTGAAGGACATGATACAACACAAGGAAGCGAGCAAGAAGGACAAGGATGAGAAGGAGTCTGAAAAACAAGAGCAACATGACGAGGGTCTCTAGGATCCTCTTAGAGGTGATGAGTTGGAAAAAGAGTCTAAAAAGACAGAGACAAACCCATCTATCGGAGAGAAGAGGAAGGCATGTGTTGAAGCTACCATAAGAAGTAAAAGAAGTAAAAGGCAGATAAGACAAGGGACATAATGTCATTGGTCGTCATTGATGAGGACTTGGACCAGATTTGGGAAAATTTTCAAGATGCAACAACAAAATCATGGAACAAGCTATAGGATCCCCATGCTACACTTATAACAAGTTTCATGGAGCGCATTACAAAACTGAAGATATTGGCACATATGGTTAGAAGACCAGTGTAGGAAGAGGAGAATATTGGAGAGGAAAGACTAGTAGATCCTAGACTTGGGATGCGGATAATGTTGATACCTGTCAAAGCCCTATACCTTGACTCTGTTGAGGTACAAAAGTAGGCTTAAGAGTGGAGGCATGTGAAGATAAACATCATATTGGTGCCACTCTAGAGATTTCACAAGTTGCATCGAGAAATCATAAATGAGCTAAAGAAACATGAACAACAAACTTCACAGTTAAACATTCAAGTAGAGAGAGAGAGAGTTACACTGAAGAAAAATCTTGACCAAGTGATCCAGGAGGAGGATTGAGAAGTGAAGAAGAAATAGAATCTAAAGTAGGTGGTCGAAGAAACATGCTATGAAGTTCCATACATTGATGTTCGAGAAGAGGAATCAGTGGAGGACAAGGTCATAAATCTCGGCATCGCAGTAAAATGATACAAGGATATGATTCCAGACATGATATTTACATGCGATGTGAATATCATAAAGCTACAGATGAAGCTAAATCTAACCACACGAGAAATTCGGAAAACTATGAGAACCTTACCAATCTCACAACATCTCGCAAAGGTTAATGAAGGAAATTCCCTCTCGAAGAAGATAGAGGAGCTAAAGAAAGAAGAGTGGTTCCTGACAGAAAGAACTCAACCATGGCAGGATGAGGCTATCCAATTGTCTCAAGAAGTGGATGAGAAACTTCAAGAGCTTCGACTGAAAGAGCAGACATTTATGTAGAAGGCTACGAGACTAGTGATAGAAGCACTACTGGAGGAAGTGCGAAATAGATACAAGAAGATCACATAAATTCTGCAGCAGTTCAAAAACACCTACAACAACATTGCCCTAAACATCATAGGCAAATAAAATGAGTGACTAAAGACAACTCACATGCTAAATACTTGTACAAGCTACCATAGGACATCATTCTTGATAGGAAGACTAAGACTTCATGATGGGGAGATGTGGAGTACCTTCATATTTTCTCCAATGAAATGCATCCAAGTAAACCTTAATGGATGGAAAAGGAGAAAGTGAGGGAGCAATTCCCTCACTTTCCGATTGGAAGATAAAGCTTTTGATGGTCCAAAAGCTCATTAGTGGGGAGGAATGATCTGGGTGGCTGAATAAATAGAATTGGTCTTCAAATAGCTAAAAAAATCAAAGTCATCAGATGGAAGTGAAAATAGGACTAGATCATAGTGCTCATCCTCCTGATTCTAATAGTGTGAACGACACCCAAATTCGAGTTCGTATGCTCAAGTTATAGCCAGTAAAAGTTCTTGACAAACTAAGCCAAGTGGCAGTGACTAATATGGAAAGAATTTCGAAGATTACCAGAGCACGGAATTTGGCCATCGAAATGAGAGAATTTGTCACCTCCATAATTTTCTAGTGAGCCTTAAAATCCGACAATTTTTTTAAAAATAGGTGGGCCTAAATATAATAAAAAACAAAGAAAATAAAGTTTCGGGTGGCGGGCCACCAACCATACAAACCCCCCCAATAGACTATATATATATGTATATATATGTGTGTGTGTGTGTGTGTCTATATATATATATATATATATATATATATATATATATATTAACGCGGTGGGCGAGCAACCCGCAAGTAGACCTACCCCCACTCGAAACTTGTTACCATACGATGAGGCCATCGAGGTTCAAAGCCGCCAGGCCCATGTGGTCTGGCCCGCCAATCAGGCCACCGCATATTACATTAAACCATTTCAAAAAATATCGTACTATTTTAAAAAATGGAACATTATACAATTATTGCACAATATATACATAACGTTGCACAAAAATGGTTCTATGGAGTTTGACCCCAGAACCTCCTACCATTGCATGCCTTAACATAGTACCACCAGGCAATAGGTCGTTGGCCCCATGTTGGTATATCCACCACACTATTTTATTTAAACTTCTCTCATGTAGTTAAATTGAAGGATGGATAAGGGAAAAGTGGCGGAACTAGGAGCGTCCAAGGGCAACAGAAACCTGAGCTGAGAATCTTGCTAGATACCAAAAAGATGCCTTTTGGGTCTAGAAGTGCAAGTGTTAAAATGAGACAAGTTTATGGTTACTTTTTCACAATTTATTGCCATAATCTAACTATGTATTCATATTCTCCATCTGAGTTCTCCATTTCCAATCCATCACCAGAAGTGGAGGTATAAGGTGTCATTTTTTTAAACTTTCTTGTAATTTATTTTTGCTTCCAATTTAATAAAATATGCCTCCCCACATTGAGCAGGGCCCAGAGATGCAACCCACACTGGGTGAATGTTGGCTTGAGGGGTCCTGATCGAGGTTCAGAGTTTATGGATAAACCAACAATAATAACATATATATTTGGTGCGATGATCAAAAAACAATACAGATAATGCGATCTTAACAGAACATAACAATAAAAATCTTAGATTCATAACATAAGAAGTTTGCCAAAATCTGTCCTTTCTATTAGCTTCATATCTATCAATACGTTAGAATTTCAATACATCAAATTTCCCTTACAAAACCATTTCATGCACATGGCCAATGGGGTCCACACACATCCAAGACTAGGTCTCTGTGCACATAGCTAGGAGGAGCCCTTCAACCCAACCCAGACAAACCCTTGCAACATATTATAGACACATAAACTTATCAAACATCAATAATTTATGACCTTAGCTACCCAATCTATCTATTTATTTTTTCCTAGTGCATAGATACTATAGTATCAAACCATGGTTTGAGGCCCACAGTTTACCCTTAAACCCATGTAAATCAAAATTATGGTCTTTGACCCACCCCAAAGCCCCTTGACTCAATTTTTCAGTGTGCTCATAAAATTATACAAAATTACATCGAAAATTTTGCCTCAGGGGACCCCACTCCTACAGGCCCCCAACACAAACATGTGACTCCTCCCGAGCCACCGAGGCACCTGCTCCTTGATCTTGGCCTGAAGCATGTTGAAAGAAGTTTTGAGAGGGAGCACTAGCTCTAGATTTTGGGCTGCGGTGCCCTGCGCTTGATGAACTAGGTTGTCTATTGTAGGCCCTTCAGTGGCCATCTCTATGCTACACTAAGTTTGCTGGATAGTATTCAATGTGTTTTCTAGCGTCTGCAAAATTTGAAGTGATTCTTCTACCCATGGTTGCATGCATTCTTTCAGTAGTTGTTCCTTACGACAACAAAACCATTTGTTGGTTTGAGGGGTCCTGACCCAAGTTCAGAGTTTATGGATAAACCAAAAAACCCTCCAACTACTGGCCCTTTCAACAATGGCCTTCTTGCGTAGATAAAAGTCTCACTTGAAGCAGTATGGGGGGTGTTGGAACCAAGTTTGTGCACCTTGAGGGATAAATTAATGAAGTGGTCCTCAACAAACAGAATGAAAGCTTATATAAATTGTAAGCAGATGCGTGCAACAACACACAGCAGAATCACAGAGAATACACAACCTTTAATAGAATAACACAAAGTCTTTTTTTGCCTTAGTGCAGATAAACATAACAGAACCAGATCTAGATCCTAAAAAATGAAAATACTTAAACAAATATATCACCCATGACTAATCTTTCAATATCATAGCAGATATCTTTGCGCGATGATCAATGACCAATAAAAATAATGCGATATTAACCAAACATAATAGTAAAAAACTCAGATTCATAACATAAGAAGTTATCCAAAATCAGTTCTTTCTATTAGCTTTAGATTTGTTCAATATATCACACTTTCAATACATCATCTTTCCCTTACAGAACCCTTCTATGCACACAGCCACCGGAGTCCGCACACAACCAGGACTAGGTCTCTATGCACACAGGCAGCAGGAGCCTTTAAACCCAACCCAAATAACCCTTACAATGTATTAAGGATGCATAAACTTATCAAACATCAATAATTAATGACATTAGCTACTCGATCTATCTATTTATTTTCACCTAGAGTGCATATAATATGGTCTCAAACCATGGGTTGAGGCCCAGAGTTTACCCTTAAACCCATTTACATCAAAATTAGGGACTTTGACCCACCCCAAATCCCCTCGAATCAATTGCGAAGTGTAGTGATAATATTATACAAAATTACATTGAAAATTGTGCCTTGGGGGACCTCGCTCCAATAGTGAACTCTATTATCAAATCGTATTGTCTTTGATCTCATGCTTGCTTATGATTTCTGCTTCTTTTTATGTGTTTAAGTTATATGGTTATACACTCTTTTATATGCAATTTTTTATCCATCCATGAAGTGAAATATATGGATCACTACCCAAGTTGTTCAAGGCTCCAGAGCATTTTTTCCAACCAGGGCCACGAGGACTAGTAACTCAACCTATAACTATCACCAGGATTCCAAAGCGTTTTTCCAACTCAAGCTTCTAGGACTGGTAACTTAAACCACCAACAAATTCTAGAGTTTTTTTCCAACCAAGGATTCTAGTGACTAATAGCTCAACCCAATCTGTTACAGGGATTCTAGAGCATTTGTCCAACCAAGGCTTCCAGGAGCTAGTAACTCAACACATAACCAAAGGTACATGAGAACCAACCATAAAGCAAAAGTAAAACCCACAACACCATGACTATCTAGGAGATGGAAAGGCTAGGAAAATCCACTATTAATCCAGGAAATCCTCCATGCCAATGACATATCATAACCAAGAAACGAATGCATGTTCCATGCATTCCAAAACTATCAAGGACATCACACATGCAACTCGGTACCTGGAATAAAAACCCATTATAGTTTCTAAACCTAATGTCCTCTTGTGATTTCATGCTCTTCTTTTCCTTCTTGATCCAAAATCCCAAGTATACCACACTCTTCTAAGATTTCTCCAATAAAACTCTAAGTGTTTAAGAGTATTAGAGAGAGAGAATAGAATGAGAACTCTAAAACTAAACTAAAAAAATTCTGTGAATTAATCCTCATAAGCCTTTTATTAATGACACCTCTATTTCGTTCATTTTCCATTATTTTTCCTTCATTTTCCTCCTTACATGCAACTTGTGACCTTTCACCTCCCTTTTCTCCTATTTTCAAATATTTTTATAAAAAAATGCCAATAAATATCACTTTTCCTTTCCAAATCTTTTTCCATTTCCTTTGCCAATTTACATAGACATAATAAACCATATAAAAACTCACACTAGGATTTTTTTCCCAACATTTAGGTTGGAATACATTTCTGATGACCTTGGTTAAATTATTTCCTTTATTAATTAATTTATTATATGGATTTTTTACTAGGGTTATTACACTTGCCTCGAGGAAAAAACTGATAAACCACCTAAAAAGTGATCCCATACTCCTAGAGATGAGAATTATTCTAGATGATTCTGAATGAAATCCATTGGATCGTGGATCTGGATTGGGGGCAGAAAACTACAAGATATATTATGGTGAAATTGGCCTATGGTTGGGTGTAGAATTGAAGTCCCGCCTTTAGTTTTCTGCCATCTGTATCCATTCATATAAGTGTCATGGATTTTGTATAATGGACTTATAATAATTACCTAGACTAATATGTTAGTGAATAATGAATTTCTTTGTGTTACCTTGAATGGTTATAGGAAATTTTTGCATGTATTTGATAGTAAATACGCCTTCTTGTTATTTTGGATAAGCTAGAAATACTAGCATTATTTGGATTTTATGAATGTTGTTGAATATATATATATATATATATATATATATATATATATATATGTATGTATGTATGTATGTATGTATGTATGTATTGAAAATGTGACTATATTGCATCAGGAAATTAAAATAACTATTGATTGCAATGATTTGATGTTCTTGCTTAATATGCACTCTTCTTATGCTCGGGATGGATATTATCATTGTATAAGAATCTTGCATGCATATGGAAATTTGAGATAAATTGATGCAAATAGTTGTATCTTTAAATTTTTATACATTTCTTGGCTTGATGGGTCCTGATCAAGTTCAAGTTTATGGATAAACCAACAAACCCTCCTACTACTGGCCCTTTCAGCAATGACATGCTTGCCTAGATCAAAGTCTCACCCGAAGTAGTATAGGGGCTACTGGAGCCAAGTTTCCACACCCTAAGGGAGAAATTAAGGAAGTGTTCCTCATTAAATCAAATGAAAGATTATATCAATTGTAAACAGATGTGTGCAACAATACACAATAGAATCACAGAGAATGCACAACCTTTAATAGAATAACACAAAGTTATTGTTTTCCTTAGAACAGATAAACCTAATAGAACCATATCCAGATCTTAAACAATGCAAATACTTAAACAAATCTATCACCCATCAATGAGCACTTATAATCATAACAGATATATTTACGCAATGATTAATGAGAAATATAGATAATGCGGTCTTAACAAAACATAACAGTAAACTCAGATTCATAACATAAGAAGTTTGCCAAAATCTTCTCTTTCGATTAGCTTCAGTTCTGTTCAATATATCAAACTTTCAATACATCAACTTTCCCTTACAGAACCCTTCTGCGCACACAGCTAGTGGAGTCCAAACATAGCCAGTACTAGGTCTTCGTGCACACAACCAACAGGAGCCTTTCAGCCCAACCCAAACAACCCTTACAACGTATTACAAATGCATAAACTTATCAAACATCAATATTTCATGACATTAGCTACCCGATCTATCTATTTAAATTCGCCTAGAGCATAGATACTATGCTCTAAAACCATGGTTTGAGGCCCACATTTTACCCTTAAACCCATTTATATCAAAATTAGGGACTTTGACCCACCCCAAAGCCCCTTGACTCACTTGCGCAGCGCGCTCATAAAATTATACAAAATTACATCAAAAATTGTGCCTCAGGGGACCCCACTCCAACAGGCACCCAACACAAGCATGTGACTCATCCTAAGTCACTTAGGCGCCTGATCCTTGATCTTTGCCTGAAGCGTGCTGAGAGAATTTTTGAGAGGGATCATTAACTCTAGACTTTGCACTGCGGTGCCCTGCCCTTGCTGAACCAAATTTTATGTTGTAGGCCCTTCAATGGCCATCTCTATGTTGCGCTAAGTTTTATTGATGGTATTCAATGTGTTTTCCAGCATCTACGAAAGTTCAAGTGCTTCTTATGCCCATGGTTACATTCTTTCTTTCATTGGGGTCTCTAGCTATAGCTTGGTTTAAAGGTTCATAATGTGCTACTCATATTCTATCCTAAATGTTTTCACCTTTGCGTGTGCTGCTTTCACCATGGTAGCCAATCCTTCTAATTTTTTTTCCGGCATAGCTATGGCCAGGACAGCTGGAATGTCTTGGCATAGTTGGTGAATTTTAGCCTCCAACACAGTGCACTAGGCTTTTTATCCTTGACAAGCTACCTCTATGTTTTGTTGTTGTTGATGTGATTTCTCGGCCTGTTTGTGCTTCCCTTGTATTCATGTGCGCAATAGCCTCTCTCTATTGAAGCTCTTCCGCGATCATTGAGTGCATAAGGTTTTATTTTCCTATAGGTAACACACAAAGGTTAGTATGCACATCACCTATTCCTTTGAATTCGAGGTGTCGATTGGAGTCCATCTTAATGGATGGAAAGGGAATGTGGATAAAGCGGCCATCCCCTGAGGTTGGTAGAGTAACATCTAACAGTTGTGCGCTCACGACTTGTGCACTGGTCCAACTCGCTTAAGCTATGCTCTCTTGAATCTGGCTTGCCTGTACCTTCAACTCCTATAGTCCAACTTGTACAAGTTCTAGTTTGGACTTTTATTGAACCTCCATGTTTGTCTAGTGATCCTCAATCGTAGACGTGATGATGTTGGCTATCTCATTTAAATTGTATTTTGTCAGCATGAGGACCTCCTGTCTTGCCTCTTTGAAACCTTTCCTCTTTTTCTGCGATCCTCTAGCGACCTGAGATTTGTGCTTGGTTCCTTTATATTTTTCGGCTTCCCCTATCTCCTTCGGTGTAGATCCATTATTTTCTGGCACTATTCCTGTTTGTATATTCTCACCAGTGGTTGTGGGGGTCACTTTGTTTTCTGTTAGTTTTTCTGTGACCTTATCAGTGACCTCATCTGTTACTTTCTGCATTGATTTCCCTATCAGAGTGCATGAAATCATTGGGGTGGCTGGTGTCAACCAAGCTGGTGGCCATTCTACTATCACTCTAAGAAAATCATCTTCGGTCACCAAGTATTATAATTCATACCATGCTCCTTCTACAATGCCCTTTGTATGGGTGTGTATATTATGGAATGTGGCTTTAAAATCTGCTACCATCTTGTATTGATCATACAAGGTAGGTGACAGTCACTACTTTGAATGTATTTCTTGATTTAAGGTAGCATCATATAGAACCCAGAAAAATTTATTTTCCTTAGTGCACACTGGGTCTAAAGAGTTCCACAAGGTTTTTGTATATTGGGTCTGGGAACCGAGTATCTTCCAGGGTCCTCTACCCAATGAGCGTGATTAATAATAGAAGCTAAGCATACTGGAAGTGTTTGCTTGCCTCTTGTGCCTCACACACATTTTCTAAAAATTATTTGCACATGTAACTGCACCAACTATAAATCATGCCTTTTCCGCATCGTCCCATGAGCACATTTACATGCGTGGGAACATCTTTATGTTTTCACTTACACGTCATCTTGCAATCCAAGATGATCATTCCAAAAATAACCTCGAGTTCATTTATTTCATCCACCACAAATCCTCGACTCTTCCTTCTGACATTGTATTTCTTCTTAATTTTATCATCGAATGCCTTCTCCTATGTCGTACCACCAAAATCATCTATAAGGTTAGCTCCCTTAGTAGGAAAACCTGTGATTATGTGGATTAACTCAGTGTCAATGGGGATGTGCTCTCCCAAATAGAGAGTTTCATCATGAACTAAGTCTGACAATTGTCTCACACAAATATCATATATGGGGATGCGCCCAAAATGAGGGATCTGGAGAAAATTGAGCAGGCCTACCTTGTGCAGACCTACGACCCATCTCCTAGGCTCAAGGCGCACAATTCCTCCTTCATAGGTAATCTGGTCCAGGTCTAGCTCTGGCGTAAGCTCTGGTAACTTCTCGACATCAACAATGTCCCATTAATCAAATCGGAGCTGTGTAATCTTTATGAACATGTCCCCTTACTTCGAGAAATTATTAGGGATTAGGGGTATTTGAATACCTGTGTGCATCTTGTCTAGGACCTTAGGTACCCTGAAAGATGGTTTGTGCGGTGCAATATAGCTTGGAAGCCATGAGAATGGGGCTACTTCAACAACATCCTTTCTTCTTCATCAATGGTTTATGGGACCTCTGACATAGGTATTTTCATCTTCTCACCCATTGAAGGGCACGACCTTGGGGTCTTCTCTCGAGGATATTTGTACATTCCAGAAGATTTCCCCTTCTTAGTCTTAGATGGTGTAGGTGTTTACATAATTGGCACTTTAGGTGCAGTAGGGTCATCACCCGATCTTGTGGATGTCATCTTTTCAAGAATAAAGTAACCAACCCTGCTCAACACAATGCATCCTCAAACCATGGATCCAAACCAAACATAGACATTAAAAATGTGGTGGAAATCAAGAAGTGCAAAGCATGGAAATCACTTGGAAATAAAAGGGAACTATTGCGACCCCATAAGTCATATTTATACTTATGGTGCATCTTCAACGACTCCTTGTGCATTAATGAGGCTCCATTACTAAAAACATGGTCCCAAATCTGGTAAAATCCGTATATTAAATGCATGTTAGATGCTCCCAAAAATGGTAATAAATCTGTTTTCCAGTTTTATTGTTTCAATGGCTATTTTTTGACACCTCTGCAACCCAATCAACCTTCCTGCGCATATACCACACGCGCTTCGCACCTTATTGCACATTCTCCATCCCATATGCGTAGGTATAATACTCTAGCCATATAGTCATTTGCTAGGCATAGGATCATCCATGTATGACTTCAGATGGCTGCAATTGACATACCTAGGAAGGTATTCAATGCTCGACGTGGGCAGGCGCACTTCTCCTCCATCAATGATTTCCTTAACAACATAGGGCTCTAGCCAATGCATCTTCAATTTCCCTGGGTGGCGTACAAACTTGCTAATATCATCTTCCTTGAATACCTTTTTCCTAATATGCCTCTCATGCCATGATTTTTCGCGTTCCTTTTGAACCTACTGGTGATAATTTTCTATACAATGATCTTATTCCAAAGAAACCAACTATGACAACCGGTCTTCTAGAGCATATTCTTCAGCCATATCGGTAAATGCTACAATGCACAGACTAGGAGAAAATAACTCCATGGGTAGCATAGCCTCTTGCCCATATACCATTCTAAATGGTGTCCTTCCAGTCAACTTCTTGCAAGTAGTCCTATATGCCTAGAGAACTATTGGCACTTGCTCATCCCAATCATTTCCGTTAGCATTTCATACCTTAGTGAGCGCGATCTCCAAGACTTTATTGAAAGCTTTAACTGTGCCTTTTTCTTGAGGATGATAGGGAGAGATATTCTAATGATGCATCTTGAATTCTTTAGTCAAGGCTTCAATAGTGTCATTTACAAAATGCATCCCTTGATCGCTTATTAGAATATTAGGACAACCAAACCGAGTCACTATATTTTCAAAAATAAACAACGCAACTGTATCAACAATAAAATCCTTCATTGGTTAGGCTTCAACCCATCTAGTTACATAATTTTCCGTAGTGATAATGTAGCGTGCACCAACCTTCCTTCATGGAGGATTAATAGGTCCCACAAAATTGATAGCCCATTTCTGAAAATCTTGTAGCACCATCTATGGATTCAAGGGCATCTCATCTCTGCACAAAGGCCTTCCTGTCCTCTGACAGATATCACATGCATGAAAATGCACATAGGCATCATTTTGTAGCATGGGCCACCATAACCCAGCTCGCAAGATCTTCTACATAGTGGCCTTACCTATATAATGACCACCAGGTACCCCTCCATGAGCTTTATTTAGGATTGAACATATTTCATATTCCAGGACATACCTTCACAAGACCTCATCCACGCCCATTTTGTACAATTTTCCAGTAATAATGGTGAAGTCCACTACTCATGCCACTAGTTCCATATTTTTCACAACTATATACTCCTCAGGAGCACGTTCAATATTAAAAAAATGAACGATATCATGGAAATTCTCATCAACCACCTTTATCGTGAACAACTGCACGACTGGAAATCCATCGTATATATTTGTAGGTTCCTCTCCTATTTCAATGCATGACAGATGGTCTGACCAAACATTCAATATTCCTGGTTTCACCATAATTTCACAATCATATTCCTGGAATAACAACAACCATCTACAGTTCTTCCCCTCAAACACATGCTTTTTGACCAGGTACTTCAAAGAAAATGATCAATGAGCATCTTAAAATTACCTTCTACCAAATAGTGGCGTAATTTCTGGAGTGCTTACACCATTCCTATCCCTTCCATTTCCGTGGTTGAGTAATTCTTTTCTGTGCCTGACAATTTTTTACTGGCATAAGAAATAGGATGATCAATTTCTCCTGCTCTTGGCTGGGCTAACACAGCTCTGAGCGTAATACAAGGGGCATCCACATGTACATGAAATTCCTTTTACCAATCTAGGAAGTCCAAGATGGGTGCATTGACCATCTTTTCCCTTAGAAGCTCAAAAATCCTCTAACAGTAATCATCCTAGCAAAACATTGCATCCTTCTTGAGAAAATTTTCCATGGGTGCAATTATCATCGTATATCCTTGAATAAACTTCCTATAATACCCAGTATTCCCCAATATTGAGTGCAACTTCTTAATATTCTTAGGTACTTCCAAAATGACTATGACTACAATCTTTGCAGGATCCATCCTCAATCCTTGCTGGAAGATAGTGTGTCCCAAGAATATTCCAAAGGGTACACAAAAAATACACTTCTTTAAATTCAAGGAGATCTGATACTTCCTACAAGTATCCAACATTAAGTGTAGATTTTACAAATGCTTCTTCAATAACCCAAATAGAGTCCAGTCATCAAAATATACCTCCAAAAAATTGTGTATAAATCCTTTGAAAGCAACAACTACCACACGTGAGAAAATGGTAGGAGAATTATTCAATCCAAAGGGAATAACTGTATGTTGGAAGGATCCCCATCAGTAGCAAAAGTGTTCTTACTCCTATCTTCTGGTGCAATCTGGATTTGACGATATCCTGAAAACCCATATGTGAAGGAGTGTGTTTCTTGAACTACAACATTATCCAAAATTCATTGGAGAATGGAGTTGGGAATCAGTCATGCACACAAGCATCATTTATTTTGCGTAGATCTACATAGATTATGATTTCTCCCTTGGTCTTCTTATCTTGCACAACCATTGGACTTACCTAGAGATATTCTTCTACAAGTTCAATGATGCCTTCTACCCCCATTTTTTCCAACACTTATTTCACCTTCTGCTTATATCTTGGGTTCAACATGTATGGGCATTGTTTTACTGGGCCCGCTTAAGGTTTTAATGTGATTTTCATCAATCAAAGTTCCCCAATGATTCCTTTCAACTCTAAAAACTTTGTAGGGAAAAAACCTTGATATTATTTTAACAACTCAGTAACCTTGCCTACTATCTCATCATCCCACTAGTCTCCAACATTTTCCAACTTAGATTTTTCTTCAGTTCCAATATTCACCTATCTTAACTTTAAGGGATTTGTCACAGCGAGAAATGTGATTGAGGGCCCAACCACTGTGCATTGTCCCTCAGATTCAGGGATCAATATATTCCTTGGATCCTTGCTCTTAAGAAACAAGGCACCATTTGTGTCTGCACTGACTTTCGCGACCTGATTAAAGAAAAATTCCCCACACTGTTTATTGACCAAATAATTGATGAGTGTGCAAGGCATGAGATTATTTCCTTTAAGGGTGGCTTATCCGGATATAACTAGATAAATATTCAGCGTTATGATTAGATTAAAACTGCTTTCATTTTTCTGTGCAGAATTGTTTCCTATAGATTCACACCTTTCGCTTTAAAGAATTTTGGGGCCACCTTTCAATGGGCCATGTCTTATTTCTTCCATGTCTTGTCTCATGTTATCCTTTCATACCTTGATGATATCACCATTGGCTCTAGGCTTCGAGCATAACACATTCATGATTTTCGTACCATTTTCTCTGATGTTGCAAGTATAATATCTACCTTAACCCATTTAGATGTGTCTTTTTTGTTCATGTCAGTTGTCTATTGGGCTTCATCGTGTCCAAATATGGTATAAATCTTAATCCTCTCAAATTTCAATCCATTCTTGAATGGCCCCCTCCTCGCTCCTTACGCCAGTTAAAAATCCTTCAAGGCAAGGCCAACTTCCTTCGTCGATTTGTTCCAGACCATGCCACCACTACGCATGGATTTCTAAGACTCCTTTGATCTAACATTCCATTTGTTTGGGATGATTATGCTCAACAGTATTTTGACACCCTGAAACATTCTTTCACTTCCAATCCCTCGATTATTCCACCTAAATTTTATAGGGATTTCATCCTGTATATCTCAGCTTCCACCTATTCGATAGTTGGGGTCCTCATCCAAGAAGATGCTGTTGGGATTGATAATTTCATATATGATCTCAGTAAGAACCTCATTGGTCCCTTTGTGTCCTATTCTCATGAAGAGATGTTGGTGTTTTTCATCCTGTTCTCAGTCCAAAAATTTCGTCATTATATCCTTACACATACCACCAAGGTCGTAACAAATTCCAACCCAATGGATTTCCTCTTAAGTGTATGAATCATTAATGGGAAATTTTCCCATTAGATTGTTATCCTCTAGGAATTTGATCTTTAATTTTTCACACCAAGGAGTAAGAAATGTTTGGCCCGTGTCGAATTTATTTATGAATTACCTAATGGTGCATATGATTCGCTAATTAATGATGTTTTTATTGATGAACATTTTTTTTCCATCACTTCAGATGATCCTTGGTATGGTAACATCCTTATATATCTGTGATCTAAAAAAATTTCCACCCATTTCAATCGTTATAATCGACGACGTATACGACACCAAGCCCCTTGCTACCTCCTCATTAGTGATGATCTCTATCGTCACGGTCTTGATATTTTTATCCGTCATTGTCTCACTCATGCTTAAGTTGAGCAAGTCCTTAATCCTCATCACAATGTTGCTTGTGGTGGTCACCTCTCTAGTATGGCTACTGCCTAGAAAATCATGCATGGTGGTTATTTTTGGCCTTCTATTTTCAGCGATTACATTGAGGTAGTCAAACACTATACCAATTGATGATTATTTTCCCCAAAGGAAATAGCTCCACCCAATCCCCTCCATCTTGTCATCTCAATCAGTCCTTTCTGCAAATGGGACATTGAATTTATGGAGTGTAAACCCCCATTTTTTAATAGCCACAAGTATATTTTCATGCTCGTTGACTATTTCACCAAATTGGTTGAGGATGTACCAAATTTCAATAAAATTGCGGTTAACATGGCCCTCTTTTTCTTTAACCATGTTGTTACTTGATTCTTTTTCTTTAACCATGTTCTTCATGATCATCATTAGCAGGCTGGACCATTGACCGCCGAGGCCGTAGTACTATTGACTGAGCAGGCCTCCACTACTACTACGCCTCATATTGATCATGTTGTACTACCACCAGCAGATGCACCCATCAGTACTAGTGATCATCATGATCATGAGCAGGCTAGTCGACCATCGACTGTGGAGGCTGCAACCAGCTTTACTGTGCAGGCCGCATCCACTTGTACTAGTGTTATTGATGTTGTTATACTACCACCAGTGTTTGATCCATGACATTTATATTACAGTTGTATATTTTTAACATTATTCAGTTATATGTATATGTATATGTATATGTATATGTATATATATATATATATATATATATATATGGTCGATGTATTTTATGTTCATGTTGCAGTTGTACTTAATTTTCATGTTGATGATCATCATGATGTGGCACATATTGTTAGTCATGTTAGATATTTTCATTTAATGTTTAGCTTGTAGATAGATGTGTATATGTGATAGGCACATGTGTTATTTGACATTATATTGAGATGTATATTTGATGTTTGTGTTGTGATGATGTTAATATATATTGTTAATTTGATGTTAATTGAATGTGTTTATTATTCGAATATGATGTTTGTACGATGGTTATCATGATCATGATGATGTTTATTAATTAATTTAATATTATTAAATGACCATGATATTTATTAATATTATGTCGTGAATGTAATTGTAATTTAAATTTTAATTCTATGTAAAATTGAAAAATTGTATTTGTGTTTGTACTAATTGCAATTTAAAGTGTAATTGTATGTAAAATATTTATTAATGTAAAATTTTAATTGTAATTGTAATATTTAATTTATTCTGAAATGATTGTAATTGTATATATGAAAAATTGTAAAATTCTAATTCTAATTCTAATTGTATGTAAAGATCAGAAATTGTAATTATATTTGTAATTGTAATTTTAATTGAATTGTATGTAAAATATTTGTAAAATTGTAATTGTAATTGTATTTGTAACTATAATTTTAATTGAATTGTCTATAAAATATTTGTAAAATTGTAATTGTAATTGTAAATGTAATTATATGTAAAATTATAAATATAATTGTATGTAAAATTACAATTGTAATTGTAATTCTAATCATAATTCATGTATGTGAAATTAATGTAAAATTGTAATTGTAATTGTAATTGTAATTTTAATTAATGTAATTCTATGTAAAATATTAATTTGTAAAATTTTAATTCTATTAATGTGAAAATTTTAATTGTATTAATGTGAAATGATTTTATTAAAATATTTAAATTTGTAAATTTGCAAATAATTGTAAAATAACAAATCTAGAATAATACGAATTTTTGTAACATAAAGTTTAGAAAATAATGAAAATAAATTCATGTACTTTATAATTATCATTATTTTATTATGATCTTCCATACAAAAAAAAAATAAAAAAATTTAGAAGTCCGGTGCGCTTATCATCATAACAGGCCCTGGTGTGTCGTATTAATACAATGCACTGGTGCGTCACATGTACGCGCACCGGAACGAATAAACACAAATAAAAAAAATGCAATTCTATTTTGTTTAAGTTAAAAAAAGCGGAAATTTGAAAAATGGGCAGCAAAATATTTTCAAAAATCTAATTTGATAAAACAATTCTTTAAATACTAAGCACTTTTCATTATTTCACTATTTTTGCTAAAAATTTTCAGTCAGATTTTTGCAGGAGATAGACCTAGAGCAAGAGAGCACGAGGGCATTGTGGATGGCGAAATACGTTCGAACAGAAGTATTCAGACAATCAGAAACCAAAACTTTGGTGATTCAAGCCCTTTATCATATAATTTCAAACCATTTCGTGATTAAATTTATTTATTTTTTTACTTTTTTCTGTAGTTTTTTATTTTTTCCTACAGTTTTATCCATTTTTACCCTGAACCCTTCATTTTATTTTATTTTCCCTTTCTTCTCCCTGTTTCTGTGATTTTGGAATTAGGGTTTTTCATTTTAGATTGACGTCCAAGCCACAGGACGACTTGTATAGTCGGATCCCAATCCATTCGGCCATTGCGTGAATTTTTGAAAAAATGGATTTTTCTTTATTGGTGCGCCCTGCGTACACCACTGCATCGGTGCTCTGTATTATTACAGCGCACCGTGCAAGTTCTGTGTCGTAAAAAATTGAAAACATTTTTTTAAATCTTTGCGCCAAATCTAAAATAGGGCACTGGTGCTCTATTTAACTAGGAAAGCACCGTACAGTGTATTACACCGTTTTTGCAGTGTGTTTATAATACCCCACGCACCGTTAGGTCTATTACACTATTTTTGCAGTGCATTTATAATACTAAATGCATTGTACATTGTATTATACTTTTTTGCGGTGCGTTGTTAATATATCCACGCACCGACGGTGGTGCGGATTTCATGAAAGGCGCAATAGTGTCTCGAGATTTATTTTCTACCTAAAAAGTTGAGAATTTATTTATAAATATATTACAAGTTTCAGATTGATAAAGAAATGACTAACAATATATCAACTTACAAAAATACTATGAACACATCAAAGAAAGCAAAAAAGGCAAGTTCTTTGTAAATTCTTTATAAAAATTATTATTTTTGAACTATATGTAGCTTTAACTAATATGTATTTTTTACTGTGTATCATGCAGAGCCACAAAATGGCAAAGCTCGATATGATTATTTCTGATCTACGACTAGAAGAGCGTAAAAGTTTAATGGAAAAATTGCAAAAAGATGAATCAGGTGAATGAAACAATACTATCGATCCAATATGAGTTTCTTTTTTTAATTATCATTAATAATATACTTAAAATTATAGAATAACATGTGTCAAATATTCTACTAATTCACATCTGTTTAATGTTCTACAGGGACCAACAACTCAGAAAAGGAATGTTGTTCTGAGAAAAGAAAAAAAATAGAACATGCAAATGAAAATGAATTGCTCCTTGGCTCATCTGGAGTGGTGCTGGAAGTTAACGAAAGGGGGAAAAAAATTTACAAAATTTTGAGGGATCCAGTGGAACGAATACAACAACGTGCTTCAAATGTAATATGTAATCATTGAATTTTTCGATCATTAGGTACAATAAATAAACAATTTAGCATTAAATATTAATTTTCAAGAATTTTCTTGCAGAAAATAAAATAAAATGGAACCCATTCAGTACATAAAACAGGACGACAAGGAAGAAAATGGTTGATCTCTAAGTTTGTGAGTAATTGTTACTTCCTTATAACAACTTAACTAGATTTCATTTTTGTAATTTTTAAGTTATTTTACAAAAATCATCATTGAATGTCTTCAAACAGGTGCTAACATTCAAAGAAGAACCATCAAACGAATTGATTGAAATTGGGTTAAATATGGGTTGTGAGTATATTTTGGCATATTAGAATTTAATTGCGGAATTTGTAAGCATCTATCGATCTTGTTTTAATTAGCTCCCTCTATAATTAATAGAACAAAAACATCTTTTATATTAAATATATGATTTGTTATGGGGTATAAAACTTACAGGAAGCAAAGTATGGAACTGTGCCAACAGATGAAATTTTGAAAGATGGCATGGTACATGGTTTTGAAAGAATGTATATAGTTTATGAGTCAATTGTTGCTATGGTACTTCATTTTTCTTTTCGATTTACATTGATGTATATTATTTAATATTGGAATTTTCATTATTCTCACCAATAAAAATTTTTATTTTTATGTTTGTAGATGGAAAGTGAAGAAGAGGAAAACAATCAATGCCTTGAACACAACATTCCTAAAAATAACCCCAAGTCATGGAAGTAGATCTAGCAGTGACAACAGTTCAAGCAAAGAATAATGATCACTATGTAATTTGGATATCAAAGGAAGGTGTTTTATTTTTTGAAATATGTCTGTGAAATCAGACATTTTGTTTAATTTAATGGACATAGTGTCCCAATTGAAAGACAAAGGGATACAGATAATTGTCCCATTTTGTATGATAAATACTGTCTTATATATATATATAATATGTTTTAATTTATTCTATTGCGTTCTCCATTGTCGTTCTCAAATGCACTAATAAAGATTTAATTCATATGAATATTGTTATAAGATTATATATATGTGTTGAATTTTGATGAATAATGAATTTAAAACCATTTCGGCCATTGCGTGAATTTTTGAAAAAAATGATTTTTCTTTATCGGTGCGCCACTAAATGCCTGCTACATCGATTGCTCGTATTATTATGGCACCATGCAAGTTACATGTCGTAAAAATTGGCTAATTTTTTAAATCTATGTGCCAAATGCGAAATAGAAGACACGGTGCTGTTTAAACGGGAAAGCTTAACGTACGATTGTGTTACACCGTTTTTGCGGTGTGTTTATAATACCCCACGCACCGTTAGGTCTATTACATTGTTTTTGCGGTGCGTCTATAATACCGAACGCACCGTACGATATATTATATTGTTTTGCGGTGCGTTGTTAATATATCCATGCACTGACGGCGGTGTGGATTTCATGAAAGGCGCACCGGTGTCTCGAGATTTATTTTCTACCTGAAAATTTGAGAATTTATTTATAAATATATTAATGAATGATCTGCTACAGGTTTCAGATTGATAAAGAAATGACTAACAAGATATCAAGTAACAAAAATACTGTTAACACATCAAGAAAAGAAAAAAAGACAAGTTCTTTGTAAATTCTTTATAAAAAATATTATTTTTGAACTACATGTAACTTTAACTAATATGTATTGTTTACTGTGTATCATGCAGAGCCACAAAATGACAAAGCTCGATATGATTATTTCTGATCTACGACCAGAAGAGCATAAAAGTTTAATGGAAAAATTACAAAAAGATGAATCAGTAGTTTAGAAATAAATACTATCTAATCTGAAGAAAGAGTTTATTTTTTTAATGATTATTAATAATATACTTTAAAATATGCAGATAATACGTGTTGCCAGCTCATTGAATTCAGCACATGGTTTAATGTAAATTCTAGTAGCACTTCAACATGTGCACTCCTTAAAAGGAATACAAGAGAACAAGAAAAAGAAAAAATAGAACATGCAAATGAAAATGAATTTCTCCTTGGCTCATCTGGAGTGGTGCTGGAAGTAATGAAAGGGGGAAAAACTTTTACAAAATTTTGAGGGATCCAAAGGAATCAATGTTGAACGACTTCAAATGTGTGTTTAATATGTAATCATTGAATTTTTCAATCATTAGGTACAATAAATAAACAATTTAGCATTAAATATTAATTTTCAATAATTTTCTTGCAGAAAAGAAAAGAAAATAGAACCCATTCAACACATAAAACAGGACGACAAGGAAGAAAAGGGTTGATCTCTAAGTTTGTGAGTAATTGTTACTTCCTTATAACAACTTAAAGATTTCATTTTTATATTTTTTAAGTTTTTTTACAAAAATCATCATTGAATGTCTTCAAACAGGGGCTAACATACAAAGAAGAACCATCAGACAAATTGCTTGAAATTAGTTAAATATGGGTTGTATGAAGGTGTTGGTTACTAGAATTTAATCAGGAATTTGTAAGCATCTATCAATCTTGTTTTAATTAGCTTCCTCTATAATTAATAGAACAAAACATTTATATTAAATATGTGATTTGTTATGGGTATAAAAACTCACAGTAGCTGTGTATGGAACCTGTACAATGCATGAAATTTTGAAAGAATGTATATAGTTTATGAGTCAATTGTTGCTATGGTACTTCATTTTTCTTTTCGATTTACATTGATGTATATTATTTAATATTGGAATTTTCATTATTCTCACCAATAAAAATTTTTATTTTTATGTTTGTAGATGGAAAGTGAAGAAGAGGAAAACAATCAATGCCTTGAACACAACATTCCTAAAAATAACCCCAAGTCATGGAAGTAGATCTAGCAGTGACAACAGTTCAAGCAAAGAATAATGATCACTATGTAATTTGGATATCAAAGGAAGGTGTTTTATTTTTTGAAATATGTCTGTGAAATCAGACATTTTGTTTAATTTAATGGACATAGTGTCCCAATTGAAAGACAAAGGGATACAGATAATTGTCCCATTTTGTATGATAAATACTGTCTTATATATATATATAATATGTTTTAATTTATTCTATTGCGTTCTCCATTGTCGTTCTCAAATGCACTAATAAAGATTTAATTCATATGAATATTGTTATAAGATTATATATATGTGTTGAATTTTGATGAATAATGAATTTAAAACAATCACAATAATTGGACTATCAGAGGTGGATGTTTCTAAAAAAACAAAATGAAAACCGGTGCGTTTATGTGTCTATATGCACCGGTGTGTTTATGATTCTATGGGCACCACACTAATATCGATTCCAGTTATAAATATCGGTGTGTTTGTGTGATACTGTGCACTGGGGTATTTATGTATCTATAAGAACTGGTGCATTTTTAGATGCCATGTGCACTGCACGAATACCGATGCCAATTATAAATTTTGGTTCCTTTCTGTGATACGGAGCACCGGTGCCTCATAAAGATACATGCACCGGTGCGCTTATACGACCTATGGGCACCGCTCAAATCCCAAGACCAATTAGAACGGCCCTGTGCATTGTATCACCAACACCAAGCCTGGTGTTGTTGTTTTCCTTAACGGCCCAGTGCATTCTCCTTCGATCGCCCCAGTGCGCTGTCTACCGATACGCACTGGTGCGTTAAAACCTGATAAGAGCACCGATGAAAAAACATCCGTAATAACCTCTGGCCGCCTCTTTTTTTTTAGTTGTGTTGAATTTCCATTAAAATCTTTGAAAAAACCTCCGTTACCAGAAACGAATGTGGTAGCATATGTTTTTTTGACAATTTTCGCCAATTTTATAACACTAAAAACCTCCTTTATAACCTCCGCTAGAGGGTCTTTTCCTTGTAGTGATTGGGTTACTACTCTGCAAGAATATGATATTGACATAAAACTTGACAAAATTGTCAAAGGGAAAGGTCTCTACAGATTTCTTTCTGGAGCATCCAACATATCAAAAGATCAAGAGGTAGGTAATATCATACACATTATTGAGATAAGCCTTAATGACTTTGAGTCACACTACGTTTATCTTATATTTTATTTAAAAAATGGATATGCTCCCACATAACTCAATTATAAAATTAAAATATCTTTAATATTTAAATCTAATCAATATCAGATCATTGATAATTCTTTGTTCATAAAAAAATATGACTCTGTACTATTAATATGCCTTGAAAAGTCTGATGCGCAAAAGGTTTTGTAGGAACTCCATGATGGACCCGTTGGTGGAAATTTTGGAGGAGATACCACCACACACGAAATCCTTGATGAAAGATATTATTGGCCAACAATGTTCAAAGACACTCATGCATATGTCAGAAAATGTAAAATAGGTCAAACTGCTGTTGGAAGACAAAGAAAACAAGCCTTACCCTTGCAGTAGGTCAACATTGAACAACATTTTGGGCAATGGGGACTGGATATCATAGGCGAGATTGTTCCTAAATCATCCAAACATCATAAATACATTCTCACTAAAACAAAATATTTTACTAAATGGGTGGAAGTTATTCCACTAAAGGTAGTTAATAACACATTCATGATTTTCGTACCATTTTCTCTGATGTTGCAAGTATAATATCTACCTTAACCCATTTAGATGTGTCTTTTGTGTTCATGTCAGTTGTCTATTGGGCTTCATCGTGTCCAAATATGGTATAAATCTTAATCCTCTCAAATTTCAATCCATTCTTGAATGGCCCCCTCCTCGCTCCTTACGCCAGTTACAAATCCTTCAAGGCAAGGCCAACTTCCTTCGTTGATTTGTTCTGGACCATGCCACCACTACGCATGGATTTCTAAGACTCCTTTGATCTAACATTCCATTTGTTTGGGATGATTATGCTCAACAGTATTTTGACACCCTGAAACATTCTTTCACTTCCAATCCCTCGATTAGTCCACCTAAATTTTATAGGGATTTCATCCTGTATATCTCAGCTTCCACCTATTTGATAGTTGGCATCCTCATCCAAGAAGATGTTGTTGGGATCGATAATTTCATATATGATCTCAGTAAGAACCTCATTGGTCCCTTTGTGTCCTATTCTCATGAAGAGACATTGGTGTTTGTCGTCCTCTTCTCAATCCAAAAATTTCGTCATTATATCCTTACACATACCACCAAGGTCGTAACCAATTCCAACCCAATGGATTTCCTCTTAAGTCTATGAATCATTAATGGGAAATTTTCCCATTAGATTGTTATCCTCTGGGAATTTGATCTTTAATTTTTCACACCAAGGAGTAAGAAATGTTTGGCCTGTGTCGAATTTATTTATGAATTACTTAATGGTGCATGTGATTCGCTAATTAATGATGTTTTTATTGATGGACATTTTTTTTTCCATCACTTCAGATGATCCTTGGTATGGCGACATCCTTATATATCTATGATCTAAAAAAATTTCCACCCATTTCAATCGTTATAATCGACGACGTATATGACACCAAGCCCCTCGCTACCTCCTCATTAGTGATGATCTCTATCGTCACGGTCTTGATATTTTTATCCGTCATTGTCTCAGTCATGCTTAAGTTGAGAAAGTCCTTAATCCTCATCACAATGTTGCTTGTGGTGGTCACCTCTCTGGTATGGCTACTGCCTAGAAAATCATGCATGGTGGTTATTTTTGGCCTTCTATTTTCAGCGATTGCATTGAGGTAGTCAAACACTATACCAATTGATGATTATTTTCCCCAAAGGAAATAGCTCCACCCAATCCCCTCCATCTTGTCATCTCAATCAGTCCTTTCTGTAAATGGGACATTGAATTTATGGAGTGTCAACCCCCATTTTTTAATAACCACAAGTATATTTTCATGCTCGTCGACTATTTCACTAGATTGGTTGAGGATGTACCAAATTTCAATAAAATTGCGGCTAAAATGGCCCTGTTTTTCTTTAACCATGTTATCACTTGATTCAGGGTTCAAAAAAAATTGAATTTTTACCACGACCAACATTTCAAAGATGAGATATGGGGTGAGATATCCTATCTGTTGGGCTTTTAGCACCAATATTCATCGTCTTACTACCCCCAAGGTAATGGAAAAGTTGAAGAGGTCAGTAAAATCCTTAAAACCATGCTTCATCAGATGGTGAATAAGCACAAAAACAATTGGCACCTTATGTTCTTCCCAACTTTGTGGGCCTATAGAACCCTAGTTAAAACCACCACTGGGTTTACTCCTTTCCACCTTATTTTTGGAGAGGAGGTCATCCTACTGATTGAGTTTCAAATCCCCTCCCTTAACCTTGTTGTTAAACTCCTCCTGAAGACACAACCATTAGAAAAACAACTTATCATTCTTAAGCATGCCAATGAATACTGTCGTGTTGCATTGAAAACCATCGAAGAGGAAAAAAAGTGCACCAAAGCCCATTATGATCAAAACGTCCACCCTCATACCTTCCATGAAGTTGACCTTGTTCTTGTCAATGACCAAGCTCATGATGTCCTTGGGCATGGGAAATTAGAACCATTATGGTTAGGACCTTACATCATTCATAAGGATTTGGGCAAGGGGTAATCCCTCTTAGAGGATTTTGAAGGCCAACTCCTTCCGAACCCTCATAGTCAACTCCACCTAAAGACATTTTACCCATATAGTTTCCCATTGAAATTCGTTTATCTATTTATGTTATGCATTTAGGTAGCACAAATTCACCCCCAACATCTCATTTGTTGTCTTTTTGAACCTTTCAGATGGATCCATCATCCACACCATATATCAATTATGTCGATGGTGCGAGTCACTTCTCTAGGAATCTAGCCTCACTAGCTTGGGGTATTTTTACCCCTTTTCATTCTTTAGTTCATTCTAATAGCATCTGCATCAGATATGCCACCAATAACTAGGTTGAATATGATCTTGTAATAGGTTTATTTTTGATACCATTCATCATTGCATCCTTTACCTTCATGTTCATCTTGATTCGTTTCTACTTGTCATGCAATTGAATGGTGTTTATCATGTGCATAATCATGTCCTATTTAGAAAATATCTATAATTTAAGTTTTTTGCATGTGAATTTGAATCCATTACATTCATTCATGTTCCTAGATCCCAAAATAACTACATAGATACCATTGCAAACAAAATTATAGATTAGAATTTATCGAATGGATATCATAGAACACAACCATAATATAATCAAATGGTGAACCATAATCATCATATATAAAAGATGCAAAATCATATTTTGTATCGTCGCATAAAAACCATCAATGTTTTGAGTCCACTAGTCTAAATACATTCGAAATCCCCATGGAATGTTACATAACCAAAAAATAGGGACCCACATGTCCCTATCCCTAATCACTATTTGGATACTCCCGATCCAATGCCTCTATACCACCAGCTCGTAGATCTCGAACGGCCTGACCGACCATCGCCATGCACTACATAATGCCTTGCCACTCTGAGGGAGGACTCATACACTCATTTGTATATCAATATTCTAGCTCGTGCCACCCAAGCTCTAATACCCTGGTGTTGAAGCCTTGAAATGCATTGCAACAACATGGGGGATGACCACCCAGTCGGGACCTTAAAGAAGCTCATTTTCTATTCAGAATGGTTGCTCCGACTGGTTTTACTAGGTCAAGTTACCTTCTCTTAATATCCAATGGCTTGAAAAATAATTTTTTTCTACCAATGGGAAAGAGACATCATATCATTTCTCTTGCTGGTCAAAAAAGAGAGTGATCCTTAAGCTAATTTTGGGCTCAGCCAAAACACAACTAAAGTTTTTCCTCTTTGGGAAGAGGAATTCTAGAAAGTTAGAATTAAATCTAAATGCAAAATTATTCTAAAATGCAAGCAAAGAAAATTTATCCTAAACCTATCTCAATTAGGCAGATGTAGAACTAACCCAACAAAGAGCAAGATATTTTAAATAATTGGGATTTAAATATATCTGTCTTACAATGAATACGAAACTAACGAATAAGTTCAATTAACTGATATTATGAATACCGAAACACATCCTATTCAGATATCTCTCAACTAAGATAATCAACCAACAACATTTAGGAAATAGTTCACAAAAATGACATTTCTTGTTAAATCAACAATTCGAATAATTAAACAATAATATGCGGAAAAAGTTCACAACATAACATTTTTTATTTAATAAAAATTAAAAGAAAATTTTCTGAGTAAATAGTTACACAAAAATAAGAATTCAACCAATAAGAGCAAAGATAAATAATAACATATAGTTGACGTGAAGTACTCATACTGACAAAAGTGCGCAAATATGAATAAAATGACACATTTCTTCTATCATAAAATGAAACCAGTATTTAAAGCAATAGTATTATAAATACCAATTTATTGAAACCATTTCTCTGACTCCGGTTTGCAATCAATCCTTTACAAATATTTAATATCTGCTTTTAAAGAAAGAATTGTAGAAGTACAAACTCCGTTCTCCATACATAACTAAGAATGCAAAAGAGAAAATCCTCAATAGTCCCAGATCTGAGATTTATCTCCTCTACCTTACACCTCTAAATACTCTAGACAATAGTGCCATCAATAATTCTAGAATTGCAAAGAAGAGGAGCCTCTATTACATTCAACAATATGCTATTTATAATATTTACAAAATAATTCTTCAATAGAAATTTTGTTGAAGAGTGGTTCTACTCAATCATTTTCATTGGTTCAAAATCATATTCTTCAATTGCTAGAGAATTTTCATTGATTGACATATTCTTTTCCTCATCTCTTTAATTGTTTTCCTACAAAAACAAATCAAAACAAAATTAAAACGTAAAAAATAAAATCAAAATGCCAAACTTGGAATTAAAATAAATCCAATCAAAACTTAATTAAACAAATAATTTAAAAGGAAATCTAAAATTTATATTGATGCATGTGATGATCTAATTGGTCAAGGATAAGAGGAGAAGGAAGGTTAGAACATTACGAAGATTAATAAATGTTATCACATATCAGGGTAATGGCTCATCGCATTTTTAAAATGGAGAGATTAGTAGTTTTGCAATCTTGGGAACTTTTGCGATGCAAGAATATGAGGTCGTGGAGGGATATGGTGGAGATATAAGGAGTGGAGGTGAGGTGGACGTAGAGATAAGGAGGATTTGAAAAATTTTATAATAAAAACTTTCAACCCCTTGCATAAACCAAATCAGAAATTGCAATCACATGTATTGAAGTGAGGTGCTTAAGGAGATTTGACTGAAATTGCGATATGCGATATTGTAATTTCACAATTGAAAAGTTGGTTTTGGAATTATTTTTTTAAATAACAAGTTGGAGTAAATTGCCAAGATCCCAAAACATGTTTTCGTGTATTCTGCCATTTAGTTGGGTCATTTTGTATGGTCGTTAGTAAAAAATGAAAGAAATAGTAAAACTAAATTAAAAGTTAATATTTACAATGAAGACTATTTTAATTACGAAAATTGAAATATTGGTACATTTTATACATTTTTTAGTCCAAGCGAGAAAATTATCAAACTTAAAAAGAGTGCCATTTATAAGCCAGTTAACCAAATGGAGCGAAACAAGTATCATTGGAAAACTTCTGAAAAATCAGATTCAATGAAACAATCAAAATAGAAATCTGAAAAAAAATAAAAAATGATAAAATTTTAGGACAATTAACATAATGAAAATCATAAAAGGTGTTTAGCCAAAAATTAATAAAAAATGGTCCCCATTATTGAAGTAAATAATTCAAAAATGGGCGGTGTTAGGTGTTCCCTACAATAATGGCAACACACAGGAGAATAATTCAAAAATGGGCGGTGTTAGGTGTTCCCTACAATAATGGCGACACACACGAGAAGGACCAATTATCTTTGATTAAATATAATGAAAATCATGAAATCATCTAACACTAAAACATTTCCATAGGTCCCACATAAATAGATTAAATAATATGAGTTTGTAAAGATAAGTAATTAAAACAGACTCGAATAAAAGTGATGAATCCAAACTTGGGAAAATTTTGTTTTAAAACTACCTCATATGAAAAATAGAAGACGATAGAGGTAGGAGTTTTTGATAAAGCATATATCCATTTTATGATTTTCTCTGACATCGCTTCGCTGCCAGTGAGCCTAAATAGTACCTCGACGAAGTTGTCTTTTATGCCATACAAGCCTAGTCTCGCTGCCAGTGAGGGTCCATAGCCCCGACGGGTTTACTTGTATTTCCCATGCTTCCTATTTTAATCACTCTTTTGATAAGCACATTTGAAAGATTTTAGGCTATGGTGTATTTGAGTGAAAGATGTAGGACGGTAATAGAGTTTTATGTTTAATGGACATAATACTTTTATAATATTTACTCCAAATTCTTTCCCTAGATCTATCAATCAGAGGCTTTTATGTGGATGGGTGGGAGGAATTCAGTTTGTTAAAATCAAATCAGTTCTTTCCTTGAAAATTAAACTCAATCACTTAGAAAGGATGTGTGTTCCTCAATGAAAAATATTTAAAGAAATCTAGCTTTATGGTCCCATGGAGATATGCATTTAATGATAAATTAAATTCACTTAAATGGATAGAGTAAAATATTTCCCATGTATGCCAATCACTGTTAGGTAAGAAAAAGACCTTTCGCATAAATCATGGAAAAATCACGAAAAAAAAATCAAAACTGAAAGGAAAAGAAAAAGAATTCCTAAACTAAAGTAAGAGAATAAATCATCAAATAAAAAATAAAAATGAAAAAGGTGAAAGGTAAAAGAAAAATCCAAATTTAAAATATGAACACCAACAAGACTACCTATATGAATGTCTCAATAAAAAAGATAAAAATAAGCAAATGTGTGTTCATTCCTATGTTGAGATTTAAAAATTTTATCTTGTAAAGTTATAAGAGATGAGGCTCTCAAAATGCAGGGGATGAATAGCAATGATGATATATAATACGCTAAATGAGAAATATGTGTGCTGCAAATTTTCCTTCTTCAAAGTAAAATATGTATGAAAGAATCTTAGTTATTTTCTAATAAAATTAATACATGAAGAAATATACTAGAGGTTCAGAAACTCCCAAGTTTAGCTGATTCAATGAGGATCATTATTGTTTCTCTTAAGAATCTCAAAGAGAAAAAGAATATGAACTTTGAAAACCGATATGGTAAAGGTGCGAAAGGTTTATGAAGACCTGCAAAAACAGAGTTCGAAATTAGCAAAAACAAAACTGAAACAAAAGGTGAAGAAATGAAAATAAATGAAAGTGGGTACATGAAACTTACCATTGGATAATTGCATTTAATCTTACCTGAGAGGTATCATTTTTTCCAATACAAGTTAACTTCTTCCTTTAATTAGAATAAAAAGCATGAAGAATTTTTATTGACCCAAAAACATTATTTAGTAAATCTAAAGTAAAACAAGAAGTAAACTAAAAGAAAGAAATGTTTCATGTTCAAGGAATCAGAAATAAATTGAATCCATCAAAAATGAGGATGAATATATGTTTCTTTATGAATTGCAGCAATGAAAGTTATTTTTGCTTCTTCCATTCTGAATTTATATCAGTCCCAAAATATTGAAATTGATTAAAACTCCCAAATAATGTAAAAATATATGAAGAGTACTTGAATCTTTATATGATAAGTTGGAAAAAAATTTAAAGATATTTAAAAATGTGAATTAATCTTCGTATAGGTCGGTTCATTGCCTAATGTTTCACATTATGTGATTCTTTTCAATGCATAAATTTAAAAGTTCTGAATTCCACCTTTGGCAATATGCGCTTAAATTTTTATAATAATTAAAAGACAATGGTGGAGAGTCTTATCTTGACATCTATCGCATCAGAAGATCTTAATACAAACGCCTATTTGAGTTTTGTGATGTGATATAGTAGTTGCGATGACAAAGTCATGATATGAGCATGTGCGATGAGAAACTACGATGGAACGATGGTGATATCAAGGAATAACCATATCGGAAGATTAAATATTTTCAATTATAAGGAAATGCCAATATTATTCTTGCGATAATGAAAATGAGATAAATTACTTGGCTCATTGCTGGGACCAACTTTGGAATTTATAAGAAATTCGCAATCAAAATATTTGAGAAATGGGATGTAACATTGTTGATATGTCGATGCGTGATGAAGAATGGACCCGATAGTTTTATTATGTGGATTTAATTTCATATCGGATCTGAGACATTGGAAATTTTAAACATATGCCCCAACCAAAATTGTGAGTCATGAACAGACACGATATCTTTCAGAACTGAATTTAAATGTCGTATTGGGTACAGGGTTATGTGAACATCACAATTTTTGGCGAAGTCATTTTATAGGGGAATGATTGAGAAGGAATATTGGAGTACTTGAATCAGAGGTTTGTTATGGGAATAGTTGCCTCCAATCGAATATTGCGATACAGATGGTGCGATATCGGAAGGAAAAGTTCATCAGAGATCGGAGGGAATGGGAATATCGGGAGATTGGAGATATTTGGAATATGTTAATTTGAGAACACCTGATATGTGAGTTTTGATATTATGACATGCCATATATGGGGCAGATTATTTCTTGAAGTATTTAATTAAAAAATAAAGCGACTAATTTAACTTTTCTTTTAAATAAATAACCCTTTAATAATTTAATTAAGTGTCTAAAAGTCTGACTGGAAAATAATTTTATCAGAACGTTCTTATGAAGAGAGTTGTGAAATATAAAAATATGATATGATTCCTCTGAAAATTTATTAAGACTTATTAGGTTTTCAATGAATAGAAGAAAAATTAAATAACCTCAAAATTTTAGTCGAAATCATAAATACTTCCTTGAACATGTTGGGGATTTAAAATATTTGGTTGCTTGCTTATCTTAAGTGTTCATAATCAAGTCAATGAATACCTGTAAAAAAAACAAAATAGTAATAAGAAACAACCTTTAAAAAGTGAAATAAAAAATAGATGGTGGTGAACATGTAAACACATACCTGGAAGAATTTTGATTATAAGTTTACCTCAAGAAACTTCAAGTTCTCCCAAATTTTCTTAAAATTTGCATAATATCAACATCACCTTCTTATTTTAATCTAAAATGCTAAGTAGTGAATTTTCAAATTTCATCTACCTCAAATTTATATCGAAGGAAAAGAATGGTGAAAACGAGCTCTTCTTCAAAAATAATTAAGAGTAAAAAATTGTCAAGTTGTAGTGAATCCTTGGAATTTCTTCATGTATGATCAATGTGATGAATTTTGAAAAACAAGACAATTGAAGGCTTGACAAATATGTATGATCTGATAATTCAAGAGCTTCTAAAATGCTTTAGCCTGCTTTTCTACAGTTGAAATGAGATGCCCGAAAGAAATGGGATTCATTACTTACTTTATTGAAAATCTGAAATAATAAAATAAATGCAAAAACAAAAGAAAATTAATCTGTTCATATTTCTAAATTAATGAAGGAATTATGACTAGGTATAGTCATACTTCCAATGTAACCACTCTCTCATTTTTATTCTTGCATTTTTGTACATGTCAAACATTAGTAACAATAGCATAAATACTATTAAACTAAGGAAACGAAATCTGAAAGTAAAATGTACATTTATTTTTAGCAGTTTATATACAATTACCTTCTCTTGAAATGTCTCTTCTAGTTGAATTTCAATTCGATCATAGAAGTCTCGATGAATTTCTATCAATGATTGGAAGGTGGTCAAAAGAGAAGATGGCATGCCCGATTGTGAATAAGAAATTTTACATACAATGGCTTGCAAGATTTTGTTAGTGTTATGTTAAAGTGTTAAAATATTAACAATATTTCATGAAGGAAAACTTTCCAAATGTTTTTCAAATGGATCAATGAAAAATGGATGGAAGTGCGATAGATCTAACAGAATATTGTTAATGGAAATAGATTGTTGGTCATATTGTGAAATTACACTCTCTTGTTGGCACTGCTTTCGAGAAGAAAGAAGTAATTGATAAGAAATGAACATCAATTGAAATTAGAAGTTTAATAGCTTTCGATGTTCACAATTATAATTTGAATCTTAATTTTTCCATTGAAATAATGCATCAAATGTTAAAAATTGAGCTTCTCAATATGCTAGCATAAAGTATCTAAAAATATACGACTAAAACGAGAAAATAAATCTGAAGTTAAAAATAAACGATGGAATAATAAAAAAATTGAATCATAGTTTACACTAGTGTTACAATTATTGTTACAACAAAATTGGGATTGACTTAAAGTATTTCCTCTTCACAAGAATTGGGCAGAATAATGCAATTAGAATGATTGTTGATACCAAATTGTGAATTTTAGAAATGGTTATCACTATGAATGAGAGTGTGAACTTGATCATCATATAAATCATATATTGGAATGGTTTCTTGAATGCAGAAATCATGTATGATTAATTGTTTAAAAATGAGAACTCTTTGAAACAATTTCTGAATTAAATTGTTCTTCATTTTCAAATGTGATTTGACTTTGATCATGAGGATTCACTACAAGAAAAAAGGACATTGGTGAGGTTCATGCTTGTGACGTACCTTTAAGGTCCGTCACCAATGTCACATATGGTGACAGTCCTTAAAAAAGCGTCGTTGTAAGTGTATATAGTGATGGTCCTTTAAGGTCCATCACTAAAGCCATTTTCAATGACACTTTTGGTGAGGGTCGTTAAAGGCCCATCACTAATTCTGTCTTTAGTGACACTTCTAGTGCTGAACTTTTAATGACCCTCATCAATGCTATTTTTGTTACTTTTGGTGACGGTAAAAGAATGTTCGTCACCATTGATCATTCCAATGAGTTTTTGATGACGTTATGTTCTTGTTAATATATTTTTTTTGTCAAAAGATAACGATTTAATACCATTATTGTGGAGTATTTTTTATAATATGTCAAAGGCCATAGAATTTAGATTAAATAAAATTTTTAAGAAGTAATTAGTGTGCATCATTTCCCTCAAATAATGACTAGTCGCGCGAATAGAGTTTCGGTGTTAACATCATGTTGAAGCACACATGGTGTATGAGGAAGATGAGCACACACACACAACGTACTCAACACAATGAAGGATAAGCGTGAGGCTTTCTTATTTTCCATTATACAAAGATGTACATTTATAGTACAATGGTGTGACTCTTGGTTTCATATTCCAAGGTCACTTGGACTCCATTGTGACTTTTCGTATTCCACACCTACCCATGTAGATTATTCCAACATCCCCCCTTAATCCCAAGGGGTATGTGTGAGTCCAAGAAAAGAGTTGTAATACAAATCTGCAAAGTATGCATGGCAGCACTTGGCTGAATCAACTCTCTAAAATGTTGGAAAAAAGAGGTGGTTTTAGGATGACCACAAACACTAGAACGCAATACATGTTGGAGTTCCTGGAAGTCTTCCAAAACTGGCAAGAAGCTGAAGGCTTCTGCTAGAGGAATTGTCCCTCATAAAAAAGGGAGACCTTCGACCTAAAAGAAGGGAGGTCTACTACCTGTGGTGGTTTTAGGTTGTCCACCAACCAAAGATGATGGTTTTAGGTTATCCACCAACCGAAAATGATGGGTTTAGGTTATCCACCAACCAAAGATGATGGTTTTAGGTTATCCACCAACCGAAAATGATGGTTTTAGGTTATCCACCAACCAAAGGCATGCTCATGGGCATCTGTGTCTCTGGCTACATCTCTGAATCCGGAATGACGAATTGTGGCTCAGGCTCGCTTGAACTACTGGCTACAACTCTGAACGTGGAATGAGAGATTGTGGCTCAGGCTCGCTTGATCTGTTGTCGAAGCTTGTACATGACCACCATTTTCCCCCCTGTCAGGGACAAGGTGAGATGATGGTGAAAACTCAACTGCAAGTTTGCTCAATATCCATGAACAAGTTCTAACATGTGTCGTAAACATCTTCTTGGCTGCTGATGCCCATTGCCAAGAAGCGATCCATCCAAGATGAATCTTGGTTCTTGCAGGAGGCTTGTGTCTGAAGCATCTGTCTGAAGAATGAGTGTGCCGACCACAATGCTTGCATGGATGAAGATCAAAACAGTGATCTTTCATATGGCCAACTCGATCACAGTGTTGGCATGTTACAATCTGATGTTGTGAAAGCGGAACAGAATCTGGAACAGCTGCAGGTGAACTGTCATACATGAATCCGGCACTCTGAAATATGATGGGCTTGGTGTAGTCTGGAATATGAAAGGACACATCCTTGTCATATCCAAGACCAGTTCGGTGCTTGTTGTGGAAAATCTCTTCCCAAGGTCTGATGATGGGCTTGAGAAGTGCAGGTTGAACTGCTGCATCTGCATGTACATCTGCTCTAGTACAAGGAACTGAATGGGAATCAATTGGAACTTTGTCTTCTTTCTTCTGATGAGAGTCCTTCACAATCTTCTGAACAGAAACAGGTTCAGAATGGTGACTCTTTTGCTGAAGTTCATCTTGTTGGAGCTGAGATTCCAACTGCAAAAACTCAATCTTTTCTAGTGCATCTTGCAAACAACTCTGAATGTTACATAGAGCATCCTTGCTCATTTTTATCACATCATCAACATTTGAATGAATGAGGTCATTCAACAACATTAATGCCTCATTGATTTTGGCCATTTTCAACAATTTAGGCTCAAAAATGAAAGGGTGTCGGCTTCAACCGAAAATGCACCCGTTTACAATGTGACTGAACAACAAATACAATTGACTGCAAAGAATTTCCAGCTATGGAAATCTCAAGTACAAAATGTGCTCCTCAAATGATGGAGGGCAATCAACAATCCAACAACTCAAATTCACTAATTCCAACTATGAATGAAGAGGCAAATTCACTCACAATGTGAGTTCAATACAAAATCTCTGCAAAAATATGTGAATGTCCAGCAAAAACACTTATGCAAGAAGCTGAATTTTCTTCAAATAGCTGTTTTCAATGATGGCAAACTTGTCTTCAAATGTCAATTTCTTCAAAAAAATCACCCTTTATGATCAATACCACGAATCACAATGCAAATCTGCAACTTTCTCTATATCATTTCGTCATTCACTGCTGTTCATTTCCTCTCTCTCCTCTCTCTCTGCTGTTTTTTTTTTTTTTTTTTTTAATTAATTAAAAATTAATTAAAAAAAAGGGAATAATTAAAAATGTGGAGGGAAATTTATAAGGAGGGGGGAGTATTATATGGGGGGGGGTTTATTAATGTTAGAGGGGAATGTAAGGAAAGGGAATTAAAATGGAAGGGATTGTAGTATTGGAGTGAGGGGGAATTTATTAAAAAATTTAAATGAAATGGGATTGAATATTTTAAAATAGGGATATGGTATTATAAAAAATGGGGGGGGGGGGGGGGGGCAACTATTGAGAAAAATTAAAAATATAATGAGTGAATTTAAAAGGAGAGGGCGCTATTTTAAATTGAATGGGAGGGAGAATGGTATTTTAAATTGAATGGGGAAGGGGCGGTAATGTAAATGAGAGGTCGGTATTCAAAAGGAGAGAGGCGGTATTGTAAAATGGACGGGCGGTGATATCGTATGGGGGGAGGGTCTATATATAAAAAAAAATTTGAAAATTTTAAAAAGGCCGGCCCTTTGTAACGTATGGCGTTTGGTAGAGTAAGCTGATTATGTTGTGAAAGCTGTGTGTTGAGGAGGGTAGAAATCGGTGCACAGGGAGGCTGTGGAGTGGGAGGGACTACGCTGCCACGCAGGTTGTATGCGTGCAGCAGGGAACATGGGAGTGTGGGCGTGATGGGTGCGATCGCAGCGAAGGGCAAAAGAGACGCAATGGACGAGTTTGGGGAGCTCCGCGTGGGAAGGGCGTATGTAGGGAGGGAGGACCGACCGCTGAGAGGTTGTGCATTGGGAGCCGAGCGCGGGAGGCTCGGTGTGAGGATGAGTGTGTAGAGTAGGATGTGTGCCGGTTGAGTGTTGGAGCAAAGGAGGGATAGGGGAACTACAGTAGGGAATATAAGTGAGGGAGGGAGCTGCCTTGGAGCGACAGTGAAGGGTCGATTTGTGGAAAAGGAGTGTGGAGGCGTTGGAGAGCAGAGGTTTGATGGGTGAGGGCGAGATGAGGCGCAATGTGAGAAGAGTTAGTTGTTGGGGTGTGTATTCGATTATCTGAAAATTAAGTGGCGTAGAACAGAGGCGTAGGGAGAGTGTAATTGACATGGGTGGCAGCTATGAGGAGTGCGCTATGGATAATGGGAAGGCCGAAAGGCCGAGGAGTGTATGAATCGATTTATTTTTTTTTTTTTTTTTTTTTTTTTTTATATAACAGCAGAGAGGAGTAAAGCTTGCAGAAATTGCAGAACAGTGAAAATTTCCAGCATTGAAACACAAGCAATTTGTAGAACTTGCCAATAAAATCCAGAGATTTTTTTAATAGCCCAGCAACAGAAGAATATTTTCAGCAGTATAAAAACTAAGAATTTATCTTCAAAAACCCTCTCAGCTTCATATGTGCAGTGCTGCTTGCTGCTCTTCTTCAAAAAAAATTTCAATAGCCCTAGCGACAGAAAATGTAGAATTGCAAACTCAGAAATCTTTCAATGAAAACTCATAAATATGTTCGCGAAACTCAATTTAAACAATATTCCAGCAGCTCCAAAATGGTGTTATATTAAATGCGCAGATCGCGCAGAAATAAACCTTCAAATGTGCGTTGTCGCGTCGCTTCTTCTTCAAAGTAAATGCCGAATGTTGGGATTTAAATATTTTCTCAAGATAAAACTGGCTACCGCAAAATCATTGAACAAGCCGCTCCTCTAAAACCACTTTCCGAATGTGGAAAACACTACTACACACACCAGTGCCGCAAAAATGTCAAGAATTTTTGCAGATATGCAAGGCCATAAACACAAATGGCTCACTCAATTTGGAGCAGGGCCAGCAATCGCCCGCTCTGATACCATGTTAAACACCATGTTGAAGCACACACATGGTGTATGAGGAAGATGAGCACACACACACAAGAGACTCAACACAATGAAGGATAAGCGTGAGGCTTTCTTTATTTTCCATTATACAAAGATGTACATTTATAGTACAATGGTGTGACTCTTGGTTTCACATTCCAAGGTCACTTGGACTCCATTGTGACTTTTTGCATTCCACACCTACCCATGTAGGATTAGGTGTTCGAACAATATAAGTCAACACATGATTCATATATTTTAAGTTTATTATCTAGAAAATTCCCTTTACACAAAGTCCCACTAGTTTGTGTAGGAAATATATTATTTAATATATAATCAAGCTCTATCAGTTCTATTAATGAGAAATACACTCCTCAACAATATGGTCACACCTTAAACTAATGCTTTGGCACACACTAACATCTTTTAGAACCTCGCATGTCTTAGAACATCTTGCCATTACAATGATGCCCAAGCACATGGTGGCATGTGCTAGCACAACATAGAACTCTCCTAGCATGTGTTGGCATGCATGTAATCCCTAGCATGCCCTGGAACACCTTGGTTGAATTCATTGACATACATTAGCACTTGGCACACACTGCCACTTGGAATTTATTGGGACCTATTATTAGTATGGTTAGCATGCCCCTTTTGAAAAGGATAAATTCCTGACTTATTAACCCTCTTATTGTTTCTTCCTTTTTGTTTCCTTGAAACTTCTTGATACATATTGACATACCTAGCACCCACCACATCCTTAATACGTGTCATTTATTGACACTATTTGGAACATATAATTAGCACACACTGGAACTCCCAAGCACACTTTGAGACTTATTTACATGTCTTGATATTCCCTATCATGCCTTACCAATCCTTATCATAACTTGTCACTCCCTCCTTGGCATGACAAATAGCACTCATTAAAACTAGTCCCTAGCACACGTTCCTCGTATTCACTAACTTCCATGAATTTTGACCTAGTGCTCCCTTAATGTTTTGTACTAGTACTCCTTAACACTCCTCAACATGCATTAGCACTCTCTAGAACACCTTATCACTCTTCAACATGCTCATCCACTTCATAGCATGCATAACACTCTGTGACATATATTGGCACTTGGCACGTGTTGGTGCTTGGAAAGTCTTAGCATGTATGGAATACGTTGGCGTGCCTTGGTATAATTTGGCATGGTTTAATATTAAATTTATTTGAGATCAACTGTTGGAAAGTAGATGAGAAGCAAAAAAGGAAGACTTGGCACTTAGAATCTAAGACTTTGCACTTGGCACCTATTGGTGCCTAGTGTTGGTGTTCCTAGCATGCCCCTCTTGGAAAAGGTAAATTGATAACTTATTAACCCTATTATGTTTTCATTTCCGTGTAGTTTAACTTGTTCTCCCTTTTGTTGCCTTGAATGTCTCTGGCACACATTGACACACCCTTGCACATCTTGGCATTCCTTATCACTTGGCACATCTTAGCATGTTTGACATGCCTTCACACTATCTGATACATCTTAGCATTCCCTAGCATGCCTTGGCACTCATGTCCTCATAGATAGCCTTTACATTTTTTCATGACTTGGGAATCCAATCAACTCCTTAGCTACTGCAATTCATGTGACAATATTGGCTTGCTTAAATCACAACAACTTGACCAATTGAACCAACTACAACTAGATTTTTCCGTGTACACCTAAGAACTGCCTATAACTCATATTATGCCACTCATGTCCAAACTCAACTTGTCCCACTTGACTAGTTACCAAGAGAAGGATCACATGATCTAGCCATGGCTATAAAAAAACTAAGCAACATAGATTACATAGGAAATATTTCACATGTATGTTCAGTTGGTATAAATAGTAGAACATTAACTAAGAGTTTGCAAGAACCACAAGATGCACAAGTCACACAAGATATAGGCCAACACATGTTGAGTGCCCAAAAACTTATACACAACAATATAAAATATGCAATTATCTAGAATATTTTAAAGCATGATCATGTAGCCAAAGTGTGCCACATCTCGTATAAAAAAATAGCTAAAGGAAAAACAATGTTGTGCCTAGCACAAAGTGATATCTCTTTGTCTAAAACTACTATGTTGAGCCCCATATAACAAACGTAGGCTTGCCTCTTATAAATCCTATTCTAAACTTCTCCTAACACACTTCTTCCTTAGCACACTTGAATTCGCTCACACTCCTTGTCACACACTCTTATTCATTCCTTTCCATGCATTTTGACCTAGTTATCCCTTGATATGCCCCGACACTCCCTAAAACCCTTCAACATGCATTGACATTGTCCAACATGTGTTATCATGCCTTTTCATTCCTAAGGTGCATGCCTTGACCCTCCCTAGATATCGTGCCCTCACAACTACCCTTACTTAATTTGAAACTTGGGAACCCAGCCAAGCCCTCACTTGACTACAAGAGCTTGACCAAGTTATTGTTACTACAACTAGATGATGTTTTTGAATTGTGTAGCTTGGGAGGTACTCCACAAGCCTAGTGAGATGGGTTTGTGTGAGTTTGGTCACAAAAGGATTTGTAGGCAAAGAAGCCAAGAAAAGGGATTTTGGACCCATGATGGGTTTTAAAATCTAAAAGAAAATTAAAAAGGAAAATTAATATTTCCTATTGTATAAGTGGATAAAGAAAGTAAGTTCTAGAGGGTTCCTAATAGGTCTAGGAAAAACTATTTAAGGAGGCCTTAGGGTGAAGGAAAGAGCATCTAGTGAGAAGGATCTCATTTGATCAAGGGGGAGAAGAGAGATGTAGTCCTAAAGTAGGTCGAGTAAGGGTTTCTAAAGGGATGCCATGATCATCCTCCAAGAGCAAGATCATCATGTGAGGGTTCACAAGAATGTTGCATACCTTAATGTCAGTTCGAGCTAGGAAGTAGGATGGCATATTGTTGGTTCTCTTATGGCAGATCGAGCTTAAGAGAGGTTTCTCATGAGAATATGGGCATGTGATTTCAATGGTGTCTTTGTGTGAAGACCACATAAAATTATGAAATGTTGAAATTTGCAACAAGAAACATTGAAATTGGAAACCGGAAAGGACAAAAAAAATGCACCCACACTCATGAGGAATTTTTATGCACCAGGAGTGAGGAATGTGGGGCATCTAATTTATTTTTCCCTTAAATAAATTGGACAGTAAATTGTAATTTCATCTCATAAGAACTTGTGTCAGTTAACTAATTTATGTTGACTGAGTTAGCTCAAAAAATACGAGTTAAGGGTCTAATATGAGGCATACAGAGGTATTAATCTAATATTTTTGGAGTCCAGTTACAGTTAGTGTATTAGTGGGGTGCATGTGTGATTAACTCAATTAAATGAGTTAAAATCAGTTTAAATAGTTCTAAATAATTTATGACCTAGAGAGAGGTCGACAAGTGAATTAAATTAGATTTAATTCACAATGAGTGATAAATTAGATAACTAATAATTCACTATTAATAGTGGCATGCATGTCAGTTCCGAGGAAGCCCTATTTGAGACAGAGGTTAAAGGGAGCATAACTATCAGTTGTATTTATACTAAATTTCCCATGTGCAATTATAAATTCATTGGGATGCCACGATGGATTTCACATTCAAGGAAGATTGATTTTCTTAGCTAATAGGGAGCTAATTCCCTAGGAATTTCATGAGTAAGGCATGTTTACGGAAGGCTGAGAATTGGCTAAGTACTAAACCGAGTGTGCCTAGATCAGTGAGAGACAATTGGGAGAGTGTTGGAGAATATCTTGAGATATTAACCATTGTATTGTTTCATGATTCCTTGAATTAATACATAATAGAGATAGAGGGGTTTTGATCAGTTGCTTTCCCCAGATATATCTTGTGTTATGTGATTGATAATTTATTTCTCTTACTTATATGTTATTGTGCAATCATGTTTTGTTTCCGAAAATTGTAGGAAGGATTCAACATCTTGTGTTAGTACATTACATGATTAGATTGAATCTCGTTGGTTAGATTTTCTACATGGTATCAAAGCAGAAATTTTTTGGGTGGCGATTTTGCAGAGAATATCTGAAGATTTTGGTGTTAAGAAAAAAAAAAGGCATATAATTTGGATTCCTTGTGAAAAACTACCCAAATGGAAAATCAACTCAGAACTCGGATGAGGGAGATATTGTCGATTTAAAATCAACTATTTTTTAGAAAATTTTATAATAGAAAGACAATTACAATGTGTTCAACTCAAGAACCTATATGCACTTGAGGTACCAGATGCATGCAAAGATTTGAGGAGCAAAGAAGGGGTTAGAGACTTGGCTGTTGAGATGGAGTAGAAATTACCTCTCAACATGCAGCCTTAAAAGAGGTTTCAGAACGTTGTGGACTAGCCACAATTGGAGAAGAATAGAGGAGACTGAGTGTAATCGTCCACTCAAGTAGAGACCTTCGTGAGGGGGAAATTTCGATCCAGATCGGCAAAGGGAGCACATGCAACCATACCTCCAAGTGAAAGGTGGGGTGATGTGTAGACATAATCCTAGGATAAGAAATTTGGGTAGGGTCCATTGAGATGGTGTGTCTCATGGATCGAACCTAGCTATGAGAAGTCCACAGTACAACAATAGCAGGAAGGATCAGTTAGATTGATGCAGTTAGATGTCAGGAAGACATAAATCAGAGTGACAGATGTCAAATACTGGAGAAGAGATAAGAGTTGGAAATAGTGCAAAGGGCATGGATGCAGATGCTAGTAGCAACGTGGAGAGTTTAGTAGATAGGTGTAGTAGCTAGCAGAATTCAGAAGACTCTAATGAGAAATGCATTATATTGATTTATTTGTTCAGAGGCTATTCAGTTTCAAGATTTGTAGGTGAAAAAAACACTAGATAAGTGTTGCATGCAAAATTCAAAAGGTATCGGATGGGATAAATTGAATTCCTTTCTTGTTGAGAGGGAGTGTTGAAATTTGCAATAAGAAACAGTGAAATTGGCAACCATAAAGTAAAAAAGAAAAAATGCAACCATATTGGTGAGGAATTTTGATGTACCATGAGTGAGTAATGTGAGGTGTCTAATTTATTTTTCTCTTAAATAAATTGGACAATAAATTGTAATTTCATATCATAACAACTTGGGTTAGCTAACTAAGTCATGATGACTGAGTTAGCTCAAGAAATTCGAGTTGAGGTGATCGAGGTGGATATTGGTGGCCACCCGCCTATTCCATTTGGGCCCTCACCATTGTCTCTTTCAGTTTTTAGTTTCCTTAATTATAGCACAGTTTACTATTTTTGTTAGTTTTTCGGGTCCTGAACTTCCGTCGTAGTTTTGAGGCCCCAAACAAAATTTTTTGGTCATGAAAGTTTTACTGTTTTCATATAAATCACATTAGCAGTTGTAGTCCTCAAAGATATCTTTCTGACAAGGTATTATGTGTGTCAAACTAATATCATATGACCAAGTTACAACCCTAGGAAATTGTTTGCCCAACTACCCTCAACGGGGCCCATAAAATCTTGGTGTTACATCTACTCGGGTTAGGGTTTTCTCTTATTTTTCAATAATAAATAGGCCCTTGAGCCTTATTGTAACACAGTTCAGAGGCATGTAACCGCCACATCTCTTCTCAGAGATAATCTACTATTTCCCAAGCTAGTTTGTTTTCCATTATGTCTATAAGCATTTTTCAGTATTTGATATTAATAAAATGGAGTGTTATTCCTACTGCATCTCTGTGTTTATGTTTATTTTTGTATTTTATTATGTTCATGAGGGTCTAAGATGAGGCATGTATATGGATTATAATATTTTTTGGGTCCAGTTGGAGTTGATGCATTAGTGGGGTGTAGGTGTGAATTAGCTAACTCAATTAATTGAGTTAAAATCAGATTAACTTGCTCTAACTGAGTAATGAGCTAGTGAGAGGTCCAATGAATTAAATTAGACTTAATTCACAATTACTGATCAATCAGATAACTGATAATTCACTATTAATAGTTGCATGCATGTCAGTTCCGAGGAAGACCCGGTTGAGACAGAGGTTAAAGGGAACATAACTATCAGTTGTATTTATACAAAATTGTCCATGTGAAATTATAAAGTCACTGGGATGCCAAGATTTATTGCACAATCAAGGAAGGTTTATTTTCCTAATTAATAGGGAGATAATTCCCTATGAGTTGCGTGAGCAAGGCAGGCTGAAGGAAGGTTGAGAATTGGCTAAGTACTAGACCAATTTTGCCTACATTAGTAGGAGACAATTGGTAGAGTGTTGTAGAATCTCATGATAGATTAAGAATTGTATTGTTTCGTAATTCCTTGAATTAATACACAATAGACATAGAGGGGTTTTGAGCAATTTCTTTCCCCATATACATATTTTTTTGTGTGATTGATAATTTCTTTCTCTTACCTATATGTGATTGTGCGATCATGTTTTGTTTCCGAAAATTGTAGGAAGGATTCAATATCTTGTTTTAGTACATTACAAGATCAGATTGAAGCCCGTTGGTTAAATTTTCTACATGAAATAGAAGAGAGGGTTGATACAATCTTGTATTGTGGTGGTTATAAAGACAAACATAAATGGAGGAGGGCTTTCACCGTAATTTAGAGCCAGAACAGAAGTAGAAACAGTCATAATATTGACTAAGCTAACCCTAGTTTGAGGGCTGACATTGAGATCTGAAGTTCATGTCAAGATTCATTCAAAGAAATTCCCAAAATCTATGGATCCATATGAGCTAGGTCGAGTCTCTTATGGAGGAAAGAGTCGTGGTTTTTTCTATGTGTGGATTTGTTGTACAACAATTAGAAGTACATAAGTATAGTGCCCTAGTTAGGACAATTTCCTAGCATGTTTAGTTCATAAGGTATGCCTTTAAGACTGTGAAAAATTTGTGTAGAAGAAGAGCAGTTGTGACCCTTAAAGTGAGGTTTATTTCTGAAATATATACTGCAGATCTGGAAGATGGTTTGCAGATTCAGTATGTGTGGAGATAGTAGATCCAAAGGAGGGTGGAACCTGAGCAGAAGATTGAGCATGCAGAATAAATGTGCCATGTAAAGAATGGATTGACATGTAGAGGAGTTGATTTGGTGGACTATCCATGGATTTTTAGACAAATATCTAAAGCAAACTATAAAAAATTAGTTACTGGACTATTAGTGGTTGATTTGTGACCTTAGTTTAGTCATCTACAGATTGTTAGAAGGATGATAAGAGGAGTAGTTCAAATTGATTCATAGATTGGATAACAAAGATCAAATCGCCAATACACAAGAACAATGATTTTGAGAGGACTCAAACCATTGTTAGGTGGAATATTTGAAGAGCCCTAGATGAAGAAAATATTGTGAGCCCTAGATCAGTAAAAATAATTGATTGTGGTTGGGAAGATTCATGGTAGTCCAAGTATAGTTGGAGGGTTGTTAGGTGACTGTCAAAGAAGAGCCCTAACTCTTGTACTTGTGAAGGACAACAAGATTGGTAGAAGGGTAGGTGTATAGGGCATAAGGATGTGCAGACTTTGAAGGACTAAAGTAGCAGTCAAGTGGGCCAACCAACTAGCCCTAGTTCACTATATTGTAGAGGATTAATTTAGTGAGAAGAAGGGAAACCTCAATAGCCCCAGACTTCTCATCTTGGATCCATAGTACAGAAAAAGTGGGCATATCAAAGATTTGTTCACAAATGGAGTTGTGAACAACTTGTTACCACTCAAAATAGTAGTGGACCTAAAAGGGGTTCCTAAAAGGGCAACAACTAGGAGAAGGGAAACGGTGGAGGCTTAGCCCATTGTCAGCACAGCTAAGGCTCCTTGCTCTTCATGAAATTTCACCTATGGGAGGAGTCCCAGTAGTTTAGGAAGTCACTTGTATATTATAGGTCAGTGAATATGTGGGAAGTGACCCTAGAAGCCCTTTCCCTACGATAGAATAAAGAGTGGGAAATGCTTTCCTTTTAAGCAAGGGAATTGATATTCTAGGCAGAGAGGAGGGGGATTGAAGGGTTGAGGGAGAAGAATAAGAATTATGAAGGAAGTTATCAATTCCTAAAATCCTTTCGGAACTTGGATTCCAAAATGGTCCTTGATGAAAGGCCGATTCCAAAATGGTTCTTGATGAAAGGCCTTTGACACCAAGTGGGACCACACGGGGCCAAGTGGACCCAACCCAGGTTCAAGGATGGAATTTAGCAGCCAATGATGTTCCTATATTGGAAAATGTGAGGGGAAAGGATCAGGCAAGAGTTTTACTTCGATGGGTCAAATTGATCCTACTAGGTTCTAGCCTTGGGAACACCTATGCAAAACTTGATCTTAGAGCTAGGGCTTGAGGTATCTAAATATTCCATCATCATAATTGGCCCAAATAATGAGGAGATTGAGGGGACCTATCAATGTATTTGCCTCTAGGAGATCAAAGTTTTCCTATGGCTATATTCTTGGGAAATTGATGCCCTAGGTGACCTAATAGGGCTAGACCTAGGGAAAAATGGAAATTTGTGAGAAAAGGGGGGAAATAATTACCATTTTTGAGGCACTAGTACATAATTCACTTGGGGATATGGAGCCAAGGGTGATAATGAGCAATAATTCAGTTTCTTGGTCAAGGAGGCCCAAAAAGTCAACTTCGTCCAATGTTAAAGGAAAACGAAAAGTGACCATCAAGCATTCATACTTCGTACAAGTGGTGAAATTTTATTGAGATAAAATGATCTCTAAGACATTTCATTCATCCAACAATGGCACATACATTAAATAAACTAAATAGACAGATAATTCCACATTTCCATCATGCAACAATTAGCCCTAGTTATAGCGAAATTCAATAGTATGCAACAACAAGAAGAATAGTGTTAAATTTTCACTCACAATGTTAGAGAGTATATCCAACGAGATTCACATTTTCAAAAACAAATCTCCAAGATAAAAATAGCCCAAATCCATAAAATACATCCATCATCCAAAATAGTCCTTCGAGGAAAAATGTGAAGTTCTCTAAATATAGAGAGATCCCAAGTCAAGTGATGATACAAATGAATCCAACTAAATCCTATTTACATTGATTAGGAGTTGATCAAATTAGATTATGGGCCTACATTAGCCCCTAAACATAAAATAATATGCAAGTAACCCTAACTTTTGGTGACAATCCCACCAAACTATCAGACATGGAATAATAAGCCTCATAAGAGGTTAACTGATGCTTAGGGCATTCTCGGAGGAATATTAGGGTCCATGAGTTCCATAACGATGCATGGGACCCATCAAAAGTGTTGGACAAGGGAGTGGTCCCTTGTTCTCCAAACATTAAACATGTGGTGCTCTCATTAAACTTGTGGACTGAAAGGGTTGTGTGTGGCCACCATGAACAAGTAGGTCAAGTGTTGTCTTGTTCATGATAGATTGGTTGTCAAAGGATTTACACCAATTCCTAGTTGTATTCCTTGTATCAGTGTAATTGTAAAGGGTCACGATCCATGGTGCAAGAGCTCTAGCCTGTTGTATTGTAGTTTGTAATATAATGAAAAAAGGGTTTGCACACTAACACTCCCTGACATGCCCTGTCACTCTAGAATACCTTGGAATTTCCTAACATGTAACCTTCCTAGTCCCTCCTTATCACACCTAAAATTCACTGAAAATCCCTATTAAACACTCTTATTCGTTCATTACCATGCATTTCAAACTAGTTATCCCTCGTGTTTCCATGGCACTCCCTATCACGCATTGACACACCCTAGCATTTGGCACATTCTAGCATGTCACCCTGGCACTCTAGCATTCCTTGGCACTAAATCGCATACCTTTAAACTCCCTCCTTAGCACACCTATAACTAATTGATACTCCATGTCACACACTCTTATTCATTCATTTCCATGCATTTGACACTAGTGCTCCCTTGTTTTTCCTTGGCACTCCCAAACACTCTGCCCTGGCATGCATTGGCACACCCTAGCACCTGCCACATATTGGCATGTTTCTCTGGCCTCTAGTATGCCTTAACACTTCCTAGCATACCTTGACGTCACTCTCTCCTTAGCACACCCGAGACTCACTGACACTTCCTGTCACAAAATCATATTCATTCATTTTTAAATATATTGTATTTGTTCTGTTGTGATGAACTGTCTAGTGGAAAATCCATGATAGTTTACGAATCACCCTAACATATATCCTTTATGCAAGTCATATGATGATATTTCTTCACACTTATTTATCTCTAGTTGTCCCAACACAGTGCAGGTCATCACCACCACCCTTGCAAAATTGAACATGATAGGCTCATGGTCCTATCTAAGCTTGGAAGAAAAATTCAAAACTTAGTTACACAACATGATGGAAGATTATTATAAACGTTTCCCATGCTTTCTAAAAAACAATATCTAGTGGGATTGGAACAACAACACATTTTTTTCGCGATAAATATCCATGATAGTTTACGAATCACCCCAGCATATATCTTTTATGCAAGTCATATGATGATATTTCTTCACACTTATTTAAATCGTGTCCTGACACAGTGCAGGTCATCACCACCACCCTTGCAAAATTGAACATGATAGGCTTGTCAATGGACTGTTAATGGATGATTTGTGACCCTAGTTCAGTCATCTACAAATTTTTAGAAGGATGATAAGATGAGTAGTTCAGATTTTTTCATATATTGGACAAAAAAAAATTGGTACACAGTAATAGTGATTTTGAGAGGACTCAAATCACTATTAGGTGGCATATTTGAAGATCCCTAGATGTCGGTAGTGTTGTGGGCACTAGATCAGTAAAAAAATTTACTGTGTTACGGAAAATTGATGGCAATCCAAGTACAATTGGAGGGTTGTTAGGTGACAATCAAAGAAGATCTCTAGGTCATGTACCTGTGAAGGAAAACAACACTGGTAGAAGGGTAGGTGTATTGGGCCTAAGGACGTGCAGAATTTGAAGGACTAAAGTAGCAGTCAAGTGGGCTAGCCAACTAGCTCTAGTTCACTATATTGTAGAGTATTGCTTCATTGAGAAAAAGGGAAACCTCCATATCCCTATACTTGTCATCTTGGAGCACCAGTATGGAAAAATTGGGCAGACCAAAGAGTTGTGAACAACTAATCGAAAACTTTAAGTGTTGTATACCTTAAGGGAAAAAAGAGGTACTTAGAGGGAAAAAAAATTTGAGTCGAGTTCAGTAAAATAAAGGAGTTTAGTTCATTGATAGAGGCAGATTGAGGAGTTGCATAATGGGAGGAAAGAGGATATGCTAGATTTTTTCAAGACATGTGGATTGAAAGGGCTATGTGTGTCCACAATAAAAAATTGTGTCAAGTGTTGTCTTGTTCAAGGCCTATTGGTTTTCAAAGGACTAACACCAAGCCCTAGTTGTATTCCTTGTATCTGTGTGACTGTAAAGGGCCATCATCCCTAGTATAAGATCTCTAGCATATTATATTACAGTTTGTAATTTAACGAAGAAAGGTTTGAAAAATTCAATGGAAAGAGATTTGAAGCAGCCTATAAATAGTTAGTCAATGGACTGTTAATGGATGATTTGTGACCCTAGTTCAGTCATCTACAAATTTTTAGAAGGATGATAAGATGAGTAGTTCAGATTTGTTCATATATTGGACAAAAAAAAATTGGTACACAGTAATAGTGATTTTGAGAGGACTCAAATCACTATTAGGTGGCATATTTGAAGATCCCTAGATGTGGGTAGTGTTGTGGGCACTAGATCAGTAAAAAAATTTATTGTGTTTCGGAAAATTGATGGAAATCCAAGTAAAATTGGAGGGTTGTTAGGTGACAATCAAAGAAGATCTCTAAGTCATGTACTTGTGAAGGAAAACAACACTGGTAGAAGGGTAGGTGTATTGGGCCTAAGGACGTGCAGAATTTGAAGGACTACAGTAGCAGTCAAGTGGGCTAGCCAACTAGCCCTAGTTCACTGTATTGTAGACTATTGCGTCATTGAGAAGAAGGGAAACCTCCATATCCCTACACTTGTCATCTTGGAGCAACAATATGGCAAAATTTGGTAGACCAAAGAGTTGTTCACAACAAAGTAGTGAACAACTAATCGAAAACTTTAAGTGTTGTAGACCTTAAGGGAAAATAGAGGTACTTAGAGGGAAACGTTTTTGGATGTGGGTTCAGTAACATAAAGGAGTTTAATTAATTGATAGAGGTAGATTGAGGAGTTGCATAATGGGAGGAAAGAGGATTTTCCAGATGTGTTGAAGACATGTGGATTGAAAGGTCTATGTGTGTCCACAATAAAAAATTGGGTCAAGTGTTGTCTTGTTCAAGGTACATTGGTTGTCAAAGGATTAAATCCAGGCCCTAGTTGTATTGCTTGTATCAGTGTGATTGTAAAGAGCCATCATCCCTGGTATGATATCTCTAGCCTATTCCATTATAGTTTGTAATTTAACGAAGAAATGTTTGAAAATTTTAAAAATTTTCATGTGCACTAATTGATTCCCTAATGTGTTGTGGCACTTGAGTGTGTTTGCATCAAATATTCTAAGACAAAACCCAAATTCTCATGTGTCATGGAAATTAAACATATGCCTTGTTCACCTAAGAACTACTTGTAACTCATATTAGACTACTCATGTCCAATCTCAATTGATCCCACTTAACAAGTTAGCAAGACAAGGCTCATCAAAGACAACTGTGGTCGTAAAACAAATAAGAAACATAGTTTACATTTTGACATGCCATAACAACTGACATGTCTTAAATACCATGGAATTTTGTGGCATGTGTTAGCATCCCCTACATTCCCTAGTATGCCTTGTCACTCCCCACCTTGCCACGCCTGACACTGGCTGACATCCCCAACACAACCTCTTATTCATTCATTTCAATTATTTTGACTCGACAATTTATGTTTGATCGGGTGCATGTATAGAAAGAGTTCCTTTAAGAGAATAAAAGAATGATCTCACCATTACTGACATTCGTAACTGAGAGATTCTACTTGAATGACATTAGAAAAATACACAATAGATTTTAAGAATGACATTTTTATGGTCTTTTGTTATGGTGTGAGAATGGTAAGAATTGAGTGGTAAATAAGGTGTGCGAATGCTTAGAATACCTTCTCACTCCCTCCTTTGCATGACAACTATCAATCATTGCCACTCCCTGACACATCCTCATATTCATTCACTTCCATGTATTTTTACCTAGTGCTCCCTTGTGTTTTCTGAGTACTCCTTAACACTCCTAAACATGCATTAGCACTCTCTACTTAGCACTTTTCGACATACCATGCCAATTCATAACATGCATAACACTCCCTGACACACTTTGGCACTTGGCACATGTTAGCACTTGGAAAGTCTTAGAATGTCTGACATGCATTCATAAGATGACTTGGTATGCTTTAGCATGGTTTAATATTAAAGCTATTTGAGATCAATTATTGAAAAGTAGATGAGAAGAAATATAGGAATATTTGGCACGTAGAATGCACTAACACTTGGCACTTGGAAACTATTCACACCTACAGTTGGTGTGCCTAGAATGCCCCCACGAAAAAGGTAAATTGATGACTTATTAACCCTCTTATGTGTTCATCTCTTTGTAGTTCAACTTGTTTCTCCATTTGTTTCCTTGACTATCCCTGACATGCATTGTCACACCATTGCACATATTGGCATGCCTTAACACATGGAAACACCATGGTGTCATGCAATGTCGATGAGACTATCCTCTTAGAGGCATAGGTTAAAAACAAAAAGGAGGTCACTTTCTTGCCAAATTAGGGTTTCTCCCAAACCCTATTATAGTAAAGATAAGGGGAGCCAATAATGAAATCTTGCTTGTCCACATGTAGTGCTTCTATTGGTTGTGATACATACTAGGGAAAGATAAGTTTTGAAATCATGGGAGTTTTTTGGCACATCACCAAAGCAACACCTTCAAAACCCTAATGTATTCTTAAGGTCAACATATGAGGCAACACATGATGTGTGGGGAAAACATGTAAAGTGCGAATGGGGACAGCATCAAAGTTCGACAAAAAGGGGGAAACGAGAGTAATCAGTTAAGAGTCTCATCAAAACCGTAATGGATTGAGCGAGAAAAACACCATAATGCTAAATCTAGGCAATTAGCCTCATTATGATAGGTGGAAGCTTAGACCAAAAAAATTAATAACTATCAAACCTTAAGAGAGGGCATTTTATCATACCTTTTTATATCTATATTAAAACAAGAAAAAACCACATAAATTTATTTTTGAGCCTTTTAATTTAAGTATTAGGGGTTTCCACAATGCATTATATTAGAAATTATAATGGAAAATCATGAGAAATTAGTAAATGAAGACTAACTCTAATGGAAATAGTCATAGATAAATGACTTACTTAACATGCTTTAATTCCAAAAATAATTTCCAATACTATTTAATTATGTTTTTTAAATTTTACCTATTAAATAATGTATATTCATATTACAATCTCATTTATTTATATTGAATTTTTAATTTAATACGGTATATAATTTTTAAAAAATTATTATTATTGACATTTAATTTTTATTTTTATTTTTAATTTTTAATTAATTTGGATTCCCGCCTCCAAAAAATCCCGCCCTTCACCCTCACTCACTCTGGCATTAGTTGAAGATTCAATTTGAATACTTCTGAGGTAGTATACAGAGTTATTTGTTACAGGAGTCGAAAATTTAAGTTTTTGTTACATTTTGATGGATCTTGTGCATGTATGGCATGCTGAAGGTTTAAAGAAAACAACAATTGCATGACAAGGTAAAAATAGATGATCTATTTTAAATTTTTTTACAATTTTTTATTTCTGCCTGAAAAATAATTCACCCTTGAGGAGCACGAGCAAGGGGAAAGAAGATAGTTGCAGAGCAGAGCAGAAGGTAAAATGGCCCGAACTAAGCAAACTACCCATAAATCTACCGGTGGGAAAGCGCGAGGAAGCAGCTCGCAACAAAGGCTTCTGGGAAATCTGCGCCGGTGACGGGTGGAGTGAAGAAGACTCACAGATTCAGGCTAGGCACTGTTTCCCTGCATGAGATCCGAAAGTATCAGAAGAGCACAGAACTTCTTATAAGGAAGCTGCCCTTTCAGCGTCTCGTCAGGGAAATTGCCTAGGAGGACTTCAAGAAGGATCTGAGGTTCCAGTCCTCTGCCATGTTAGCTCTGCTAGAAGCAGCGGAAGCATATCTTGTGGGTCTCTTCGAAGCCACGAACATGTATACGATACATGCCAAGAGGGTCACTATTATGCCCAAAGACATCCAGTTGGCTCGCCGCATTTGTGGAGAGAGGGCTTAATGCCTTTGTGTCTATCAAACATAAAAATGTATTTTTGATCAAGTTCGCTCTCAATTTTTTGTTGTAATTGTTTTGGGGTATTTGCAGATATCTTGGCGCATTGTTACTAGGTATAGGAAGTTACGAAACATATTTATACATTATAACTTTGTGGAAGCTTTTGGCATGAATGTTATAATTTACTGTAGTTTTTCACCCTAATTTTGCATTGTGAAATTTGATTAGTGGTGTAAATCGGTGACTGTAAAATGAGGATTGCCTTAATATAACATTGCCTGATTTATGACTAAAAAATGTGATTGTTGTATGCAATATTTTCTAGGGTATTTCTGGCAAATCACAAGTTCTGTAAATGAATATTGATTTGAAGCTTGTACAGTTCTTGTTTCAATTTATGTATTACTTACCTTTTGTACATGTTAATGATGCTAGGTTTATTCAGTCAAAATTAGGGTTAATCCTGTATTTTTGTTGTCTGATAGCTCAAAATATTTTGTATCGTGCAGCCAAACTATACCTTACATAATTTTTCTGGTCATACTGGGTCTGTAATGTCTCTTGATTTCCACTGAAACAAAGAAGATCTTATTTTCTCTTGTGATGGGGGAAAGTGAAGTCTATTACTGGAGTGTTAACCAGGGTGCATGCACCAGATATTTCAAGGTAGCTTTCATCGAAAATATTAATTGGCATGACTCTAAGCACTGCATTTTATTATTGAAACTAGTATTTGAAGCATGAATTTGTGCTGACTGGGTAAACTGTGGTGATTTATAGGGTAGTATGAATCAAGTGCGATTTCAGCCTCGTCTTGGTAGGTACTTTCCTGCAGCAGCTGAGAATGTTGTGTCAATATTTTATGTCGAGAATGGAAATTTCTTGCATTCTCTACAGGTTTGTTTATCGTTCATATGCACTCTATTTGCCCTTCTATGTGATTCTTAATGATCCAATTGTGCTTAAAGCATGAGAAATAGGAGAGATGCAGAGGAAATATTGAAGCATGAAATTGCTAGTTCCCTGCTTCCCTCTAGACTAGGAAATGGTTCTTTAGAGTATGTTGTAGGCAGTGACATTTTTTGTTCTCCATTCACATTATTGTGTGCAGAGAAAGGGCCTGCAAAATCAGCCTACTTTATTGGGGTGGAAACACAACTAGACAGGCAGCAACTTTATTTCCAAGTTGTTGCTGGAAAAATATTTAAATCTATCATACATTAATGAGCTACGAAACAGATGGATGATAACTGGCTCTACTGAGTGGACACACACATTTTATTTTTATCCAGCACACAATGCAGGAACATCACATTGCATCACTAAATTGAGACTGGAAAGTATAAATGTCGTAGCAAATTTTATATTTTTGCAATGTTCTGAAACTTTGAAAGCAATTAGAATGGTAGAGTCTATTCCCAACCAACCAAAGCGATTTGTAAGTGAGCCTAAATACTGGCAGGCTTGTACATTTTAGAGCCACATCCTGTCATACCACAGGGCTTCGACTTATCTTAGAGATAACCACAGACCTAGAAATATCTCTGCTAGTCTCACGGAATCAGGTTGTTTGCTGAACTCTAGTAGACTTGGTCCCTCTGCTTAGGGCTAATATTAACCTTAAAGGTTATGGCTGGCTCAGAGTTCTGAACAACACAGCACAATTACCCTATAAAATGTAATTGCACGTTTTTTTCGCTCTCTTGGGAAATAATGCACTAATAACCTGCTTGACCCAATTATGTTGTACTGGTTTGCAAGGTCTATGTCATCCAGAGTAAGATGCAACAACCACAAAGATAAGTACTTGTGGAATTTGTGATACCAAATTGACCCCTGTTCAATATTTTTTTCGGCCAACATTGGTCCATGTGAAATACTTCCAAAATCCAATTTTCATTTCTCAATCTCATGTCAAACACTAAGTAATTTCTCAAGCGCATTGTATTTGTCTATTATGCTATTTTAAGATGGTTTCCACATCATAATTGACTCTCGGTCGACCACCTTTCCCTTCCGTGCTAAAAATGAAAACTCTAAATAGTTTAAGCTTAAAATGCTTTCCATTCTTTTATTGTGGACAAGTTACTCAAAGTTATGCAAGGGGTTTGGCTCCCATTATTCCTATGGATACAAAATATCATGTGAGTTAGCTATTCTTCTAGTATCACGAAGAGCACTCTTCAAAAACTTTTCACATTGATCACCTGTGTGAATTCTTGTTTATTTTTGAATTATATTAGAACTGGTCCTATCCCCCATAACATGCAAAAGAGTGGGTACAAATTCATTCGTCGATTGTGTTCTAGGATATTTATACAAAGTAGTTAGGTACATGTCTATGACTACAACTATTTGTGGGATCACGTCATATAAGTTGCACTTAAAATTTTTGATAAATATTTCAGTTTCTTGATTGGGTTGTACGGGGTTTCTGGCACTAGATTGTGCATTGGAATGTTCTCCTTTAGCTATCTTTGCATGGTACTCAATAGGCCTATAATTGTGAACCATTTTTTGCTTGGTTCCAACATGGTTCAGTCAAATATTTAACTTTGCATCAGCCCTTTCACTCACGGTGTTGACACCAATGCATTCATGCAAGAAAATAGTCCACTCATGATGAACCACATCCTCAATGTGCTTGAGAACATATTTCCTATGAAAAATATTATAAGGCTCATGATCATATCCAAACTTGTTACTCCTGCTAGTAGCTTTTTTTTTTTTTTTTTAAATTCTGCAATTCATGTTTTTGGTTACCTGTGCATATATAGATCTTATTGATGTGAATCACACTTTGAAAGGTACCCCATAAGCTGAGTGGTGGGGGCAGCCAAATATTTTTTATGACTACATTGAGAAAATTTCCTCTTGTTGGTTTCAAGATCATTTTGACCTATATCATCGATCATTCTAGAATGCACCTTTTCCAAGCCTCAAAGTTGTCCCTCAGTGTCAACTTGATGTGGATTTGTTAGATGTTGGCTGTCTACATTTCCTTGTAAAAATCTAGTGCATGAATGATTGTCCACATGTTCATGGAGAAGAGAATATATTTGCATTTGATGTGGTCTAGAGAGAGTTTTTATTTGGGTCAAGCCTGTATTCTTCATCAATGATTTTCTTGAAATCGCTTTCATTCTTAGCACTGTAGTTGTAAATATCAATGAGGGTTTCATTATAGGTTTCATTGATCTTTTGGGGCTGTCCAACTTCATTATTGTCAACAAAAGAGCCATATAGAGGTGGAAATGGATCTGTATGACTGAGAGCTTCATTAATTGTGTGTTTATAACATACCTTTTGTTTTTCTACCATGGAATATTCATGACATATGTCAATAACTTTGTCTTCTAGATGATTATTGACAGTGAAAGGGAGAAAATTTCCTATCCCATTAGGATTGAGGAATAAATTTAGATCATAGGCATCAAAAATAGGGGGACCATCAGATTCCATGATAATCATGAGGGTCACATTACTACTTTCATGCTTTTCAAAAGCCCTTTGAGTTTATTGACCTCAAACTCTAGGAAACCATGATTACTTCCGTTTATTTCTTACACGATCATGATTAAAATCAAAGTGCAACGTGGGGGTACATTACTTCTCTACTCAAACTCACAATGGAATGTCGAGGTGCCAAGTATATTACCATGAAATTCTCCAGCTCGTTACTTTCACTGTTTGACAAAATAGGATTAGTGTGATTGAAGTATAATTCTGTGTGACCTCAAAAGTGTTTTTAGGATTTAACTTATCAACAAGGGAAGCATGATCTTCATCATACTTTTTAAATGGTTGATCCTTTTGGGTAGAAACATGGTTTCTACTCGACTAGAACTGCATACATCTTGTATCATTGGTGGAGCTATTAAAAAAAAATTCATTTCCTATGTTTATTGCTTTGTCATGTTGGACATCATGACTAGCCACCTCACAATGGTGAAAATTATTATCATGCTCATTTTTTTCATGCAAATTTTTTATAGAATCTAGGACACATACATCAACACATACCAGTTCTTTGATGAGGATGGGATTTGTTGTGGGGCTATGTTGGTCAAAAAGTAGCATGTCCATCATGAACTAATATTGTGAATTTGGAGGGCCCCTTTTAGTGATATTGTTATCATCTTCAAGAGGGGTGGGAGCTTCTTCTTCTTGTAGGGCCATCACAAGGTCTTGAAAGGTGTTTTCATCCCATATTGTCTTTGGATCCCATGTTTAGCACAAAATTTATTGAAATATTTTAAGTATAATTACCCACCAGTATCATATCTAAGAGAGGCAATATGAAAACCTAACTGTTTCTCTATTAATGCTTTGAACTTTTGAAATTCATTAAACACAACATATTTTAATTATAGAAAATATACCCACATTTTTCTACTAAAATAATCAACAAACCGAAGGAAGTACCTGACACCAGTGGTTGATGTCATGTTCATTGGTCCACATATGTTTGAAAATACCAACTAAAGGACCCTCTATGCTCTCCAAGCTTGTCCTTCATAAAATGGTATTCAACGTAGCTTCCCTACCTGACAAGCTCTGCAAACTCTGTGGATCTTCTACAGAATGTTCGGAAGTCCATATACTAGTTTCTCTCATGCTAACTGAGAGAGATAGGTCAAGTTGAGGTGCCCATACCTATGATTCCATAGGGGTGCTATATTTTGCAATAAAAATTACCTTTAACTTACAATTTCTAATAAGATAAATATTCAAAAATCTTAAGATAGTGAAAGCTAAGAGATTCATGTAAAATGGATCATTATAATCTTGGAAATAGAAAGCATTCATCGTTGCATAGTTTCCCAAAAGTTCAAACAACCTCAATTATATGTTGAACCTACCACTTAATTTGAGGTTCAAATCCTAAGCCATAAAATATTCAAGTGCAAAGGTGAAATAAGGAAGGTGCGAGTCACTATAGGAGATGAATGTTTCTTTTCAAATTTCTTCTTCCTTCAACTAGAGGAAATGATGAGATCCTAGGAGTTTAAACTTTAGTGTTTTCAAACCTTGGGAATATATGACATGAATCATATGAAATGTTTTTTTCCATTAAGCATGAGGGTAGAATTATTAACTTCAATGGTATTTAACACAATTCCTCTAGATTTGTCTCTTCAAATGTGAGGGCACCCACTCTCATAAAGGACATGTTGGGAGTTTAAACTTTAGTGTTTTCAAACCTTGGGTGCATATGACATGAATCATATTAAATGTTTATTTCTATTAAGCATGAGGGTAGAATGATTAACTTAAATGGTCTTTAACACAATCCCTCTAGATTCATCTCTTCAAATGTGAGGGCACCCACTCTCATCTTCACATTTACTGATATTAGCCTTTAGGAAAAGATAAGAAAATATAAACTGGACTAATGTATCAATCCATGTGAACATGATACCCATTTTCTCTCTCACACACTCAATGTGAAAATTTTTTCTCCTAAAGGACATGATTTGGGCAGTATATTAGCTGCCTAAAAAACATAGGTTCGAGTCAATTATTCATGCAACATGATACCAAGAATTTGCTAAGTTGTCTCCTACTGATATGCTAAATTGGTCAGCATCAGTTCAAAAATTCTAGATGACTCTCATGGTGTTGCAATGTTATTTAATCTTACAAGTTGGCATACTTTCTTAGTCCCACAGTGCTGAAAAAATTTCCTCAATTATTAATCTTAAAAAATCCCAATAATGGGTGAACATGGATATGCTAGCTTGAATTTTCTCACATGTCTTCCATCTCACTTAGACACTTATTTTGGGAACTCTTATACATTTACTATGTCAGTTTTCTAAGGCCTAAGACGGGCAAAATAAATAACAAGTGTGTGCAAGAAGCAACACACTTGACTAGATTGAAATTAGCCTAGTCTTATGATGGATGTACATTTTAAGGGCTTCTTCCCTAATTCAAAATCACTGAAGATATATAAAATAACTATTTCATTTGTCCTACAATTCCACTAGTTCACATGTCAAGCTTCTCTGCAAATCTCTTTTGTTGCATATGATAGGCCTCTAAATAGACTAAGCTTGTACTAGAATAATGCAAACATGACCTGCAAGTCACCACTGTGTTTTGGTTTTTGAAGGTTGCTGTATTATTGACTGACTAGTGAAGTATCAACCAGTGTATAAGTTTCAAGCTTTGGAGAAGTCACAATATATATTATAATTTTGTCTTGCAGATTGGCCTCTTGACCAATTTTTTCTAGGAATGCCTCTTATGAAAAAATAAGTTCTTTCCTAATAGGTTATGACCCTTTGAAAATACCAGGTTCACTAGAACATTGGAAGCAAATATTTGATGCACGCATCATGCTACCACTACAAGCCATTGCAGAAAATAGAAACCAAGGTGAAAAAGGGTCTACAACGACATTGTAGACGTGTTACAGTGACAAACTTTCTTGAATGTCTATTCTCCAACATCCATAGCATTACCAAAAATAATCATAGTTTGTATTTAACTCCAAATAATATACATTCCAATAAGAATTTTTCAATCAAAGTTTTACCTTGTGTCAATGATTTTCCTTATGACCTACTCTCATTTTCAGTCAAAAATTAGATTTCGTATATTGATGACGTTCCTACTGTAATATGACCAAATATCGGGCAACTATCTCACTGTAAATGAGCAGTGTACCCAAATAATAAAGAAACTAAAAATGATAGTAGATATTGCTGGGTAAGCAACTAAATAGGTAGTATGCATGATATTCTATTCCATAATTCACTATCTTTCCCATTTATAAAATAATTTCTACAACAATTCTATTGCATATTAGCTCTTTATGTTGCTATTTATTGAAATTTTGGCTCACACAGGGATTACAATCAGCCTTTCCACAGGAGATACATATGGCTTATGCAATTGGCATACCATTTCTGTTACCGTAACTAACATTTCCTGATAAGAAGTTACAATTGAAACATTCAATTTACTTGTTTTGTCTTCCTAATTATTATGTATGGCATATATAATACCAGCTGTCCATTAGGATTCATATGTGACCAAATGAAAAAGGCTCTAACTGTTGCTAAATGAAAAAATGTGGCAGGCTGGGATTGGAGGGATTTTGTGCAAATTATAATAAAAAAGTGAAGGCCTGCACCTCTAGTACAGTGACAACAGGGTTTCCTATTTATAATCTTATAGAGTTATTATTATTATTATTATTTGTTCGTTTCTTTCTGATTGTTTCTCCCTGGTCAAGGTGTTTCTCAAGTTTGTCAACTTTGAATGCTAAACACGCTACTTGATGTCTTGTAGTGGAAACACCTTACATCTTAGCATAGGTCCAACATCTAGTTCTAGTACAATAGCACAAATTGTGGAAGATTTGGTATGTGCTTCCTATTGAAGGCCTTGCCACTGTGACCCAAGTGCTATTTTGCCACAACTAGAAGGTTAGTGCATTGGGTAAAAGAGAATGTTGTGTGCATTGATGCTGCACACAGGGCATATTTTTGCAAGCCCTTTTTCCCATCATGTGCAAAAGCAATTTTCATCTACAAGATGCACATAACATTCTCTTTTCCCAATAAAAGAACCTTCTAGTGTTGCATGAGCTTCTAGCCTCTTTAGGCTAAGGAACTGTCCAAAAATTTGTCACTCTTAGTTCGTATTAATCCTATAAGTTTAGTATGATTGCAAGACTTTTGCCTTCACAATCCTTCTCAATGTTTCTGCCATAGCCTTAGAGCTACTTGGGTTTGCGGTTTTTCCCTAGATATCTCTTGAGGTTTGGACCGAACTCCTCATCTGTTGGTAGCATTTCTATACCTCCAACAGGTATATCACTTATCATAGGAATTTTTGTTTCTCCAAAATTCCGTTACTCTCACAAAAGGGTGCATTCTAATTTAAGATTCTTTCTCCCACAACTCAACATGTTGTGTGAAATGTGGTACCTATTGGGTGATTTTTATGGCTTCTACAAACTATTTATTTAGAAAATGTTCCTAACCTCTTAGGAAGGAGCTACTTAGCAGTTGTTGCCTCTCTGACAATTGCTGGTATTGATTGTTCATTAGTATATTGAAAAATTCATCGTCAGGGATTAATGTTTTAATTTTATCAAGTGTCTCTTGTTTCATATTCAACACAAGATGGAATTTGCATGCACTCAGTTCATTGGAGCAAGGCTTTCTAGCTTTCCTTGAATATTGAAAGGATGTTACAGAAGCGGTCCCTAAAGATGGGGCATCATTGAAAACAATTCAAGCTCCTCTTAGTGGATGTTTTTTAATCCCTCTTCTTCTGCTCCTTCCCTTTTTCATATTCATTTGTTTACAAGGCATGAAAAAGATACCCATAAGTCTAAATTTTAGCCCAAAAGCAATTTTAATGATAGTGGAAATGTTACAAGAATATTTTTATTATCATTAATGATTTGCCCATTCTAATGAGGGATGTCTTAAGCAAGGAGTTTTCAACACATATTTCAGTGGCTAAGCAAAAGGAAGGAGAAGTTTAAAATGATTATAGTCAACAATCCCAATTACATAAGTGGTCGTTGTGGACTTCTCAATCCATGGTGGGAATTCCTCTGCTACTAAGTACGGTAATTCTAACAATTCAAAAAAAAAATGGAAAAACAATTCTAAGCCCACAATTAGTCTTAATCATCATTGACTACTTCACTTTAGACAAGGATGCTTTGTTTGTGCAAAACTGTTGCATTATAGTTAATGGTAGTGATAAAAATATTATTTCACAAGATCATGTGACTTTTCTTAATTTTCTTTCAAAATGTTAACCTCAGTCTAAATTTTTTAGGGTTGGATAAAGGATAATGAACCAATGCAAGTTATGAAGGTCCGTTAATTCACTTTTTCTATTGACCACTCTTTGATAGTACTGAGTATGATGGCACTCCTCTTGACTGCTGTGGTCTTATTCCTTGGAAGGTTTTATCAACACGATTACCATGCAAGATACTATAAATTGTCTTAAAACTTCCCTATTTTTACAGAGAAGTTAGCATCATGCTAGTGATTAATTTGAAACTGTATTTTAGTGGAAAAATTCATTGTTTTTTGGTTGAATAGTTCATAATTTATTATGATCTTCCTTTTCAAGAGTACTAGTCACGATGATAAATGTGAGGTTTACTTCAGAGGGTTCTCAGCTTTTTCTAGATGCTCTTTTCATCATTTGCTTTGAAAACTTCTCTAGTGCTCCTGAGGTCCATGTTTTTATGTTTATTGGTTGTTTTTGTGGAAACATTTTCCTAAGGATCTACAAGGTAAATCCAAATGCAAAAAATACTATTTTACATATTGATATTTGTTCAAGACATTCTTGTGTAATACTTGAATTTCATAAATCTAGATTTCTATTTCGTTATCTATATCAATATATAAGAACAGGCCCATGGATTATTCATATTTCTCAAATTGTGGAGTTGTTCCTTTCCTATTGCATGTTCTTTTGCATTGTTATGTTGTGATTCAAATTTCTAGTTGTGCTTTCCAGTTATTCTCCTACGCAGTACATGCTTTGTTAGATTATATCAAAAGTTATTCTTACTGTCGTTTTATGATGTATATTGAACATATTATTTCTAGCAACTTTTGATCTTACTAGATTTTCTATTCCTTTGGTGTATCTTTGCACCTTTAGGGGAAATTTCTAGTTTAAAGTCTAATTCTTTAAAGGGTGCTAGCTCAATGGAAGAGCACCTTCTTTACAAGTAGGAGGTTGGTGGTTCGATTCCATCGTGCCCTGATATTCATAGGGAATGATGGCGATCAATTTTTGGTGACAGATGCTCTTTTAACCATCACCAATGAGCTTATGGTGACATTCTTTGACCCTAGCCAAAATATGAAATGGTGACGGTCAACGAATGCCACCATATATACGCATCAATAGTGATGACCATTAAAGGTCCATCACCATAAATCTTTTTTTTTGATATGAAATGGTGAGGGTCACTGTTTATCATTATAGCCATTATTCGTGACGGACCTTGATGTCACCAAATGAGTTTATGGTGAAGGCTAATGAACGTCGCCATATATATGCACCAATAGTGACGGCCATGAAAGGTCCATCACAAAAAATCATTGTTGCTCATATGAAATGGTGACGGTCACTATTCGTCATTATAATCAATATTCGTGATGAACCTTGAATGTCACCACAACACATACTTTTGGTGACGTTCAATGTTTTGGTGGCAGAGGCTATTGTCCGTCACCATTGCTCATATGAAATGGTGACGATCACTATCAATCACTATAAATTATTATTGGTGACGGACCTTGAATGTCACCACAACACCTATACTTTTGGCAATGCCACCTTTGGTGACATTCAATTTTTGGTGACGAAGGCATTTTTTACCCTCACTAATGAGCTTATGGTGACCATTTTCGTCCCTCACCAATGTATTTTTTTCTTGTAGTGATTCAATTGTAAAGAAGACAAATCAATATCCTCAATGTCAAAGTAGCTATCATAAATGATGTCATGAAATTCATTATAATTCCCTTCGATCTCACCTATTGTGTCAAAACAAGAACGAATATTAATCTCTTGTTCATTAATGCCAAAAGAATTATCATTAATCAATTCTCTATCCTGATAAAAACTAATTGGAAATTCATTTAGATCAGCATCTATGTTTTCTAAAATATATTTAAAGTGAAGAGAGGGTAAATTTTTATTAGATAAATTATCAAGATAATGGGAAAAATATGAATCTGAAACAATGCATTTGAAAATGTCTCTATTTGAGAATTCTTATGCATTTTATTTATTGCAAATTTCATATTTAAGATTATTTATTTAGCTAATTGTAATTTCTTGAATAATGTTGCTTTACTGTCCTGAATTTGGCATTTTCTCATTGTAAAAGAATTCAAAAATTTGTACAATAAATTGTATATTATTGGAAACTTTAATCGATGCTTGTACTTGCCAGATTATGCTCTGATTTTCCAAATCTAACTCATACTGATTTTCAAATTTCAAAGCAGCATCTTCTTCAAGAGTGATGTTACTATCTTCTTGCATTTGAATAGTGAAATTTTCCAAGGTTTCTGATTGAGATTCATTGACATGTGAAGGTGCACCTTGATATTTATGAATATTGTAGGAAGTTTGCACCAATTGAAGGAATTGATCATAAGAAATATAGGCCACTTCATCATCATTTGTTTGTACCTCCATATTGGAATTCTTACCTATGTAAATGAAATTAGAAGGATATTGATCAAAGCTTGAAATAATCTCACATGGATTATAAATGGAAGGAAGAGAGAAAATATGTTCAAACTAATCTAATAATTCTTCTTTCAAAGGTTTATCTTCAATTTTAAATTTTAAACAATTTAAATGAAATCTAATGGTAAAATAAATCAAATATTCATCTTCAAACCTTCGCAGATCTCAAAATCACCCCATACATGTTCGAAGATATATCCATCAAGTTTACAAAGGAAGTTTGTAATAAATTGTTCCCAAGTGTGGATTGAGGCACTGGGAGTGATTGACACCAACTTCTGGCTTTTTCCAATAATGTAAGAGTAAAAATATTACATAAAATAACTTCATCAATTCCATGAAAAAAAGAATTTGAAATTTTTTGAATAAATTGAAAGACATTATTAAATGCATAAGTATTCCTCTTACCATTAAAATTTACTTGAGACAAGAGTCTTTCTATTTCTGGTGGAGTATTGGAAGATGCACGTCCAGAAATACAACTCCAAAATGGAAGTTTTAGAGGAGCCAATGTAATAAAAATAAAATGTTAGAATACAAAGAATCCAAAGGAATAAAAGTATAATGCCCTACTTCTAGTGCCAAAATTTTGAAGCCTCGAAATTCGTTGCAACAACATGGGGGATGACCACCCGGTTGGGACCTTAAAGCAGCTCCTTTTCCATCTGGAATGGTGGCACCAACTAGTTTGACTAGGTCCAGTTACCTTCTCTCAATCACTAATGGTTTAAAATATAACTTTTGTCTACCAATGGGAAAGAGGCATTAGATCATTTCTCTTGTTGATCAGGCAAGAGAGTGGTCCTTAAGCTAATTGGTGGCTCGGCCAAACCACAACTAAAGTTTTTCCTCTTTGGGAAGAGGACTTCTAGAAATTTAGAATTAAATATAAATGCAAAATTATTCTAAAATGCAAGCAAAAAAAATTATCCTAATCCTATCTCAACTAGGAAGATGTAGATCTAGCCCAACCGAGAGCAAGATATTTTAAATAATTGGGATTTAAATATATCTGGCTTATAATTGATATGAAGCTAACTAATAATTTCAATTAACTAATATTATGAATACCGAAACACGTCCTATTCAGAGACCTCTCAACTAAGATAATCAACTAGCAACATTTAGGAAATAGTTCACAAAAATGATATTACTTGTTAAATCAATAATTCGAATAATTAAACAATAATATCCTAAAAAATTTCACAACATAATATTGTTTATTTAATCAATATTAAAAGAAATATTTTTGAGTAAATAGTTACTGAGAATTCAGAATTCAACCTATAAGAGAAGAGATAAATAATAACATATAATTAAGGTGAATTACTCATACCAATAAAAGTGCACAAATATGAATAAAATGACACATTTGTTATCATAAAATGAAACCAAAATTTAAAAAAATGGTATTATAAATACCAATTTATTGAAACCATTTCTATGACTTCGGTATCCAATCATTCCTTTATAAAGCTTGAATTTATGCTTTTAAAACAAGAGTTGTAGAAGTACAAACTCTGTTCTCCATAATTCAGAATGCAAAAGAAAAAATCCTCAATAATCCTAGATCTGAGCTTTCTTTCCTCTACCCTACTCCTCTAAATCCTCTAAAAAATAGTGCCATCAAAAATTTCAGAATTGCAGAGAAGATGAGCCTCTATTACATTCTACAATCTGTTATTTATAATATTTACGAAAGAATTATTCAATAGAAAGTTTATTGAAGAGTGGTTCTGCTCAATCATTTTCATTGGTTCAAAATAATATTCTTCAATTGTTGGAGAATTTTCATTGATTGAGATGTTATTTTCCTCTCTTTTCCTCATTTCAACTGCTTTCCTGCAAAAGCAAATCAAAACAAAATTAAAATGTAAAAATAAAATCAAAATGCCAAATCTGGAATTAAAATAAATTCAATCAAAATATTTAATTAAATAAATGATTGAAAATAAAAATATAAGATTTCTATTGATGCATGTTATGATATAATTGGTCAAGGATATCATTGTTGAATGGATCTGCACTTAGAAGAAGTTGTGGGCAAATGAAAATGTATAAAATAAAACTCAAAAATTTGATTTTGTTTAAAACTTTGGAGCTTGATCTTCTGCTAAATTTTAGACGAAATAAATGATCAAATCTGGAAATTAAACCACTTCCTTCTATGATTTTATCTATCCAATGATCCATCTCGGGCCTCATTTGGTCAACTAAAACTCCATTTATGAGCTTCCAAAGTTGAGAAATAAATCATAATTTTTTAATTAAATTCTAATCGTGAATTAAATTACAATTATCTAATAATTAATACTAATTATTTATAATTAGACTATTAGTTCTAATTGAAATTAGAAACTTAACTTAATTAATTTAAAAATTTATAAAAAAATTAAATTAATTAAAAAAAAATATTTATAGATTAATTAAAATATAATATAGTTATATTAATATTATAATTACATTGTATTAAAATTATATATTGAATTATAATTAAAATATCATTTATATTATAATAAAAATATAATGAACTTATTTTAATACAACCATAATCATTTAAAACCTATTTCAAAACTCTTTAAAAGTATTTTATCAAATCGAATAAGAGGAGAAGGAAGGTTAGAACATGACGAAGATTAATAAATGTTATCGCATATTAGGGTAATGGCTCATTTGATTTTTAAAATGGATAGATTATCAGTTTTGCGATATTGGGAACTTTTGTGATGCGAGAATATGAGGTCGTAGAGGGATATGGTGGAGAGATAAGGAGTGGAGGTGAGATGGACAAAGAGATAAGGAGGATTTGAAAAACTTTATCATAAAAAATTGTAACCCCTCACATAAACCAAATAGCAAATCGCAATCACAAGTATTGAAGTGAGGTGCTTAAGGAGCTTCGAGTGAAATTGGAATAGGCGATATGTGATATCACAATTTCACAATCGCAAAGTTTATTGCAAAAAATATAAGATCACATTTTTTTGGAACGAGGAGAAGGGATGTGATGTGGGGTTCACGTGGGATTAACCATCCTATAAATTGGACTTCAGCTATTTTTCAATTTTGGGGTTCGGTTTTGGCAATTTGTTTTAAAATAACAAGTTGGAGTAAATTACCAATATCCCGAAATGTGCTTTCATCTATTGTACAATTTAGTTGGGTCATTTTGTAGGACCGTTAGTGAAAAATGAAAGAAATAGTAAAAAATAATTGAAAGTTAATATTTACAATGAAGACTATTTTAACTACGAAAATTGAAATATTGGTACATTTTATACATTTTTTAGTCCAAGTGAGAAAATGATCAAAATTCAAAAGAGTTCCATTTACAAACTGGTTGACCAAATGGAGTGAAACAAGTATCATTGGAAAGATTGTGAAAAATAGAATTCAGTGAAACAATCAAAATAGAAACCTGACAAAAATGAAAAATTGTAAAATTTTAGGACAATTAACATAATGAAAATCATAAAAGGTGCTTAGTGAGAAATTAATAAAAAAGGGCCCCCATTATTGAAGTAAATAATTCAAAAATGGGGGGTTTTGGGTTTTCCCTATAGCACTTGGTCAGTACCACATTGCATGTACGACGGAGGTCCTCTAGTAGAGGACCACTATTTAGTCTCTGGTGTGATGTCGATCCACCCTGATCTGTAGCGCCAGGTGCTAAGGCCCGTCCTCCATATCCTGTCGGTTTTACCGGTCTTATGTATACATACCATAAGTTTAATAATCAATACCACATACATATTCTAAAAATAATTACATGCAACCAAAATAGCAACTTTCACTTACCATTTCATCCCCATGTTCGTCCTGACGGAAGTGGCCAGCTAGGATCACCCTGAAAGTTCATACCATTCTATGAATAGTCATATATGTAGAGCAACATATAATCCCAATGAGAAAAAAAACATGGTCAGAACACTCTTCCAAATTCCCCTCCTCCACCTTGTCACAGTAGCTACCCCCAACGGTGCATCCTAGGCTCCTATGGCCCCCCATCCCAAATCTACACAGGTGGATGGATGGTAGGGATCTTCTCAAAGAACAAGGAGCACACAATTGTCCCAAATGAAAATATCTCGTTCACTTGTCTCCTTCATAGTGTCAAATATATTTCAATGATGACTGCGTCATTTAGTCCCACCCATACTAGGTCCCTGCCAAAACAATCTCAACCAACATCATCTGCCCTCCAGTGATGTGATGAAATGCATGGCTTCCCAAGATCTAAACCACTGCTGTGGTGACAACCCATGTCTCTAAATGCTCCAAGTCATTAATCATAATGCTTGTGCACTTTTCATGACCACCATAGTGATAATGGAATTCCAGAAACATTCTTATATGCCTCCCACAAGGCAACACTAGATGTATATCCCCTACTAGCCCCACATGGGCAATCTAGTCACAAAGTAGATTTCCTAGATCGTGAGATCGATCCTGTGCCCCTGCAATATGTTAGTGTTAGTCTTTAAATCATGCCACCAATGATAAAATGTACTCTTCTCATGTCTTTTTAGGGTTCCATAATCAAATATTTTCATTTCATTAGGTCTTCAAGCAAAAATTGGTCACCTGGCATTAGGTCTAGGACTATTTCCTACTCCTTCAAAAAAATTTATATGCTGGTCCATTTGACCACCCATCTAAGTGTGTGATTATTCAGAGATTATCATCATCATTTCAGTCATATCCATCATGATTTCATTTAGTTAAGTGTCTCCATTAGGTCATTAGGGTTTCAGTCACCAAAACTATAATTTCATTCATAAAATCCGACACTTGGAGGAGTGGTGATAGGGAACTTTCTTCAATAAATTTTGATTTCAAAATGTAATTTTATGTTTCTATATGTAATAAGTACTTAATGTTCCTAAAATTTGCAGTTTAAATTTCCAAAGAGATTCAATGTTCCAAAGAAGCCACCAAAAGTTCAAGGCTACAAATTCCAAAGGTTACAAAGTGCAATAGAATGAAAGTCATTCTTGAGAAAGACATGTGGGGCCCACGATCACTCAAAGGGACTCATTCCATGTTTATAAAATGCCCTAAAAGACACAATATCATTTCAATTTCACTCTTATTACCTCTCATCATCGAGCTCATCCTTCATTTGGCAAGAAAACACAGGCGTTTTACCTCAAATTGGGAAATATTGGCTGGCATTTCACATATAGACACTACGTTGTGCTTCTGGAGGAAGGCGTCGCACATAGGAAGATTGCGTTGTGCACCGGTGGCTTGCGCTACACACAGGGAAAATTTGCCCAAATTTTACATTTGACCACCAAATTCAACTTTGCAAAGCTCCATTCCAGATTTTTCCACCTCCAAGCTTTATAACAAGTAAGTTAACTCATTTTCATGCCATCCTTTGCCTTGTATACCAAGAAATTGATCAAGAGATTAGTCTTGTAGGGTTTACCATAAGTTCATAGTGTTGTCCTTCAAAAATAAGGATTTATGCTTTAAACCCTAGCTTCATTGTCCCTACACCTTGGTTTGAAACTTATACATCACCTCCATCCATCACAAAGCCATTTCCATCATTTTTCTTATCTTCCCAATAAAACCTAGCCCTATTCTACCAATTTGGGAAATTTCCCTATCCAGGACTGTGTTTAAATTTCGTAGCCCATTTCACTCACTCATTTCCCTTCATTTCACTCCATAAAGATCCCTAACACCCTGACCCATCTCCCTAAATTTTCCTACTCCCATCGCCCTTCCTTACCTCCCTCATTTCATCCCTTTAATCCTTTTCCCAAATTTTTCCCTCCTATCATCTAGGGTTTCAATCATGGAAGTAGATTCTTCATCATCAGAGAAAATAAAACACCACAAAGGGGGGAATATACTGAGGTATGAGCCATCAAATTGTAGTGAAATCACTTCCTCACCATTCATTAGAAAATGCTTTGAAGATGTCCACTGCCTAGGGTTTTGTCAAAGAGTGGAGGAGGTTGGTTTCCATGAGAAGCTTATAGATTTGTTTGCCACCAATTTGATGGGAGAAAAGGCCACCATTGCAGGGATTGATTTCAAATTTTCAGTACATGCTATCTATCTTTCTATAGGAATACCAAATCATGGTGAATATTGGTTCAAATGCATGAACCTAGACGTTTAGCAGTACAAAACCTACATAAAATCACAGTAGAAAGAGGCTCATACACACATTTTCCCATTCAGATACTTGCTGGAGATGTATACACCATTTATGTAGGTTGTAATGAAAATTTTCACATGTGAGGGAAGGTTTTCCAGATTGTACCAATATCACATTAGACTGCTCATGCACTTGACAGTAGTGAAGTCTCTCAATTTATACAATATCTTGTATATGATTGTGATCAATATGTCTGAAAGGGTGCAAGTAAAAAACATATAACATTACCCTAGCCTCTTCCACCATAACTTGGTTAATGTCATAGTTCTCCATCAGTTGGCAGAGAAGAACATGACACGAGATACCTTCATCGAGGCAACCTTGCAAATACACGCAACCACTACACCAACTCAACAACAAAACATATCACCTACCATGCTTGTACAAACTATGGAGGTGGGATCAGCAATCAAATTTTCTGAAGTTTCAAAGGGGCCTAGGCCTAAGGTTACTCATTCCTATTAGAGAGGCAGGAGGCTTGATTTTTCTCCTCAGAATGAGGAAGCGGCCAAGCCTACTTCACCAAAAGAGAGATCACCATCAGTGTAGAATGACACATCCATGCATGATGAGGAGGAAAATTATTTTGACCTTGTAGACTTGGAGGCTAGTGATGAGCCTGAAAACCTAGAGAGGGAAATCAACGACAAGGACTCAAAAATCAAAGAGCTCCAAGACAACTTGGCAAGGGAAAAATTTGTCTTTTCATTTCTAGAGAAAGAAAACCAACAACTGAAGGAAAAATAATTGGTTTTGGAGAAATGACAGTTTGAGGCAAGAAAACATGATGAGAAAGTAAAAGCAGTGGTTGAACACAATGAGCATGAACAATAGGTTAAGAGGAAGAGGCCAAGAACCATGGGTCTTAAAAAGGCATTGCAGAAAGAAAGAGAACAAGACCCTACAGATGAAGAACTCAGTTTTGAAGAGAGGATTTGAAATGAGATCAATGAGGAAAAGGATTTTTGGCTTGAGAAGGTCAACATCCACTTGGAGAAGCTCCTTGAAAAGGAAAATATGGACAACCAGATGTTGAGGCGCATGGCTCACCATTACCACACAAGAAACAAAATTTGTAATGTCAAGGTCAAGCAATTACAAGATAAGCTCAAGGAAACCCTAATCACCTAAAAGGAGAAGGGTAAGTTAGATATTCTTGCTGATTCCTCTACAATAGCATAACATACCTCATTGTTTCGACTTCTAGACCAATTTTGGGAAGATTTTGAGTAGTTTTTGTTTTTTGGTGAAATTTGGTGCAAAATTGGAAAATTCAGAAAATTCACTAAGGCACTGCGATTTTTCCTAGGGCTCCAAATGAAAAATGGTTGGAATTGCTAGATAGATTATGGCCTCCTCCCAAAACCTATTTTCTCGTGTTTTTTATTTAGGACTCATATTAATTTAAGAAAAATGAGAAAAAAGGGTCAAAAATCAACATTTTTCCCCTTCTTTTGACTGGCGCTACGTTTCTGGAGACATATTGGGAGAATGCATTTTTTAAGGCCTTCCCATGGGTAATTTTAAAACATTAAATATGTTATGGAAAAAAAAAAGGCAATGCTAGTTTACTGTTCTTTCACATTTCAATTTTGACTTCAGGAAGGTGCCTAAAAATGACCTCCAAGATGGCGCTGCGCTTATGATATTTTCTGAGATTTTAATTAAACTTTCCACTCCGTAATTTTCTCCAATTTCTAGGTTGACTTTTGTAAAATTAAAAATGTGAAAGTAGATGAATGTAAAATTATAAATGTAAATTTAAATGGTAAAAAGGGAGGTGATTAGGTGTCTTATCCTCGATTTATTACTTTGAGGATATGTCTCTTAATGGTTAGATAAAGGAGGAATTTGTTATGTAGCCTCCCTAGTGTGTAGCAGACTTGAGATAGATGCATTTATTTGACTTCCTTGCTAGAAAATTCGACCTCAGTGGCTATATGAGGCCCATTTTAATCAATTTCAAAGGTTGGATGTTTTGGAATTGAACCTTGGACACTAGTGTGTTTGTGAATTTTCCAGGAACTAATAGACAAAATTTGCATCTATTGTGGTGGGATTCATGTGGTATGTGTTTTAGTAGTGTTTATTCTTCATTCATCATATATTAGAATGTATTGTAACTTCTATTTCCATTTTCATGTCTTATGTAATTGATGTCTAAGTTTTATAAGCAGAATTCATTGATTCAATGCTCTGTTTTGGAGAAGATTTCACATTTATGTTCATTTTCTTCTAATATAAATGAATTCATGATGTTCATGCTTATTTTGAAACCCTATCAATATACCATATTCACCAAGATACCTATAAAGTGCTAAATTTTGTGCCTACCTTGCCCCATTAGATCTCTACAAATCTGATTTTCATAGACCTGACCTAGACTTTCCTAGACCTAATTCACCATCCAACACAAAACTTCAAAATCAAATAAAAACCTAATTTTCACACCTAGCGTAAAATATCTCATGATTCAATCAAATTGGCTATGAATCTCATTGAGAGAGCCCTCTCAGCCTAGTAGGGCTATTTACTAGGTAAAAGTGGTATGTCGTTACCTTTGTTGGTCTCCTTCTCAGCCTTCAGAGAACTGGTGGAGTGCTAATATCTTGGTGCTGTTTTCGAGGAGTGAGGTGATAGATCATCCCTGGGAAAGAACAAAAAGTATCAAATATGATTGCTGATGGTGAGCAACAATCAGACACAAAGAATTTTGTGCATCATTCACCAAGTGACTCCAGTGTCGAAGAATCCAAAGATTCATAATTTTCTTGGCGACTCCACTTTTCAAGAACCGGTAGTCAAATGAACTTCTTGGTGACTTCATTGTTGTCAAAATGGATTCAACTACTCAGAGGTATGTTCATATGAATCGATCTCATAATTTTTTTTTTTTCGAATCGGATTCCTTGTATAGAATATAAAATAGGGCTGCCAAAATTTAAGGGTCATGATGGAGAAGATGATAGTTTGCATTTGGTCAAATTTAATTTTCATATTTGTTAGGGTCCTATAATAATAGGGATCATAATTTTGAATTGGCTATTTTTAAATATTGTAATATTGTACGTACCTTTGCTTTTTGCAAAGTTTTTCCTATATTAAATAATGAGAAGAGGGTATGTCCCAAAAGAAAAATCAAAGGAAGAAAAGAAAATTATCAAAAAAGGAAATGCAAAGTATGAATCCCACAAAAGAGATAAAAATAGGTCCTAAAAGTGCTACACATTTAAGTGCCACTACCTTTAGTTTATTTTACTTTTGGAAATAATATTGTGTGCAGCTTGTCCAAAAAATGCCACAATTCATGATGATCAAACTACTTAATCTTGATTCATTCATGTTTTAAATTTCATGTTGATAGTTAGTGAATAAATATCTGGCCAAACTGTTGAATCTTGGCAGATCAATAGTTAGGTAGAGAATAAAAGATCTCATCAGTGTAACCTGAGCCTTTGGAAGTTATAAGATTAGAAATAGATAGTTTTCTTTCAAAAGAAAAATAAAGGGTCGAAAAGTTTAAATGCACCCAATAAATGAAGAAAAATGTTAGAGTAAATGATGGGTAGGCAGAAGCATTTTTCACAAATCATGGAAAGCATCAATTGGTCATTTCATATCACTAATATTCTCCAAAATCCCTTTCCCTTTGCTTAAAAATCATTTTTCCACTTGCAAAAATTACATTCTCCCTTGTTGAACTACCCCTTTCCCCTCATTTTAACCTTTTTCCCTTCTTAAACCCATTTCCTTAGATAAAACCCCATTCCCATTACTAATATCCATTCCCCTTTACTCATTCCCCTTTTTTCATTAAAAACAATGTCAAACCCACTTTTACATTGTTTTAAAATAAATTTTAATCTATCGGGCCCCACTACACAAATCCATCCCCGCTATCATTTTAACCCCCCCTCCCAAAGTATTCTTGTTCCCACCTTATATTAAAATCCCCGCTTTATCCCTCCCCCACCATATTAACCCTGAGTCCCACTTTAAATAAACCATTTTTTTATAAATCACCTAACCCCTACTACGTTAAAAACCTCATATTCATTTCGTTTAACCCTCGCCCCACTTTATATTTAAGCCCTTCTCTTAATTTAAAATCCCGACCCCACTTCTCAAATGAACCTGCGATTGATTCAACGCTTGACCATTGTCCAATCCCCACCCTCCGATCCGACAGCCCCAGATCCCTTTCGCACCCACAACCACTCGATGTTTAGAACCATTGGGGGGTTATGAAATGGGCGGTTTTACAACCCCCTCATTATCCACGCATCATCCCCATGCTTCATCACATCCCCTCAAAATAAAACCACAAACCATTCCTGCAACATGCGATAAACCGTAAAACTGCCTCCGCGCCATAAGATGAAACCACTTTCCATTTGAATTATTGTGAATTCTGTGCTATTTTGGTAAAATCCTAAACCACTGTGATAACCCCTGTGATGTTTCTAAAAAGACCTCGAAGGCCATTGCTAAACTCAGAAATTGAAAAACCTCCACTGTCCAGACTCCTTCCACAGATTTCCCAAATTCCTTCAAGCCATATTGCTTCCCTGAAATACACTGTGTTTTAAATTAACAAATTGTTTTAATTTTGCAGGTGATTAGCATACCAGAAGATGGGATAAACAACTCTCAGTTCTAGCTCCAAAGAATTGTTTAAATCAAGACTCTCTGGACTTCATTTTAATGGCCTTATTCACCAAAGGATTATAAGCAGAACAATAAATAAAAGCAGGAAAAGCAACAGTCAGGGTTAAGATGAAAATAGATAAAATACACAGTTAAAGGATAGAGTTAAGGAAAAGACAGATAAAACAGGAAGGTAAAAGAATAATTTTCAATGAAAAAAAAGGTAGTAAAAAGATATACAGATAAAGATAGGTTAAAATTAAAGGAAAAATCAGATAACAAATTAACGAGGAAGACAAAGCCAGATGTCAAGACCACTCATCATTTGCCTCTTCTCAACCATGTTGGCCACCTCTAGCTTAAATTTTGATTTACTGAAAGCTACCAAAATTAATACTATAGTCAGAGATATTTTAGCATCAATTAAGAAGTTATTATAAAAGTTAATTTTGCAGGCAGTTGGTCAAAGATATTTTAAAGTTACCTTAGGATTTAATTTGAAAGTTATTATTACAGTAGGTTTGTTGGGCCTTGCCCAACAAGGTTTGTCAGAGATATTTTTGGCTTGGGCCTTGCATGGTCACAATTGTCAAAATTTCATTTACTCCATAGTAAATTCATTTTTTCACCCTAGATTAGGGAAACCACCTCAGTTGCGGTTAAATACTGCATGTATTTTCATTATCAAGGGTTGGAATTTGTTTAGACTCTGAGTTGCAAAGATTATTGTATTGGAGCACCATAATTGTTTTTGAGTTGGGCATCAATAATACAAGCACTTTCACAGGATCCTTGAGCTATGTTAATGGTGATGTTATCCCTTTTATGTTAATGGTTTCCCTTTTCTTTTCCATACTGTACATCAATTTCTCTGATAGAAAAAAAGAAACTTTAGATTAAGATATGCTACTTGAGCACCTTAACTCTGTCTGTGACTATTATATTAATGTTTTCCTCTACAAGTATAACTAAAGAATTCTTAACTTTTCTTTAGTTTTACCAAGTTGTTATCTTAAGGTTTTCTTTTGAATTTTAATTAAAGAATTCTTAACTTCTCTTTAGTTTTGCTCAAACTGTTATCTTGAGGTTTTTCTTGTGAAGTTGAGTTAAAGAATTCTTAACTGCTCTTTACCCCTGCTGACTTGTTATCTTAAATTTTTTCCTCTAAATACCTGAATGCAGAATTCAGAGATTGTCTACTCTGCATTTACGTTGAAGTATAGTTAAAGAATTCTTAATTTCTCTTTAGCTTTACTAAACTCACAACTTTCTTTCATCTCATATTCATCTTGCCACAAAGATCCATTTGACATAGTTAGCTTACCCTGTGAAAACCCTTGAAAATTTGATGTACAACTCAACCCTTTTATTAATCCATACCCCAATGGATTAAGCTTCCCACATTCTATATGTCCAACCAAACAAACAACCCCAATATTTATAACTAGCCTAAAATCAGAAAATATAATAAAAAAGATAATTCAATTAATCATAAATAAAGAGAGAGCCCTCTATGAGCCCAAGAAGGCTAGGTCATGGACTCCAAAGTGGTTTGATGTTGTTCTCTACTACTTGTTCCTACCAATCTTACAAATTACAGGGAGCTAACAAAATGGTGACCATACTGGGGAACTGAGTTATAGAAAAAGCTTAATATTTCTTCAAAACTTAGAAACCCCACTCAAAACTAGATGATTCAAGTATTAGCCAAGATTTGTATCTGGTTGCTGATGGTGGACAACAACAAGCCTCAAGAAAGTTGAAATCATTCACCTGGTGACTCCACAGTTTTCAGTTGGCCTAAAGAATCTGCTGGTAGAAGAATCCAGATTGGTTGTAAAGATAAAATGACCCTTTTCTTTGACTGATTGAAAGTATGGATTCAAGGATACAATGCAGGTATGCTCCAATGAACAGATATCACATTCCCGAATTCCCACACAAATAGCCTTAGGTAAATTGGGACAAAAATCTTCCTATTTTTCAAGATGATAAAGTCGACGATGCTTTGTTACATCTCATTAAATTTCATATACACTCATGGAGTTTGAAATTAGAATGGCATGAGGATTTCCTCATAAGGATGTTCATGGTGAAATTAGAAGGGAAATCAAGGGAATTGTATGAGGGTATGAAACTTGGTATTTTGTTTTCTTTAAAAGATTTCCACAAGGTGTTTTATGAGCATTATAAAGAGAATTCTCCATCTTTATCATTAGTTGAAAATTGTTGTGATCAATCTGAAGATCTCATACAATACCTTGTAAATATTGATGAAGATTTGGGAAATTGGCATCCTAAGGATTTATTAGAAGCAATTCGTGAATTTCATGCTCAAGTTAACTATCATGACAACCAGAAGAAGTTGGTTAAGAATGAAAGAAATCAGGAAATGAAAGAAGATCTGGAAGATCTCTCTAAAGGGACAAATGATGATTCATCTACTCTTTTGTGTGAGGCTCAAGAATACATTCAGCCTTATGATCAGTTTTCACAAGAGAAAGAGAACAACTGTGGTTCTATCCAAAGAAAACAAAGTCTGCCTTCTCCTTTAACTAAAGAATAAATCAATCAGATTCTGATCATGCAGCCAACCTCTAAATTTTTATATAAGGAAGATATTATTTCCATTTGTCCTACTGCTAATTTAGGTACTCAAGAATTTCCTCATGAACAAACAAAATAATAGACTGATACTGATGATGTACTACCTTCTCAAGAAGGCATATTTCTAGAGAGTGCTCCTACTCATTAAAATGATGACCTTCAAACATAATTCAGCCAACTCAATCAAGGCATATCAGGTTTTCTTGAGGAAATCATTCTAGTATATTATGAGGATTCCATGTCAAATGATCATGAAGAAGGGGTAGAGGTTATCTCTCAAAATAATCATGAGCACAACAAAGTGGAACAAGGAGTAATCCTGGATGAAGCTTATTATTTAAATTCTCAGGGCCAAGTATTGTTCCAAGATCCTTTTTTTGGTCTCTTAGAAACATCTAAAGAAGGAGTATGCAATGCTAGGAATTGTTTGTTGTAGAATTTAAATAAAATTTTGAGCACCACTGTTCAAAGGCAGGTAATATGGTAGTGGCCTCTTTGTTTTTTCAGCATACTCAAAAGGCTGAAAAAGAATCAATCATGTAGTCATTTACTTCATTGGTTGCATTGGAGAAGGGAGTTAACTTAGTGAATATATAACTCAAATTTAGACTAGGGTAGGTAGGTATGCAAAATAGCTCTTAGTACTTGAGCACGTTGCAAATTTTTCAATTTTAGGTTGTTTGTTCAGGCTCAAAATCAAGTGTGTTTTAGACCTCATTTTGCAGTAAGTACGGATTTTAGTTTTTGAAGGTCACAGTCACAAAAGTTGCAGTAGATCAGGATTACAGAGTGGGGATCAACCAAATAAATCAAGCTACTGGTATACAAAGTTCTTGACACCTCCTAAAGGAGTTTTCATCCCCAGATGGAGCCACTGTTAGGGTCCTATAATAATAGGGATCATAATTTTGTATTGGTTATTTTTAAATCTTGTAATATTGTGCATACCTTTGCTTTGCGCAAAGGTTTTCCTATATTAAACAATGAGAAGATGGTATGTCCTAAAATAAAAATCAAAGTACCAAAATAGAATGATCAAAAACGGAAACTTAAAGTATGAACCCCACAAAAGAGATAAAATTAGATCCTGAAAGTGCTGCACATTTAAATGCCACTACCTTTAGTTTAGTTTACTTTTGCAAATAATATTGTTTGTAGCTTATCCAAAAAATGCCACAATTCATGTTGATCAAGTTGCTTAATCTTGATTCTTTCATGTTTTAAATTTCATGTTGATAGTTAGTGAATAAAGATCTTGCCAAACTATTGAATCTTGGCTGATCAATAGTAGGTAGAGAATAAAAGATCTCATCAGTGTAACCTGATCCTTTGGAATTTATAAGATTATAAATAGATAGTTTTCTTTCGAAAGAAAAATAAAGGGTCGGCAAGCTTAAATGCAACCAATAAATGAAGAAAAATGTATGGGTAGGCAGAAACATTTTTCATAAAGCATGGAAATCATCAATTGGTCATTTCATATCACTAATATCCTCCAAAAACCCTTTCCCTTTGAACCAAAATCCTTTTTCCACTTGCAAAAAATACATTCTCCCTTGTTAAATTACCCCTTTCCCCTCATTTTAACCCTTTCCCTTCTTAAACTCCTTTCCCTAGCTAAAACTCCATTCCCATTACTAATATCTCTTCCCCTTTACTCATTCCCCTTTCTTCATTAAAAACAATGTAAAACCCACTTTTACATTGTTTTTAAATAAATTTTAATCTATTGGGCCCCACTATACAAATCCATCCTCAATATAGTTTTAACCCCCCCCCCTAAAGTATTCATGTTCCCACTTTACATTAAAATCCATGATTATTTATATCCCTCCCCCACCATATTAACCCCGGGTTCCACTTTAATAAACCTTTTTTATTAACTCACATGACCCTACTATGTAAAAAGCCCCGCTGTCATTTCATTTAACCATGGACACACTTTATATTTAACCCCTCTACTTCATTTAAAATCTTGAACCCACTTATCAAATAGACCCGTGATTGATCCAACACCCAACCACTGTCTGATCCCCTCCCACTGATCCGACGGCCCCCGATCCCTTTCGCACCCCCAACCGCCCGATGTTTAGAACCATTGGGGGGTTATGGAATGGGTGGTTTTATAACACCCCCCCCCCCCCCTCCAATCCACCACGTTTCATCCCCACGCTTCATCGCATCTCCTCAAACTAGAACCACAAACCATTCTTGCACTGTGCGATAAATCGTAAAACCGCCTCCACGCCATAAGATGAAACCATTGACCATTTGAAATATTGTGAACTTTGTGATATTACAGTAAAATCCCGAACCACTGTGATAACCCCTACGATGTTTCTAAAAGGACCTGGAAGGCCATTGCTAAACACGGAAATTGAAAAACCTCCACTTTCCGGACTCCTTCCACAAATTTCTCAAGTTCCTTCAAGCCATATCGCTTCCCTACAAAACACTGTGTTTTAAGTTAACAAACAGTTTTAATTTTGCATGTGATTAGCATACCAGAAGATGGGATAAACAACTTTCGGTTCTAGTTCCAAAGAATTGTTTAAATCCAAACTCTCTGGACTTCAGTTTGAAGGCCTTATTCACCAAAGGATTATGAGCAAAAGAATAAATAAAATTAGGAAAAGGAGTAGTTAGGATTGAGATGAAAACAGATAAAAGACACAGTTAAAGGATAGAGTTAAGGAAAAGGTAGATAAAATAGTAAGGTAAAAGAAAAATTTACAATGACAGAAAAGGCAGTAAAAAGATATACATATAAAGATAGGTTAAAATTAAAGGACAAAATAGAGAACAAATCAATAAGGAAGACAAAGCCATATGTCATGACCACTCATCATTTGCCTCTTCTCAACCATGTTGGCCACCTCCAGCTTAAATTTTGATTTACTGAAAGCTACCAAAATTAATATTACAACCAGAGATATTTTAACATCAATTGAAAATTTATTATAAAATTTTATTTTGCAGGCAATTGGTCAAAGATATTTTAAATTTAGATCAGGATTTAATTTGAAATTTATTATTACAGTAGGTCTGTTAGAGATATTTTTGGCTTAGGCCTTGCATGGTCACAGTTCTAAAAATTTCATTTACTTTGTAGCAAATGCAGTCTGTCACCCTAGATTAGGGCAACCAACTCAGCTGCAGTTAAATACTGCATGTATTTTCATTATCAAGGGTTGGACTTTGTTTAGACTATGAGTTGCAAAGATTATTGTATTGGAGCACTGTAACTATTTTTGAGATATGTTAATGGTGATGTTATCCCTTTTATGTTAATTTTTTCCCTTTCTTTTTCCATAATGTACGTTAGTTTCTCTGATATAAAAACATAAATTTTAGATTAAGATATGCTGCTTAAGCACCTTAACTCTGTCTGCGATTGTTATCTTAATGCTTTCCTATGCAAGTATAACTAAAAAATTCTTAAATGCTCTTTAGTTTTACCAAGCTACTATCTTAAGGTTTTCTTTCGAATTTTAATTAAATAATTCTTAACTGCTCTTTAGTTTCACTCCAACTATTATCTTGAGGATTTTATTGTGAATTTGGGTTAAAGAATTCTTAACTTCTCTTTACCCCCACTCACCTGTTATCTTAAATGTTTTCCTCTAAATACCTGAATGCATAATTCAGAGGATGTCTATTGTGCATTTCTATTGAAGTATAGTTAAATAATTCTTAATTTCTCTTTAGCTTTACTAAACTAACAACTTTATGTCATCTCATATTCATCTTGTCACATAGATCCATTTGACATAGTTAGCTTTCCTTGTGAGAACCCTTGAAAAGTTGATGTACAACTCAACCCTTTTATGTATCCATAGCCCAACGGATTAAACTTCCCACATTCTATCTGTCCAACCAAACAAACAACCCAAATCTTTATAAATAGCCTAAAATCATAAAATATAATTATAAAGCTATTCAATTAATGATAAATACGGAGAGAGCGCTCTCTGAGCCTAGGAAGGCTAGGTCCTGGACACCAAATTGGTTTGATGTTGTTCTCTGCTACTTGTTCTTTCCAATATTACAAATTACAGGGAGCTAACGATATTCACAAACTAAAGATTGAGTTTCGTGAAGATTGTCTAATGAAAATGTTCATGGCTACCTTGGAGGAAAAAGCAAGGTCATGGTAGGAAGGTCTACCATTTGCTAGTTTATATTCTTTGAAGGACTTTCGTTCAAATTTATTTCAACATTATCAAATCTCTAATTCTTCCTTGTCAACATGGAAAATTTTAGGGGCTAATATTTTCAGGTGTGCTAATTTTCCATGCTTTTTCCAAAAAAAAGGTTTGCCAATTCCCATTTTTTTTTAAATTGATTCGCCCAAATTTTATAGTATAAAAATATTTTACCCTAAAAATCGCCAAAAATTTATATATACTAATATAAAATAATTACAAAAATAACATCAAAAATTTTACAATTCACATATTAGGGACTACTAAGATTCGCCAAGTTTTTAAACTTGAAGATAAACGTCCATCTTTAAAATTTTCCCTGCTTGTGTTTTTGTTGGATCTGAAGACAAGGTAACATTTCATATTTTTGAAGATCCTTTTACTAATTTTCTATAGTTAGCAAGGAAGATGTATTTTTTTGTTTTCACGGACTAGAAGCGCATGCTCAGTGGACACATGGAGTGGCCTAGTTTTTATTTTTTCTGCCTGCTCGAAGAACATGAGAGCATAATTCAAGTAATTATCCATATACTGGATTGGTTACACTGGAAGGATCATTTCACATGATTGTAGATATACTTTCAGCAGGTTGGTAGTTGTCATCGGGATTTGAAACCCCTCAACTCTCGGTGATATGTTGCCATCAATAGGTTTTTTAAGTTTTGTTTCAGTGAGAGACAATTGATTTTGCTAGTTTGAGACATTTTTAGTATTAAGTCTCATTTTTTAACTTTTCACTCCATGCCCAAAGGTTAGGCTACTTGGTCTACGTTGTTCCTGCACGTCCAAGGAGCTCCCATCCCCAGTTGGAGTCAATGTTAGTGTCATTATTTACATCCTGTCACCAGTGATAAAATGGAATCTTATCATGTCTTGTTAGGGTAGCATAGTCAATTTTTGTCATTTCATTAGGTCTTCAAGCAAACATTTGGTCACTTGGCATTAGGTCTAGGACTATTTTCCACTCCATCCAAAATTTTTATATGTTAGTCCATTTCACCACTCAGCTAAGTGTATCATCATTTCATTCATCTCCATCATGATTTCATTCAATTCAGTGTCTCCATTAGGTCATTAGGGTTTCACTCACCAAAACTATCATTTCATTCATAAAATTCGGCAATTGGAGGAGTGGTGATAGGCAAATTTCTTCAATAAATTTTGATTTCAAAATGTAATTTTATGTTTCTATTTGTAATAAGTACTTCATTTTCCTAAATTTTGTACCTCAAAGTTCCAAAGAGATTAAATGTTCCAAATAAGCCTCAAAAAGTTCAAGGTTATGAATTCCAAAGGTTACAAAGTTCAAAAGAATGAAATTTGTGCTTGAAAAAGATATGTATGGTCCATCATCACTCAAAGGGAGTCATTCCATGTTTATACAAGGCCCAAAAATACACAAGATCATTTCATTTGCACTCTTATTACCTCTCATCATTGATCTCATCCTTCACTTGGCAAGAAAGTGAGGGTTTTTTACCTCAAATTTGGAAAAAATAGTTGGCGCTACACATACAGACACTGCCCTACGCTTCTGGAGGAAGGTTTTGCGCATAGGAATACTGCATTGCGTATAGGTTCTACACGTCAGTGGCTTGCGCTACACACAGGGCATAGTTTCCCAAATTTTCCATTTAACCACCAAATTCAGCTTTTCAAAGCTCCACTCTAGATTTTTCCACCTCAAAGCTCTATAAAAATTAAGTTGACTCATTTTCATGCCCTCCTTTTCTTTGTATACCAATAAATTGATCAAGAGCTTAGTCTTCTCAGGTTTACCAAAATTCCATATCGTTGGTCTTCAAAAATATGGAATGATGCTTTAAACCCTAGCTTCATTTTCCCTACACATCTATTTTCAACTTATACATCAGCTCCATCCATCACAAAGCCATTTCCCTTCATTTTTATTATCTTACATATAAAACCTAGCCTTATTCTACCAATTAGGGAAATTTCCCTAGCTAGGACCGTGTTTAAATTTATTAGCCCATTTCCCTCACTCGTTTCCATTCATTTGACTCCCTAAAGATCCCTAAGACCCCTGCCCATCTCCCTGTTGGGTATGTGTTATATTCTTTCCACGACTAGCCCCACACGTTGTACGTTGTGCCGGGTGCAGCAGGGGGGTCATAAGGGGGGAGGCAGCCCCCATTGTTAGGGTCTGGGGCAGCGCCCCGACGAAATTTTTTTGGTGTGCGGCCCCACTCATAGGTGGACCCACCCATGTTTTGTGTATGAGTTTGCACATGGTTTTTGGGGTACGATGGTTTTCGGCCCCTGTTATTTTTTGTAGATCCGGTCAAGGGAACTATGGTTATGTTCTAATCTAGGGTTAATGGATTGGGGTTTATGTATGCTTCGGCATGTATATATATGTGTTGTAACACTAAAAGGAATATAATGAAAAATCAAGCTAGTCATCCCGATTTTGGATCTAGGGGAAAATCTCTATGTCTATCTGTCTTATGTTTTATGCTCTCGCTATTATTTATTTTCTGTTATAAGATTTGTGTGTAGATAATTTCTGTTCAGGGTTAAAACCTACATTTAGTATCAGAGCTATTTCGGCTTCAAGGGGACTCTTTTGCTGTTGAGGGTTTTTTTTCTCGGGCCTGAGATAGACCCTGTTCAGTGGGAGATCTGCAAGATCGATTCTTGCGGTGAAAGAAGATGGCGAGCGGCGGAAAGATAGAGATCGAGAACTTTAATGGTCATAGTTTTGAGTTGTGGAAGCTCAAGATGGAGGATATGCTGGTGGATAAAGATCAGTGGATCACGGTAGATCTAGGTACTAAACCAACGGCAATGTCAGATGAAGACTGGAAGAAACTGGATCGGAAGGCTAAGAGCACAATATGGTTGTGTGTCTCAGATTCAGTATTATTGAATGTATTTGGGGAAGCTACGACGAATAATTTGTGGGAAAAACTTGGGACTTTGTACGAATCTATGTCTCTGGTGAATAATTTGTTCCTGCAGAAAAAGCTATATAACCTGAGGATGAAGGATGGAGACTCGATGACAGAGCATATAAACGCCTTCAATACTGTGGTAAGTCAGCTGTCATCTGTTGATATTAAAATCTCAGATGAAGATAAGTGCATCAGTTTGTTGTGTTCTCTACCAGACTCGTGGGATAGTCTGGTTATTGCAATAGGTAGCGGTACAACTACCTTGAATTTTGATGACATTGTCTCAGCCTTGCTGTCAGAGGAAATGAGACGGAGAAATATGGAGGGCTAGTATGGAGATGCCTTATCTGTATGAGGAATATCACAAAATAGAAACAAGAATAAGGTTTCGAGTGGGAGATCCAAATCTAGAGGGAGATCTAAATCTCCTGGAAAGTTTGTAAAGGTATGCTAGAAAACACGGGGAAGAAGGGAAGGGCACCACAAGGGCCGCATGTCTGCAGCTCTGACGAGAAGGGATCTGGTGATGCTCCTTCTGGAGAGGCAAAAACCACCTTGGATGAAGGTGGGGATGTGTATTTGGCTTCTTCTTCAAATACACATGTAGATCATGAGTCATGGTTGATTGAATCAGGTGCATCCTTTCACTTCACTCCCCATAGGGAGTGGTTCTGCGAGTATGAAAAATATGATGGTGATTTCTTCCTAGGGGATGATAGGAAGGCCAAAATCATCAGACGTGGAAAGGTCAAGCTGAAGCTACAAGGTGGAAGGATTAGAACACTTCCTGGTGTTCTGCATATTCCTACATTGGCTAGAAATATGATTTCTGTAAGCAAGATGGATGATGCAAGTGTAAAAATAGTGTTCGAGAAAGAGCCCGCAAGATGGTTCGGGGAGTAGTGGTATTAATGTGGGGAGTTCGGACTAGAACTCTGTACAAGCTACAAATTAGCACTATTATTGATGGGTGTAACAGTATGTGGCTCCTGAAAGTGGAGCGGAAAACTTAGATTTCTCTGGAGAAAAGACCATGCTATGGCATCAAAGGCTTAGACATATTGGAGAGAAGGGCCTTCGGATACTACATAGAAATGGTATGGTAGAAGGTATGTCTAATTGCTATCTAGATTTCGATTTCTATGAACATTGTGTATATGGGAAGCAGAATCGGGTGAGTTTTCCTTTTGGTGGTAAGAGGGCGAACAAGATATTAGAACTTGTGCAGAGGGATGTGTTTGGACCTGTGTCAATTCCATCACTGGGAAAGTCTGTGTACTATGTTTCATTCATAGATGAATTCTCAAGGAATACATGGATATATTTCTTGAGGAAGAAATCTGAAGCTTTTGATATATTTAAAGAATTTAAGGCTCTGGTGGAAAACCAGACAGAGAAGAAGATAAAGGCACTGAGGAAAGATAATGGTGGGGAGTTCTGCAAGAAGGAATTTGAAGAGTTCTGTAAGAAGTGTGGTACATCACAACAGAAGACTACTCCATACACACCTCAGCAAAATGGAGTTGCAGAAAGAATGAACAGAACACTGATGGAAAAGGCAAGAAGCATGCTTAGTGGTACCAAGTTAGGACAAGAATTCTGGGCAGAGGCAGTGGAGACTGCATGTTATCTGGTTAACAGATCACCTTCATCAGTGTTGGAGGATAAGACTCCACATGAGGTATGGAATGGTAAAAAAACCTCTCTTTCACATCTAAGGGTATTTGTATGTGATGCATATGTACATGTTCCAAAGGATAAAAGGACCAAGTTGGATAATAAATCTGAAAGGTGCATCTTTATTGTGTATAAGGATGGTTTAAAAGGTTACAAGCTTTGGATCCCGGAAACAAGGAAGGTTGTGTACAGCCAAGATGTGGAGTTTAAAGAGGTGAAAGATTTTGTTAAACATGAAATCATACCAAAGGAACCTGAGAAGATAGAGTTTGAGCTAAAGGAGTATGAATTAGACTCTACAGCAGAAGAAGATTCAGAGGAGGAAGAGCCACAAACTCCAGTTTTGAGAAGATCAGTTCGAGAAAGATGGAAACCATAAAGGTATAGTCCATCTGCTTTCTATTCAAGTTTTTCCTTAACTATAACTGATGATGATCCCAGAACTGTCAAGGAGGCAATAGATTCAGAGGATGGAAAACTCTCGAAGGAGGCCATGGTTGATGAAATGGCATCCTTGCACAAAACCGAGGCATGGGATCTGGTGGAGTTGCCAGCTGGAAGGAAGCCCATCAAGAGAAAATGGGTGTTTAAGAAGAAGATGAATGTAGAAGGCAAGGTGGAGAAATACAAAGCTCGGTTAGTAGCAAAAGGTTATTCCCAGGTGCCGGGAATTTATTTTGGTGATATTTTTTCTCCTGTTGCCAAGGTTACTTCTATTAGATTACTTTTATATGTTGCTGCTGCATTTGATTTTGAGATAAAACATATGGGTGTGAAGACAAAATTTCTTCATGGGGATCTAGAAGAGGAGATCTACATTAAGCAACCTAAATGCTTTATGGTGAAGGGTAAGAAAGAACTGGTGTGCAGGTTGGAGAAGTCTTTGTATGGGTTAAAACAGTCACCAAGGATGTGGTATCAGAAATTTGATACCTATATATGGGGACTTGGCTTCACCAAAAACAAGGAGGATCATTGTGTTTATTTTAAATTAATTGGTGACCGTGTTATTTATTTGGTCTTGTATGTGGATGATATGTTGTTGACTGGAAATGAAAAACAAATTATCCAAGATTTGAAGACCCAGTTGTTCTCCAAATTTGACATGAAAGATCTTGGTGCTGCAAACTATATTTTGAGCATGGAAATTAAGAGAGATCGGGCAAAGAGGAAGCTCTGGTTAAACCAGAGGAATTATTTCGAGACTATATTGCAGACGTTCAATATGCAGGATAGTAAATCGGTGAATGTTCCTATTCTTGTAGGTGTAAAGCTATCTGCTGAACAGTGTCCCAAGACACAAGAAGAATAGGAGTATATGTCCCATGTTCCATATGAAAATGTAGTGGGTAGCCTGATGTATGTAATGGTATGTACTAGACCAAACATTGCACATTCAGTGGGAGTATTGAGCAGGTTTATGTCAAACCCAGGAAAGGAGCATTGGATAGCAGTGAAGCAAGTTTTCATATATTTACGTGGCACTAGTGATTATGGCTTGTGCTACCAAGGAAGACCAGGATTGGAAAGAATGTTGGACATTCATGTTTTTGTTGATGCAGACTGGGCTGGAGATCTGCACCAAAGAATATATACAAGTGGGTATGTGTTTAGCCTATTTGGAGGCGCAGTCAGTTGGATGAGTAAAAGACAGTCTGTAGTGGCTCTTTCAACTACAGAGGCAGAATACATAACAACCACTCATGCAAGCAAGGAAGCAATTTGGTTGAAGAGATTTTGTTCAAGTATGGGGTTGGTACAGCAAGCTATAAGGATAGACTGTGATAGCCAAAGTGCAATTTTCTTGGCTAAGAACCCTGCTTACCATTCAAAGACAAAGCACATTGATGTTCAATATCACTTTGTTAGATATATGGTTGAGGCTAAAAGGGTGTTGCTGGTAAAGGTGGACACTTTGAAGAATGTTGCAGATGCATTGACGAAGTCTGTGAGCACTTAGAAGTTCTCTCGGTGTAGAGAAACGATGGGTGTTGAAGAGTTGGCCCAATGACTAAGCTCTCATGTGGCCCCCTGTGGAAAGAAAACAACAAGTGGGAGAATTTTGGGTATGTGTTATATTCTTTCCACGACTAGCCCCACGCGCTGTACGTTGTGCCGGGCGCAGCAAGGGGGTCACAAGGGGGGAGGCAGCTCCCACTGTTGGGGTCCGGGGCAGCGCCCTGACAAAATGTTTTTGGTGTGCAGACCCACTCATAGGTGGACCCACCCATGTTTTTTTCATGAGTTTGCACATGGTTTTTGGGGTACGATGGTTTTCGGCCCCTGGTATTTTTTGTAGATCTAGTCAAGGGAACTACGGTTATGCTCTAATCCAGGGTTAATGGATTGGGGTTTATGTATACTTCAGCATGTATATATATGTGTTGTAACACTAAAAGGAATATAATGAAAAATCAAGCTGATCGTCCCAATTTGGGATCTAGGGGAAAATCTCTGTGTTTATCTGTCTTATGTTTTATGCTCTCGCTATTATTTATTTTCTGTTATAAGATTCATGTGTAGATAATTTTTGTTCAGGGTTAAAACCTACACTCCCTAAATTTTCTTACTCCCATCTCCATTCCCTATCTCCCTCATTTCATCCCTTTACTCATTTTACCTGTTTTTTCCCTCTTATCATCTAGGGTTTCAATCATGGAAGAAAATTATTCATCATCAAAGAAAATAAAACACCACAAAGGGGGGAAGATACTGAGGTATGAGCCCTCAAATTGAAGTGAAATCAGTTCCTCACCATTCATTAGAAAATGGACCTTTGAAGATGTCAACTGCCTAGGGGTTTGTCAAAGAGTGGAGGAGGTAGGTTTCCACGAGAAACTTACAAATTCGTTTGCCACCAATTTGAAGGGAGAAAATCCACCATTGCAGGGTTTGATTTCACATTTCTAGTAGATTATATCTCTCTTTCTATAGGAATACCAAATCATGGTGAACATTGGTTCAAATGCATGAACCTAGACTTTGAGTAGTACAAACCCTACATCAAATCACAGTAAAAAGAGGCTTGTATAGATATTTTCCCATTCAGATACTTGCAGGAGAGGTATGCACCATTGATGAAGGTTGTAATGAAAATTTTCACATGTGAGGGCCAGTTTTCCATATTGTACCAATATCACATTAGACTACTCATGCACTTCACATCAGTGAAGTCCCTCAATTTATGCAATTTCTTCTATAGGAGTGTGAACAAGATGTCTGAAAAGGTGCAAGTCAAAAAAATAGAAAATTACCCTAGCCTCTTCCACCACAAATTCATGAAGGTCATAGTTATCCATGAGTTGGCAGAGAAGAGCATGACATGTGATACAATCATTGAGGCAGCCTTGCAAATGCACACAACCACTACACCAACTCAGCAGCAAAACATATCACCTACCATGTCAGTATAGCTTATGGAGGTGGGATCAGCAATCAAACTTGCTGAAGCTTCAAAGAGGCCTAGGCCCGAGGTTACTCACACCTATCAGAGAGGCAGGAAGCTTTTGTTTTCTGCTTGGAATGAGGAAGGGGCCAAGCCAACTTCACCATAATAGAGATCACCATCAGTGCAACATGACACATCCATGCATGATGAGGAGAACATGATTTTAACCATGTAGACTTTGAGGCTAATGATGAGCCTAAAAATGTAGAGAGGGTAATAAAATACAAGGATGCATAAATCAAAGAGCTCCAAGACAACTTGGCAAGGGAAAACTTTGTTATTTCATTTCTAGAGAAAGAAAAGCAGCACCTGAAGGCAAAATAGTTGGTTTTGGAGAAAAGGTAGTTTGAGGCAAGAAAACATGATGAGAAAGGAAAAATAGTGGTTGAACATGATGAACATGATGAGCATGAACAATAGGTTAAGAGGAAGAGGCCAAGAACCATGGGTCTCAAAAAGGCATTGCAGAAATAAAGAGAACAAGACCCTACATATGAAGAACTTGGTTTCGAAGAGAGGATTGCAAATGAGATCAATAAGGACAGGGAGTTTTGGATTGAGAAGGTAAAAATACACTTCGATAAGCTCCTTGAAAAGGCTAACAGGGACAATCATATGTTGAGGCACATGATTGACCATTACCACACAAGAAACAAAATTTTCAATGTTAAGGTCAAGCAATTGCAAGATAAGCTCAAGGAAATTGTAATCAACCAAAAGGAGAAGGGTAAGTTACATATTATTACTGATGCCTATATTATAGCATAAAATACCTATTTTTCCACTTCTAGACCAATTTTGGGAAGATTTGGAGCATTTTTGGGTTTTTGGTGAAGTTTGGTGCAAAATTGGAAAATTCAGAAAATTTCACTAGGTCGAACAGAGCAGCACCAGGGCTCCAAATGAGAATGGTTGACATTTATAGATATATTATGGCATCCTCTTAAAACCCATTTTCTCATATTATTTATTTAGAGCTCATATTTTGAGAAAAATGATAAAAATGGGTCAAAAATCAATATTTTTTCCCTCTTTTTGACCGGCGCTGCATTTCTGGAGACAACTTGGGAGAATGAGTTTTTGAAGGCCTTCCCATCGGTCAGTTTCAAAAATTTGAGATGTTATGGAAACTGTACAAATAGGGATAGTTTACCATTCTTTCATATTTAAATTTTTACTTTAGGAAGGAGCCTAAAAATGGACTCCAAGATGGCGCTGCACTTAAGAATATTTCTGAGATTTTAATTAAAATTTTCACTGTGTAATTTTCACCAATTTCTAGTTTGAATTATGTAAAAGTCAAAAGGTGAAAGTAGATGAATTAGAAGTCAAAATGTAAATTTAAATGGTAAAAATGGAGTTGAATAGGTGTCTTATACTCCATTTATTACTTTGAGGATATTCCTCTTAATGGTTAGATAAAGGAGGAATTTGTTGTGTAACCTCCCTAGTGTGTTGCAGAATTTCGATAGATGCATGTATTTGAATTTCTTGCTGGAAAATTCAACCTCCAAGGGAGAATTTTGACATCAGTGGCTAAATGAGGCCCATTTTAATCAATTTCAAAGGTTGGATGCTGTGGTATTGAGCCTTGGACACTAGTGTTTGTGAATCTGGCAGGAACTAATAGACAAAATTTGGAGCTATTGTGATGGGATTCATGTGGTATGTGCTTTAGAAATGTTTCTTCTTTTGTAATAATATGTTTTAATGTCTTCTACCTTCCAATTTTCATGTCTTATGTGATTGATTTCTAAGTTTGATAAGAAGAATTCATTGATTCAATGCTTTGTTTTGGAGAAGCTTTCACATTTATATTTATTTTATTCCTATATAAATTAATTCATGATGTTCATGCTCCTTTTGAAACCCTATTAATATAAAATATTCACCAAGATACCTCTAAATTCATAAATTGGGTGCTTAACTTGCCCCATTTCATCTCTGCAAATCTGGTTTTCAGAGCCCTCAGCTAGTCTTTCCTTGACCTAATTCACCATCCAGCACAAACCTTCAAAATCAAATTAAACCCTTATCTGCATACCTAGCCTAAAATATTTTATGGTCCAGTAAAATTGGCTTTGAATCTCATTGAGAGAGCCCTATCAGTCTAGTAGGGCTAGCTAATAGGTCAAAGTGGTCTGTGGTTACCTCTGCTGGTCTCCCTCTCAACCTTTGGAGAAATGGTGAAGTGCTAACGCACTATAAAGTCCTATTGGTCTCGATCCCAATAGCTCACAATCCTCGATAGTAAGGGCTCACTTAACTTCATCGGTGGGCTCTCTAATAGCTTGAGAACCCCATAATGAGATAAAGCTCCTCTCGCTGCTTGATTCCCCTCAATCTTAGTTTGAAGATTATCCAATTCTCATTCACGCCAATCAATATTTAACTCTTCCATACCTGCAAGCACCATAATGTTTGTTAGTTTAGAGATAAAGACAACCATAAAACCAACTTGTTTTCAGCCCTCACCAGGCCAAAAAACCAGTCCAAAACACAGTTTTTACCTTCAAAACTGCGAGCATGCAATTATTGGGCCCACATATGTGCTCCAGAGTGCAGGACAGGGATAGATTACCACACTCTGACCATGAGGATGGACAACAGTATCCTACTAAGAGCTAAGACACTAATATGAAAATGTAAACCGATGGAAATCGAGAGTAAGGTTAGGCTACCTATCTCCAACTAATGGATCCTCATTATAACAGTCATTTTTTCCACTATGATATCCACAAGATTTAGGGCCCTCTCCTCCTCTCCAAATTCACCAAAGTTGACTTAGCAAATGAATTTAAATTGGAGGAAAAAATCCCTTTTATAGGAAAAAACCTAGCTTTTCTGCCACCCCTTGCGACCAAACAATATCTCTGTTTGATGAAACATAAACACTATCGGAATGCTATCACCGAGTTATATAATGGGTCTTTATTTTTTTTGGTAATTTGACACTTCACCCTGAAGCCATTTTTTCCATGAAGTTTCACTTTGCTTCCAATTCAAACCGAATTTCTTCATATGAGCTGCTTATTCTTCGATACCACTTTGCCTTGGAAATTGTTGCCTTGTACGCTGATTTTCATCATGAGTAACCATTATTTTATCATGTTTATATGGTCCACCTGGGCGTATCCTATGTGGCAGCGTCCTCGAGTCACCCTTGTTCAAAGCATCCGAGATGAGTCATCTTTTTTTTCATGGAGTCTGTTATATGTCCCATTATGTACTGCTACAATATTCCATCCATCTTTGCATCGTATCCATCCCATTTTTCCCATTTTTTCCTCCATATACATTGTTTGCCATCATCCCCTCCAGAATCAAGTCAGTCACTGCTAGGTCAAGCATGAAATTTATGCTCTGATAAGCGAAGTCATCATTCTCCCTCTCAGTTTCCATCCTTCCATCGTCATCCCTAGTGTTATTCTGTTAGTCACTCTACCATGGTCCCTCGTTCCTTAGTTGAGTATTCCTCATTGCCTCAACTATGGAGGACCCTCTTCTGTCGACTTCAGCATATTCATTCTAGAAAAATGTTATAGAGGGAGGTGTACCTTGGTTGCAACTTTCATCATTGTTCAGTGGCTTGGATCAATCAAGGGGAGTCATCATTTCCCTTTGACTTGGTTGTTTCTAAAGTGCCTGACTCATGCTCATTATCACACGATTCAGAATCATACACTTGATGATCCGGTGATCCCGTATATTGTACCAGTGATGCCCTATTTTGTGTGAGATGTTTCAAACACTAGGAGTGGGTGGCCCTTCAGGTATCCCCCCACATGCCGAGATAACCTTGGATTATCCTTGAGCCTTAGATGCAGTTCCACCAATTTGATGGGTTCGCTTCCAGCTGCTTGTAGCACCCATAACATTCATGTCTCATTCAGGTGATCTAGTTAGATCTTCAGAGCCCTTTCTTATTCAACAGGGCTTTTTTGGTTGTGGTCCCCCCTCCCCATGTCAGCTGGAGGGGAACTATATCTCATGTTCCTAGATGTTAATTTTTTGAGTCCTCGTCTGTCTTTTTCCAAGAGCATTATTATATGGGATTCATTTTATTATTTTCTAGCCCATTGATGCTAGCATGTCATGTACCATGTATCATGTACTTTGTAGCTCAGAACCACAGTTTTGGCTCATCATTATTTTTTGTACTCAGTTATCTCAACGTGTATGGGTATTCCTCCCCCGCCTCATTGAGATCATGTACTCCAAAATAAGGGGAGAATTATATCAGTTAGTAGGTCTCTCCCACTCTATTTCTGTACTTCCTCGCTTTGCTTCAGTTATCTCTCTCTCTCTCTCTCTCTCTCTCTCTCTCTCTCTCTCTCTCTCTCTCTCTGACTCCCCTTTGGTGTCTAGTGATTGTGTTCTTACAACGTATTTTTGTCATACGATTTTCTACTAACACTCGTACATTGGGGGGGAATATGTTATCACCAAAAAATGATCACCTAACCATTTATAACTAGGTGGATAGAAATAGAAATACCAATTTTACCATAATAAAATTTGTTTCACTATACGGAATAATTTTATAAACCATATTTTATTAAATCATTTCTTTTTAAAACAAGAAACCTCGTGAGGAAAAATTAACTAAATCATTATTTATTTGATTTTCCTTTAGGAATAATTATTAAATCATTATTTAATAAATATTCCTGGCCACATTTGAACCAATCATGAGAAATAATCAAATAAATCATTATTTATTTGATTTTTCTCTAGGAATAATTAATTAAATCATTATTTAGTTATTATTCCTTGTCCAATTTGACTAATCACCTAGGAATGATTAAAAAAATCATTATTTGTTGATTATTCCTTAACCACTTCCTTGAAATAATAAATAAGTATTTTTTTATTTTTATTTTTCAAAGTAAAGGTATTTAACCAACTTAAATATATTTTCCCTCTCCAAAAATATAATAAAATATTTGAAGCGGTTAAATCTGGATTGTGGTTAATAATATTTTATTATTTTCCATTTTCGAGAATAACCCAATATTTTGTTATAAATAAGAGTGTTTTCCATCCATTCATTTCCATGATCACTATCATTGTCGTTATTATCTTCTTTTTCCATAGAGTTCCCATCTGACTTCAATGCACATATTTGGGTTTCTAACATGAAAGAGAGAGAGACCCAGAAAAATGAAGCATAGAGGATAGCCAAAGGACCCATCCCATTTAAGGGGGACCTATAACCTTCTTCAATCTTCTTTCACCATGTGTAACAAAATAATAATATAACATTCATTCTCTTCAATTTTCTTTGTCCATGGTTTGGGATTTTTACACTATTTAATTATTTTGTTGTTTAATGATTTTCTCTGAATAGATAAATTGTTTTACAAGTTTCCTCTAACTTTCTTTTGTAGATTTGAAGTATTGAATGTCCATACCTGTTTTAGGGCCATTATTCAGTCGTGGCTTAAGTGAAGCCTTTTTGGTACACTTTCTAGAAAACTTTACATTAGTAATTGTGTGATAAGCCCATAACATAGCTAGAATTATTTTGTTGCAGTAATATTTTTTGGCTAAACACAACTTCATCAACCCCTTGAATAATATATTATTAAATTCCTTGATCGTTCCATTCACTTGTGGGTGATACAAAATTCTCTTGTGATGCTGAATCATAAAGTTCCACAATAGTGACATGATTGTTTCATTGATGAAGTGGCTCCCTCAGTCACTTGTCAGGCTGCTGGGGCTTCCAAATCTTGTGATGTTATTCTCAAAGATAAAATTATTTGTTGTGTCAGCTATACAATACCTTACTAGTGCAGCTTCAACCCATCTTGTCAATTAGTCATTTGCGGTTATGATATCTATTGTGTGGAAGTGATGTGCAGGTGGATTAATTGGCCCTATGAAGTCAATGGCCCATTTCTAAAATTCTTACAGAGCCCATAATGGTTGTAGGGGTATCTCATCGCATTGGTACAACTTCCCAACTCGCTAGCACACATCTCACTTCTTTACATATTCCTTTGTGTCCTTGTAAATGGTGGGCCACAAGAGACCTTCCTGTAGGATCTTCCTTGTGGTACTATTCGTGCCAAGGTGTCCTCTCGCAACCCCCGAGTGTCCTTCCCATAGTGCATATTCTCTTTCATGATCCAGCACACACCTCCATAGTATCTGATCTAGCTCCATCTTGTAGATTTGTCCTGCAAGTTGGAAACTTTGACTACCAGATGCCTCTTATATGTCGTTTTGTAGTTTTCTGGGCATCTCCCTGTGGCTAGGAAAATTGTGATATCCTCTAGGTAGTCTGGCATGGTTTCTACCCTAAATAAGTCTACATTTGGTAGCTTATCATCAAAAAACCCTCTGCTTTATCCTCACTCAAGCAAGGATAAGTGGCCAGGTTCGAAATTTAGTCGGCATGTCTTTAAAATTACTTCGAACATGAATTATTGGAATAGTAGTAACCATCTATAGATTCTCCCTTCCAATATAGGTTTATTCACTAGATATTTTAATGTTAAGTGGCATGTAAAAAAATTGAAAGGTCCCCTGAGAAAGTAATGGAAAAAATTCTATAGTGAGTACACCATCGCAAGTGCCTCCCTCTCTATCATTGTGTAATTATTTTATGATGTTGATAGTTTTCTACTGGAAAAGTAGATTGGATGGTCCAAGTTTTCCTTGCCTGGTTGAGCCAACACTACTCCCAATGAAATTCCTGAGGCATCGATATGTACTTGAAATTTATTGTTACAACTTGGTTAGGCCAAAATGGGTGCACTCACCAATTTCTCCTTTAGTGTACTCAATGCCTTGTTACGCTCCTCATTCCATATAAATGGTTATGTCTTCTTCAACAACCTTGCAATTCGAGTTGTGAGGAGGGTGTAGTTGCGGATGAATCTTCTATTGTAGCCAGTGTGTCCTAATATTGATCTCAACTACTTAATGTTCCCTAACAGGTCCATATTGATAATTTCCGCAACCTTTGTGGGGTCCACGCACACTCTGTCTTTACATATGATGTGGCCTAGCAAAGTTCCGAAGGGAACGACAAAGATGTCCATTTTTACATTCAGTAATATTTGCAGCTTCTTGCACCGATAAAACATTATTCAAATCAGGTTTGAGTTCTTCTTCAACAAGATATATATTGTTGAGTCGTCCATGTAGACTTCTAGAAATCTATGAATGTATTCTCTGAATGATACTATTACAATCTGACAGAAAACCGCTTTTGCATTATTCAAGCCAAAGGACATCACATGGTAGGCATACGAGCCCCACTATGTAGTGAAGGTCATATTATTCTTATCCTCCTCTGCTATTCTAACTTGGTGGTATCCATAGAACCCGTCTGTGAAGGAGTAGGCTTCATTTCTAGCTACATTTTCTAATACCTCACCATTGAAGGGTATAGGGAACAGATCATGTACACATACATTATTCAAGCTGAAATAATCAACACAAAGTCTTATATTTGATTCATGTTTCTTGTTCTGAATGACTATTGGGCTATCCCACTTGACCTCCTCAACTATAAACATATATCTGGCCTCTATAATTTTCTCGAATTCCTTCTTTACTTTCTCCTTTACTCGAGGATTAAATGCGTAAGGTCGGTGGTTTACTGGTCTTGAATTTGGTTTAAGCATAATTATCATCTCTCTTATAACTCCCTCTATTCCTTTCAACTCTACAACCGATCATGGAAACATATCCCCATACTTCATTAACAGATTGAAGATCTTCTTTTTTTTCTTTTCATCCCAGTATTCCCCAATGGATGCTAGCTTCAGCTTCTCCTTGCTTCCCATGTTGTTATTTTTTGCCTTCAAATGTATCAAATTTAGTCCTTTTGTAACTGACCCAACTCTAATTTCAAGTTCCCTTTATTTCTCCTCAAAATACATATGCATTAAGTCTTCTAGATCATCCTCATATGATTCCTCATCCACCGTTCTGCAAGCTACCGCTTCCTGGTGATTTGACTCGTAAATATGCTTCAATGTTTTTTGGTTTATTAATCCCTCCGTCAGCTGACTTGTTGTGAAAAAGACCCTTTTTGCCACTTTCAATGCATCAACCAACATTTGATCAATATCTTTATAAGAAAACTGCTCACAAATATGCTAGATAGAAAATCCCTTTATGTTATCTATCTCTTCCTTTCTTCCATTATTTACCAGGTGTACAGAAATATTCCCAGGGAATGTATGAAGTCATGTACCCACAATTCCCTTGAAAATTATTCGAGCTCCCTTCGTTCTTCACAATATTTTATATTTTTTTGGGGGTCTGAAGCACCTCTATACTTTACACCTACTTGCGGACCCCCAAATTGTCTGAATCTGACCCTTAATGCACTTGATATTTTGTCGCACCTCTTAACGTAGTTGTGATGGGTTCCCCACAACTGGGCTAATTTTTCTTGTAAATCCACATTCATTAAGGGTACTTTGTTATATTCAGGAACAATTTCATCCACTTTATTAATAAAAATATTAACTATTTCCATATTGGTGAAGGTAGGATATCCTCTTTCCTCTGTTTTGATCCAATAAACCCCTGAGACGGTGGTGCATCTTCGGGTGTGTGTTTATTATCCTCCTTGTTTCCAATCATCCCAAGAAACCTTTGATCCAATCTCTTAACTCTTAATGTTGTTCTAGCCAATTTACCCTTTGGTCGTTTGGTTGATATAATCTTCCCTCTTTCCCATAGTTAGTTGGTACAAATGATCCAATAATATGAGCTCTTCTCTATCATTTGCTAGTTCTGTGAATCCTAGACCTTGGTAGGGGTCCAGGGGATGAATGATTATAACCCCATCAACCTCAAAAATCATTTTTCTTTCTTTAATTTTGTCACTGCATAGTTTTCAAATGCCCATTCTATCCCAAGAACTGCAGGATAGGGGTCCTTATCACCCATTATGTCTATGACTTAGAAATATACATAGTTCTTAACCCCCATTATATCAACTTCAACATATTATAATTTCCCAATGAGTATGATGCAGGACTAGTTCGCCATGCACAACTATGTAGGAGAGAATTCCAACTTGGTTTTTCCCAATGATTCTGAGGTCTTCCTTTGAAATATAGTAAAATATGAACCCAAATCCAGTATGGTATCTCTTATCTAGAACCATGTGATGTGTACATTAATCCTAAACTCCATCCATGTTTGAATCTTGTTTTGTTTGGACACTTCTCGAGTGCCTCTCTGGAAGATTAGTGGAGATTGTGTTGTCGTAACCTATCCATTCCTTAATTATAGATTTCAAATTTTCTCGCAATTGTCTGAGCATATTCTCATCATTTACAATGTTAAAAAAAAAAATATGAACTATTCTTCTATAGGTTTTGCCGAAGATAGGCCTTTTTCCTTTCCCGCAAGTGGTTGTACTATCTTTGGTTCTTTCCTTGAATTCAACTTTGTGAATGGTTCCACAACTTTTTTAAAATATTGTTTTTGATGTTCTGGATTATAGCAGCACTTTGGCAAAGCTTATTTTATAATATTAGGTTTCTTCCTTACTCCCAAATAATATCTTGTCTTCTTTCCTCTCCATGTCACTATGGATACACTGGAGAGGGGTTCAATTTCTAGTATTCTTGGCTCCACATTGATCAAATTGGCTCCCCTTTGTCTAGGTCATTCTTTTCATCTTTTGATTAATTCTGGAAAATCCTCTATGGCATGCATGTTCACTCTTCACTAAGAAAATCATGGCCTTATAGGTAAAGGACATTCCCTCACAACATGCCACTCCTGGTCACAATTGTAACATTGCATTGGCCCCATTCCTCCAGTGCTTCCCCCACTTATATTTGGCCCTCCTCAACCTCAAGGAGATTATTTGACCATGTAAGTTTTCTTGTCTAGCATGTCATATAATGCATCCAATTCTCTACATTAGTTTCTTTTGTGAGTTGGTGATGCACAGAACTCACAATATGTGTTGTTGGGAACATTCGATTATTTCTGTAAAATTGGGCAGAGCCATGTGAGGTGTCCAAATGTCTTACAAATCTCGTAGTAGTTAATGTAAAATGGGCTTTGCTAATTTGTGAATCCATGAAATTGTTTTGGCCCTTGGTAGATACCTTTCGTCCCTACTTGCGCAACTCCCCCAGCCGTTGGAGCACCTGAGCCCCCCCAGTCTTGATTTCTTCCCTGTCCCATGCAACCTTGGATACTCTGTGACTAGGTGTCCTTCTAGCAAACCATGCATACACCATCCATTTGGTCTTGTTGGTTGTACATGCTCCATATAATTCAATTTATCCATCAGGCTTGAAATTTGATGTTGAAAACCTGGTATAGAAGGATCATTTGTTTTTTATCCTCCTCTAAATTCATGCTAGTATCCTGTCATCGCTTCAATTCTAGTTTCTTTCTCTAAAGAATCTTTCAACGTATCAATAATCTGTTTGGTTAAAGGAATTCTTGTAAGAGGCATAATTGCATTGATGAACCAATCATGTTGATGGTTCGGGTCTATGGGGTAGTTTAACTTGCCGATTGAATTTCTATATCTTCTCACCAACTGCCAAGTTGTTTCCCCTTCTCATTTCTTAATCTCCCATAGTTCAGATAATACTTGTTGGTTCGTGTGAGGGACTTTGAATTCCTTTACTATTTCCATTTTCACATCATTCACTGCCATATTTTGATGTATCTCTGACCATTTCATAAACGACCTCCAGGATATCTCCCTAAGCATGGTTTGGAATTCAATCAATTTTGCAACAACTGGCATTTTGCAGGCCCTCCATGTAGGCTCGCACAAGTACCAATGCTACTCAAAATCATCATTTAATTTTCCTGAGAATTTTGGATATCATGTGAATGAACTTTCCATATCTAACTATGCTTGCGGAAGAAGTACAAATCCTCTTGATCCAGGTTGTGCTGATCCTTGAGGGATCTTTCCAGTATTAAAAATAATACTAGTAGTAGCTTGAAATGTAGTCTGAATACTATGAAATATAATAGCTTTAATTAGCTTTGAAAAAAATTCGTCCGAGTTTTTGAAAAGTAAAAGGGGAAGGTTGGGAAGGATGCTACCTAGGCATGGGGAGATTGTAATACTTGGTGTCTTAGAAACTTCTCTTTCTGAAAATAAGATTTCCATTGTGATGTGCATGCCACCATCTGATTCATATTTTGAGCTTGTACCTTCCATTACGTCTGACATCTCCTCGTCTACGGATCAGTATGGGATCCCTATATCTTCTCGACTTGTAACTCTCCTGTAGACCATTCTTTTATTGTCGGTCCCACTCTCACTTCTTATATTATCGGACTTCGAAACACCTCTCCTACTTGGTGTACATCCTCCTTTTTCATATTAATCACTTACATTTCCCTTTCCCTCCACCTTTCTGCTATTTTTTCTCTTCGATACACCCTTATATATCTATATTTCCTAGAGTTATCTGTGTCAATATTTTGTTCTCCTCATATTTACTTGTCTCGTATCATCCCTCCCTTTAGGTCTTTCCCCCAGCATTGGGTGATTAAGCTTCCATGCTTAGGACTAGGAAGACCATCAAGCCTTCTTCCACCATAAGAACTTTAATCCACAACGAGATCTCCTTCAACAACTTTCCTCGCAACCCTGATCTAAAACTTCCTTCTAATTTTGAAAAGGATTGGTGGATTTCTACAGAAAATTCAACGATATAAACTTATAGCATGGACTGTACCCAAAAATTCATAGCTTGGGTTAAACCCATGTCTAACCAATGTAATGCTACTAGATATGATTTCATCCATGTGTGATGATATCTATTTTAATCACCCGTTTTTCCCTTGATATGCAGCTTCCACAAACAATTATAAAATTCTTCAGGGAATTTACCCCAAAATATCTTGTATCGATCTCTCACCGACTCTGAATATAGTATTTGTTCCTTTAACTTATTTTCCTTATTTTTTCATAGTTAGGGTTGTTGTGATATGAACATATCTACATGGTTATCCCACCAAATTTGTGCTTCTCTATTATAGATCCTTGAGACCATATTCCAACTCTCTTTTAATTTTCAGTTCCCGACAACGAAACCATTTGTTGGCTAAAAATAATAAGCGGGTGAAGTCCCAGGTTCAAGTGTTGTGGCCAACAAGGCTCTATTGTAGTCTAGGACAATGCCTACATTTTCACCTTACCCAAGACTCAGTAAGGAGTCTCAGCCAAGGCGTTTCATGACCTTACTAAGCTGAGAGAGTCGGAAAGAGGAAATCATTAACATCATCAACCATTACTTCTTAATACATAATGATCGCAACAAAGGGATCATTTAAAAAGTTCCAACCAGACCATGAAGTACAAAAGAGTAAGAGATACATAATAATCAAAGAAAATTTTTAAAATTACACACATTCAAATACTAACAATAACTCAAAGAATGTACACAGAATGTCGGCTAGTGTCATATCTTTGTATTATATTCAACACGATATATTACATTACATTACAATAGATCCCTCTCTTTCAGAGAACAATCAGTACTAAAAATACTGAATTACAGAGAACCCACATCCCAGAGTGGCTCTATCCTCTTCTATGACTATCCTCTTCCTTCCTATTTCCTATTTTTCCTTCCTTATCCTCCTATTGTGCAACCAAACTGCCAGTCTCTGCTATCCTTCCACTCAACTGCCTCCACAACTTGGATATCCTTGTTATTTTGTTTCTACCTTCCACCACTTGCAGTATAGTATATATTACTCCTTGTTTATTTCACGACTTCATGACAACTATCCTACCGCTCGTCATCCCTCCAATTTTCTCAAAATGTCTCCTTATTCCAAAACCAAAGCCCCAAAAATTTGTAGTATTGTAAATATTTTTCCTAAGAACCTCATGTCATAATGTATACTCTCAAAATACTTCAAACCTAGTGAAACAAAAATAATTTTATTGGTTATATGTTAGGTACAAACCTCATATTTAAATGTGATTACATTCTCACAAAATAGAGTTAGTGTAGGCTCTCCTATGACATTACATTTTGATTCAAATATACACAAATGGGAAATATATATTTTATACCCTTGTGACAAGGGAGCCGCTAATATTGTAATTTCCATTTAATGTTGGAAGGCTATTGAATCTATATATATTGTTCAATATTTAATGGGAATACATTTATGCCTTGGAAAACCTTGCCACAATGCCCATAGAATTAGCTTGTAAGACTATTTTGGCACAAGTCAAAGTGGTTAATGTCAATTTTGAACATAATATTCTACTTGGACAATACTGATCTATATGGTCTCATTTATCTTTAGAGTTCTTGGCTTCCATTACTAGGGGAAAAATAGTAACTATCAACCAACTTGCATACTACATTCCTAATCCATTGACCAACACTAGGAGAAATGTGCCATTTATTGGTGATTTCTAGAGTACCTGTGATAATGTTGTTGTAGATATGTTTAGATATTCTTCATTAATGGGTACGTTTACCCTTTCTCCCAACATACCCTTCTTAAAAAATGGCTTCTATCACCATGATCTCATCCATTACCAATAGATCCCTTATTTTTCTTGATATTTGGTTGATGCCTACCAAAAGAGAATGTAATGGAACCAAAATGCTACCTATTATGTAATATATTGACACTCTAGAAACCCCATTGACGCCTACTAATGGAGGTCAAACCTACATCCTTATATCAAATTAGGTCAGACTTAATTTCCCACATCAGCCATCGTTCTACCAATTTTGCATAAATTTCTTTACATTCAACTTCCTTCGAGAGAGACCATCCCAGAGGTCAAGGATTCAAATAATAATCCAGGAGAGCATAGGAATCATTTTTCATTTCCTATTACTAATTTTTTTAAGTGGTTGACCTTGTAAAATGAAATTTTGAATTGAGTAAGGGAAACTTTCTATATTATCTACCAAAGTTCCACCCTTGCACCAAATAAATTCTTGGATTCATTATACCAAAATTTCCACCATATTTTCCACTCAAAAACACCCCATAAATGATTTTCTTGTACCACATTCATGTAATGATGATTATATTCAAGGAGATATACTAGCTCTCAAAATTACTCACCCCTCATGTCCTCTCGTAGTTCATGTCAACCACTTGGTTTTTGGTTCCCACTTGAATCACAAATATTTAGGAATGTGGAAATTTGACTCTACATGTAATGGACCTAGAAAGGTGTGCTATGTAACACTGATAATGGCCCATGAGTTCATACCACTCTATAGGAACCCTTGGCCTACACCTAGCAATGAGAAGTAAATTTTCTAACTTATTAAATTTCATCTCTTTGTATATTTTTTCTTTTAGTGTGGTGTGTATTTAATTTTTATGTTTGTGGTTTGTTTAGTTCCCTTCTTATCACGTGGATTTTTAATTTACATTGTTCTCATCATAGCAGACCCATGGTAATACTAGGAGGCTACTTACATTAATTTTGTAGGTATATGTAAATTTGTTGCATTAATTATGCATTGTGACAAGTGTGCATGTACATAAATAAATGGATTTCAAATAACATCATTTGAAATTGTAAGTAGGAGTGAAACCTTTTATAACCTGCGAATCATGTCAAAATCCCAAAAATAAAAACCATGGTCCAATTCTTACTTTTTCTAAACAACATGGAATTTTATTGATGGGTTCTCTTATATTCTACACTAGAAGTTTCGAGAGGTAAATGTATTTCATTTCTTCTAATTAATTATTTATTTTATGATATTTCACTATGCAATTTAACTATGGGTTTAGTCTTTCTAGATGGTTTTCATAGGACAAGCAATATTTTTATGGTGAAAGCCACTAAGCTTGAGTTATGTATCTTGGATTGGCATATGAGGGTAGGTTATTCCATGCATTTTTAACTACCAATAATACCATAATAATGTCTTAGTTTTGACCCCTTATTATCCCTTCCTATCATATGTTGTAACTTGTGCAATTGTGCATACCCTTCATAGAGTCATGCCATAGATTAACACCTTGATTGCCATTTTGTGACCACACTCTATTGATTTTTAAGGTTATAGGCCCTACTTTAAACCCACCACAACTCAAATTTGGCCACATTCTTATTTTTTCATATCTATTCTATACACATTCAAAGGGATTTAACAAACTTTTATGTTGTTTTTTAGATGAAAATGCATATTGTTTCTTATTTCTTGATTCCCACTATTACAACATTATTTTCTTTGATCATGGTTACCATGATTATAGTCATTCTTGATGTCTTATAATTTTCATTATATTTCCTTTTTCAGAAACCATTTTCACACATGGAGAGAACCATTGTGATGATTAAACTTGATTTGTCCATAAAAATTTTCTTTATCTTCGCATAAGTGCTTCCACTAGATTGGAACATAGATGCATGAAATTATGCCCACCATTCTCTATAGACAAAATTACCATTATCATTTTTGGAATTACGGCTAACTTTTTGTCCTTGACGGTAACATGCTTGATATAGATGTCAACATTGTGATAATATGATTACTATGGGACTCATGCAGATTGGTACAAATGCTATGGATAGAGAAATTAAATTTTAGTCATAGATGGATGACAAAAGTAAAGTGTGAAAAAATATACGCAGTTCCTGTGAAGAAGGGTCATGTACATATGCAAGTCTTGTGAGTAAAATTTGCGTACATAATTTGAACCATGGAGATATGGATACCGAGGGTAATTGCCATGGTATTGGCCCATAGTAATTGGAGCGAAAATGTTCATTTGATCCCATCAACAAATACTAACGACAATACCAAAGGATTTACCTAAGGTATTGGCTAAGGTAAAAGCTATATAAGGAGATGAAGATGAAGGTGTTAGGTGTGAAACTAAATGAGTTGTTTATATGTGATTTGATATGAAACAGGTGTGCACCAGGGGGCAAGGAGAAGACTCGGATCTGAAATATATGAAGACATGTTGAAATATATGATTGATTAACTTATTTGTCAAGTATCTAACAATGATAGATATGTGGTCTAATGTTTTGACAATGAGAGTTGTGAAATGTGCGTTGTTCTTGTAGCTAAGGTATACTTGAGTAATTATGTTGGTTTGATTTTGAATAGTCTCCTACATATGCAGATTTAATTCTAGGTAGTCATTTATATATTAAGTGATGTATTTTTTAGTATGTTGAGATTTGTACAAGTGTGTCTTACATTATAAGTACATATATACGTTGGTATGCTTAGTTATAATCTGTATGTATTCTAAGTCATATTTGGTTTGCAATGCTGCTTGGTGATGAAGTATGCTCTATTTGTTCATTTTTGTCAATGATGTCTTTATCATGATGATATCTATCTGGAAATACTGATTGGGTTTATTTATTTGTGGATTGACATATTGATCATTTATCATTATTGGATTTATCGGTTATGATTCAATGGATTTTTATTGGTTCAGTACTAGTTTCAATAAGTGATTCAATGATACTATGATTCTATTAATCCAAATGATTCAGAATTCAGTGATATGAGATTTGTATGCAAGTCTCATATAGAGGAAGCGCATATATACATGGGTTATATTAAGAAAAATAATGTACATATTCTGATGTTTATCTATTCTAGTATGGTTTTGTATTCAATAGTTTAAGCGTCAAAGATTTAGTTTATTTACCGATATTTAGTAATTCATATTTTTGTTTGGATATTGGTTTGCGATTATTGTTGGTGTGGGTCCTATTTGAAAAATTGATGAAAGGTGGCCTAGAGATTGTTCGATGAATTGTTGATAGGTGGATCTAGTGTGAAACATTCTGAAAAGTGGTCCATAAGGAGCTGAGGGTTGCAACCTTCAGAAAGCTGGTAGGAGCTCCCTTCTGATAGGAGACAGTAAATGAGTTTAAGGGGTTGTAGCTCCCTTCTAGTGGGTATTGGAGAACAAGTATATGTTTTATCCTCCTACAGGTGGGTGCCTATGTGTTGGTAAGATTCTAAACCAATACAAAAATGTAATGAAGATTTTCCTTATATAATAATAAAGAAGACATAGATAGTGACATCGAAGTTCTTATCCCATAACGGGTTTCCACCTAAAATTCTAGTGTTCTATGTGTGTTTATTATGTGCTTCGATTTATCTATTAGTTAATTCATTCTAGATGGTGAATGAATTAATAATATATGGGTTAAGTTAATTCGCTGATGAAATATATGTCAAATTAATTTAATTGGGTACATACATTATTTGCATTCATAAGAGCAGCATATATACGCTAGTAGCATCAATAACAATAGTGTATATATTTATAAATATGAAAGGAAAAGTTAAAAATAATGATCCCCCCCCCCCCCCTCAATGTTTTTCCTAACAATTGGTTTCAGAGAAGGTCCCTCTGAAGAAGCTTGATCGCTTAAAGGGAGATCCATCAATATGATCAATCAAGAGGGAATATCTTCTATTAAGCCACCTTTGTTTAATGGGTCTAAATTTTTATTTTGGAAAGTCATAATGAGAGCATATTTGTAGGCACCAGGAGATGATGTTTGGGAAATTGTTAAAGGTGGATATCAATACCCAACCTCCATTCCCACAGATGATGTAAGGAATAAATAATATGAGATCAATGTGAAGGCAATAAATTCTATCTGAGGGAGTTTGGCGGAATATGAGTTTGTGAAATTTTTGCACTTGAATACCACAAAGGAAATATGGGAGAAGCTTTTCCAAAGCTATGAAGATGATACTAAGGTAAAAAGTGATAAACTTCAAACGTTTAGAATTCAATATGAGACTCTCAAAATATATAATGATGAAATTATTGCAAGATTTTTTTTTAGAGTAGACGAGATTGTTAACTCAATGAAACATCTTGGTGACCAAATAAACAATTATACTTTTTATAAAAATATTTTAAGATCTCTAACCTCAAAGTTTGATTCTGAAGTTTCTGCATTGAAGAAATGTCTTGTTTTAAGAATCTCATTTTTGAATAGCTCCATGGTATCTTGACAACAAATGGGATGAGAAAAGGGGGTACATTAGGTATTAGAGAAGAATAAATAAAATCCACAAATGAAAAGAAAGAAGATCCTAAGGAAACAAGTTATATTTCAAATGAAGAAGTGAATTTTGTGAAAATTATCCAAGTAGGAACTGGAAAATTCAAAGGTAAGCTTCCTTTTAAATGTTTTTCCTGTGGAAAATAAGGCCACTTTGCCGCTAAATTTCCATATAAATAAATCCATAAGAAAGGAAAGAATTTTCCAAGGAAGAACCTTAAAAGAAATTTTGATAGCAAGAAAAGTTTTTATACTCATAAAGATAATGCATATTCTTCCAATAATCAAGATGATGAAGGAAACTAGGATTTTCAATTACTTATGGAATTTGAAGAACAATGTGTAGATGAATATGATGATGTTTTTATGGATTCTCTAAAATAAATTTATACACTTGGTGTAGTGTCATATTTTTCCTAGCATAGTTTTGTCATTCCTATTAAGGGTGATTTTTGATGAGCTATATATATGGAATATTGATCACTGGATTGGGTAACAATGTTTTATATACATAGTTATATTTCCTCATATGTTTATGTATGGAATATTGATCACTGGTTTGGGAAAATTGTTTTATATAGTTGTATTTTCCCTTATGTATGGTATATTTGATTATGTTTTTTATATGGTGTTATGCATGTGTTTCTATTTTTTCATCTGACTTATGTATCAGGTGTATGACATGGACGGTGATGCTGGATTGAGACACATAGACCCATGGATGCTCATTGTTATATGGAATAGATGGTTAAATTATGATTTTTGGATGATACATGACTTGTATGATTATATATATGTCTGACATTGTACTGAGCAGAATGTGGTGGGGGACCTGGTCATTTTCAAACAAGGATGTTCAATTATGAATGACTATGGAAGTCATTTCTTCAAAACCTAAATGACTACGGAAGTCATGCACCATTCTTGGTAAAATGTGATTAAGTTAATTTCATTATTAAATTCATATGATTCCTTTGATCTATGAGATTGTGATATGTGTAAGTCTTCGAACAAGGCCTTATCAACGAACCATCAAATGGGTATAAGCTCACAATTAGTACCATAAGGAGAAACGCGGAGTATCAAAGAAAAATAGATGAGAAAGAATGGAAATTAGGGCGTGGAGTCCTAAATCCAAGAAATATAAAGACGCAGAGTCTTGTATATTTAGGGCATGGAGTCCTCAATCTAGCAAGGCACGAAGATGCATTAAATAGGTTTGTGAAATCCCTATTCTCCAAAATAAAAATATCACTCATGGATAAATTTCATTAAGTAAAATATCAATATGAAAATTCTGGAATTAATTTCTAAAACGAGAAATTCATGTCTAGCATCTCAAGCATGACTTTCCAAAAATAGTAAATCTCCTTGCATAAATTGGTAATCAAGCATAGTTGAAGGAAATTCAATTAATTCATCATTAATCAGTCATAATAGTTAAATATTGACTTAATTATATATATTATTAGTATTATCATTATATTTTATGAGACTATGATATTTTATTAAAAGGGAATTACAAATTAACTTCATCTATTCAATCACTTCACACCTCTCTCCTTCATGAATCTTATGGCTCTATGTAAATCTATCTCTATTTTAAATATTACATTATACTCTCTTTTATGAACTCACCAAGAATGGCATATTCCTCTTACACTCTCTTTAATTCATATGTTACACTCTCTTTAAATAAGGCATGCATGCCTCTCCTTAATCGCATAAGTTACACTCCCCTAAATGGAATAAAATGCATGCATATTACTCCTCATTTATGACAATAATTTTTTTCTCCTCCTATATATGAGTCTCATGTATTCTCACTTGGGAGGAGAGGGTGATGCAAAGACTGGAAGAGAATTGAGGAAGATTATGAGAGGGATAGATATGGAGAGTATCCAATTGCTTCCAAAACAAATCTAAAATCCTTACTAATCTACTAAGTAGCTATTGAGGTTGAACATGAGTGGTATTTAGAGGAAGTGAAAACTATCTTCCTTAGTTTTCCTTTAATCTCTCTCTATTGTTGTATTTTGGTACTGCTTGTGAGCTTTTGCAGCTCGGGGGTTCCAAGGGGATAAGTTCTTCCTGGATATGGTTGAGAGGAAACCCAAGTGGTTCATTATGAGTTGGTAAGGATATTTCCACTGGAGCATACTCTTACTGGAGCTGGAGCATACGTCCATCCTTTTGGAGTTGTACAAATTCATTGTCGGTTATGTGGACCGAATTATATTGTGTATTTTTGTAGTTAATTTCATATTTTTTGTTTGTTTGGTTGTTTTATGAAACTTACATTTATATGAAGTGTTACACACCAAATGTTGAAGAAATTTTGTAATGGGTGTAGAAGTACTTTCATGTACAGTGTTGAATCGGTTGACAACAAGTCCTAATGGTTGAAGCATGTAGGATTCCATGAATTAGATGAAAACATTTTAATGGCTTAATTTTTTTTTTTCCTCATCTTTGTATAGTTGTATATAGGTTTTCATACTATGTGTTTGACAGAAGTAATAAATGGGATTATAGGATTTTTTTTGTTTTTTTTGTTTTGAAGAATCACATTTATGGGCATCCTTGTTTCCATTCAACTTAACTTCAGGGGGTATCCATGCAAAGAGACCATTTCACCTCAAATATGATTTCAAAAATCAAGTTTTCAGAATCTGATTCCCAATTCTGCTCTGTTTTGCAGATTTGTTGCTGCATGTAGGAACCGCCTATTGTTTTGTTTGTTTTTTGTTTTTTTTTTTCTCTTGGATTTGCCTGATAATTTATACTGATGAATCTAAAATATTCTAACCACTTGGAAATTTGTGTTTAAAATATAAATGGTTGATACTTTGAAATTTTAAGTAAATTTATGGAAACTTGCTCTATGACTCCCAATTGTTTGTCAAAATTCCCCAATGGTTGTACCTTACAACGTTGTGAGCTATGTGCAAAAATTTCCTAAATATTTATATTCATTTATTGGTATAGATTCAACAATGAATATGGCTAATAGTCTACTTATATCTTGAGTTCAATTATTGGCATTACTCACAAGAAAAAAGCGAAGTCATGTAATTTGGATCCATGTTAGCTAATTGTTGTGAAAACACCTTAAAGAGCTAATGGTTGTAAGTGTTTGACAAAATGTCTCAATGGTTGTACATTTCATGCTTGTAAATTTTTTTTCATAATGTTTCAATGGTTTCATCTAATTGTGTTTATGAACTATCCATAAAAAAAATTTCCTAAGTTGATTTAGGATTTGCAACCAAGGTGTTTCTAGCATAATAACTCGATTGTGTTAACGGGTCCGGTAGAAAAGTCAAAATTTGGGTAAGTAATTTGTTGTAATATTAGCTCGCATGCGAATTCCTAATTATTGGATAACAACCCTATAGCATTTGAATTATCCTTTAAAGAAAATAATTCATAGGCATGTTATTTAGAACAAAATCAAATTAGTCACTCTTGAACACATTTAATTACAACAGAATTAACAATTAGCTTATTGGAAATTTTGGTTTGTAAAGTTTGAAATTTATTCATACCACTAAATAATTTATATTTTAAAGTTTATTTTATTCTTGGGAAGCAATTATTATGGTTGCAATTTTTGGATCTTGATAAACCATGAACCTTGTATCTTTGAGGATAAGTTAGTAGAATTTAGGGTGCAGTGTAAAGGATACCAATAAATATATATATATATATATATATATATATATATATATATATATGACCTTGAATTAAATTTATGTCCTAACATAATAATAATAATAATAATAATAATAATAATAATAATAATAATAATAATAATAATAATATCTCATTTTGATTCAATACAATATTTCTCTATAATAATGATGGTAGGTAAGGTGCGACCTTACACTCGGGGTCAAAAACAAGAATCAAGAAAAGGAAATCAGTATGTATAAGGAAAAAACTCTTGTTGAAGATATAACTCGGTTAAAAATATTTCTAAAAGAAGCGAACTTAGTCGAACAAGTTTGAAGAAACAAGTCCAAGAAAAGGAAAGGTACTGTGAGAAATTAGAACTTGAAATTGTGGGTCTAAGAAAGGAAGTTGAGAAAACAAAGGCTCTAAATATTATATTTTCTAAAGGATCTGAAACTCTAGTAGTAATCATTATAGTACAACACTCTCCTCCAATCAAGACACATCTTGGATACTATCCAAAAGGAGAAATATCAAAACCTATGAAATATTCTAAAAACAGTAGAAGAAGCTATGTAAATGCGGTAAAAGGAAGCAATATTTAGAATTATAGAACTAAAAAAAAAGAATGAAGGATCTGTAAAAGGTAGAAGAAGCTATGTAAATGCGGTAAAAGGAAGCAATCATCAAAATTATAGAACTCAACAAAAGAATGAAGGATCAAATATTCCTGATGCAAAACAACCTTTCCATGAAAAAATGGCAAGCTACTCAAGAAGTTATTATACTCATGGTTATTCTTACTTCAATGGTTAATGTTTCACTTGTCACAAATTTTTCCACAATGAAATTCATTATGTTGCTTATAAAACGATTATGACAAGAGAAGAAAGAAAACAACATAATGCAATTAAAACAAAGTTAATATTCATATAATGTTTTCTCACCTTTTCAGAATGAAATTGAATGTTTTTTTTTTTTAAATAAATTTTTTCATGAAGAAACTGAATGAAGAAGTAGGATAAATTCATCTTATGTACATGAAAACAATACAATACCACCCAAGGTATGGAAAAATAAAATTACTTTCTCTGAAAATTGTGGTCTAGCATTATATGTAGGAGATCAAGAGAATATATGGTATAGTGAAAGTGGATGTTAAAATCATATGACGGGTGACAAAGATAAGTTTTTTTTTTCTTTTAAGGAAATTAAGAAAGAAAAGAATGTGACTTTTGGTAATAACTCACTTGTTTCTATTAAAGGGAAAGGATCTGTGTATTTAAAGAAATTTTTCAAGGCTGAGAATGTATTATTTATTGATGGGATAAGACATAAATTTCAAAGAGTTATTCAAATGTGTGATCATGGACATGAAGTTATTTTTCAGATCAAATAATTCTGTGGTTATAAATTTGGATACATGTAAGATCATAATCAAAGGAACCAGAACTCCAGGCAATGCATCTAGAGGGTAGAAAAGAGGATTTTTTTTTGAGAAAATATGAAGAAATTTGGCTTTGGCACAAAAGGTTAGGGCACCTCATTGTTTCTCAATTATACAAATCAAGCAAGATGCGAGCAGTTCATGACTTTCCCAAAAAAATTCCAACTGAAAATAACAATCGAAAATAATGTCAATTTGGCAATAAATCCAGATTTTAGTTTAAAGCTAAAGAAGGTATTTCAATTAAAACCCTTAAACTTGTTCACACTGATTTATGTGGACCTACGAGAAAGAAGTCTTCTCGTGGTGAACAAAAATTCATATTTTTTATTGATGACTTTATAGGAACGTGTTGGATTGGTTTACTAAAGTATAAATATGAAGCATTTGAAAAGTTTAAAAATATTCAAGGCTTTGGTAGAAAATGATTTGGACCTAAAAATAAAATGTCATAGATATCATAGAGGAGGAGAGTTTATATCAGATAATTTTTTCAATTTTTATGAACAACATGGCATGAAAAGACAATTTTCCATAGCTAAAACTCCTCAACAAAATGGAGTGGTAGGATGAATGAAAAGAACATTTCAAAAAATGCCACATGGCATGCTTGATGGGTTGGAAACACCTCCTACATTTTGGGGAGAAGCAACACATACAGTCGCAGACATACTTAATAAGGCTCATGTTTGAGTAAATAATGATAAAACTCCATATGAACTCTGGTATGGTAAGCCTGCAATTCTCAAACACTTTAGCATCTTTGGAAGAAAATGTTTCATAAAAAAAATGACGATAATCTTGGAAATTTTGAACATAGAGTTGATGAATGAATCCTCCTTGGATACTCTTCAACAAAAAAGGATATAAATGTTACAATAAAAAGCTCCAAACTATTGTTGAAAGTATATGTGTTGTGATTAATGAATCATCCATAGGTACAAAAAGGGAAGCACAAGAAGATGGTGAACCTCTCCCAACTAAAATAAAAGAAGTTGTAGGAGAAGAAGAAACAGAAGCATAATAAGAAGGAAATTAAAATACAGGTACATCGGAAAATACTCCATCAACGTATGTTCAGAAACATAATCCTGAATCTCAAATTCTAGGGGATGATGAAGCATAAATACAAACTCGAAGAACTTTATTTGGAAATTCTAGTAAATTATCCCTACTATCCACAATTGAACCTCAAAATGTGAATAAAGAGAGAAAAGATGAATTTTGGGTTAAGGAAATGCATGAAGAACTTAATAAAATAGAAAAAAACCATACATAGGAACTAGTACCAAGGCCTCATGATAAAAATACAATTGGGACAAAGTGGGTGTTCAAGGACAAAATAAATGAAAATGGAGAAGTAATTCAAAACAAAGAAAGAATTATATGGAAAGGCTATGCTCAACAGGAATGGATATAATTTGAAGAGACAATTTCACCTGTATCTTGACTTGAATCCATCAAATTGTTTCATGCATTCTCCAACTTTCAAAACTTTAATATATATCAAATGGATGTTAAATATGCATTTATAAATGGGGATCTAGAAGAAGAAGTTTTCATTGAACAACATGAAGGATTCATTATTGAAAATGTTAAAAATATTGTTTGAAAACTTAAGAAGGCATTGTATGGGTTAAAACAAACTCCTCGTGCATGGTATTATTGTCTTGACATGTATCTTCAGAAACAAGGATTCAAAAAGGGATCTATAGATAGAAATTTATATATGAAATTTGATAAAGACAAACTTTCGATAGTAGTAGTTTATGTGGATGAAATCATATTTGGAAGAAATTTTGAATCAATGAGTCAAGTATTTGCTTCAATTATGCAGCAGGAATTTGAAATTTCTCTACTTGGTGAGCTAACATATTTTCTTGGTATTCACGTTCAACAAACTAAAGATTGTATCTTACTTTCTCAAACCAGGTATCTCAAACATATTATGAGTAAATATGGGATGGAAGAATGAAAACCTGTATGCACACCAATGGTAACAAGATGCAATATCAACCAAAATGATGACTCACCTACAGTTAATCAACCAGAACATATATCTATGATTGGAAACTTGATCTATCTTGCAAGTACAAGACCATGCATTATGCATGCAGTTGGCATAGTTGGATGATTTCAAGAAAATAATAAGGAAACCCATATGCAAATACTCAAGAGGATATTCAAGTATCTACCAAGAACTCAATATTTTGGTCTTTGGTATCTGAAAAACATAGAATTTTCACTTCATGCTTACACATATGCAGACTAGGAAGGTAATGTCGATCACCACAAAAGTACTAGTGGAGGAGCATTCTATTTGGGACCTCATTTAGTTTCTTGGCTTAGTAAGAAACAAATTTCTGTCGCTTTATCAACTGTTGAGCCAGAATAAGTTGTTGTTGCATATTTTTGTACTCAACTTTTATGGATGATCCAAACATTGCAATAAATTCAAGTCACTTTTCCTCAACTTGTAACTATTCTTTGTGACAACTCGAGTGTCATAAGTATCTCTAAAAATCCTGTCATGCACTCAAAAACCAAGCACATCACAATAAAATACCGTTTTCTTAGAGAGGAGGTGCTTGAACAAAAGGTCAAGCTGGAATAAATTCCTTCAAAGGAACAAGTTGAATACTTATTTACCAAGCCTCTTCCACATTACTCCTTGAATATATTAGACGGATATTAGCAATGATTCCTAGCTCTTCACTCTGTTGATTGTTCTAACAGGAATTTCATGTTCATGGGGAGTTGTGGTTGTAAACACTAGTTATTTAATTTATGTACATGGATTGTATGAAATAAAATCACGTGCATATGTGGTTTTTCAAATAAATAGTTATGTATGCCTCTCAGTAATGATAAATAAGTGGAAAAAATTCAGGGGGGGCTTAATCAATTATACTTCCATGAATTATTATTGTCTTTTCCCTTGATGTCAAAGGGGGAGAGAAGTTTGGTGTTTGGAGAGAAGTGTTTGCATAGAATACTTGGTGTTTGCAAGTGTTTTTGTAGGTGGTGTCCAAATAGAAAAGTGGTTTCAATCATGTCCAAAGGGGGAGATTACTGGAATTATGGCTAATGTTCTGTCCTTGATGGAAACTTTCTTGATAAAGATTTCAAAATTGTGATAATATAATTCTTATGGAACTCATGCAGATTGGAACATATGATATGCACAGAGAAATGATAGTTTAGTGTCATATGGATGACAAAATTAAAGTGCGAAAAAGTCTACACGGTTCTTGTCAAGAAGGGTCATGTACGTACATAGGTCTTGTGAGTTAAATTCATGTATATAATCTGAGCCATGGAAATTTGGATAGTAGAGGTAAATACCATGGTATTGGCCCATAGTAATTGGAGCGACAATATTCATTTGATCCTATCAACAAATACTACGACATTACCAAAGTATTTACATAGGGTATTGGTTAAGGAAAAAGTTACATAAGGAGATGGAGATCAAAGTATTAGGTGTGCAAGTAAATGAGTTGTTTATATGTGATTTGATATGAAATAGGTGCACACTAGGGAGTAAGGAGAAGACTCAGATATGAAATATCTAAAGACATGTTGAAACATATGATTCATTGAATTTTTTTTTCAAGTAGATAAAAATGATAGATATGTGGTCTGATGTTCTAACAATGAAGGCTGTGGAACATGAATTGTGCTTGAAACAGAGGTATGCTTAAGTAATTTAAGATCTCTACGTTGGTTTGCTTATGAATATTTGTGTACATACGCATATTTGTTTCTGGGTAGTCACGTATATATCCATTGATGTATTTTTTTAGTATGTTGAGATCAGTATGTGGGTTTTTCACATTATAAGTGCTTATAAATGCTAGTCTTCTTAATTACAATTGTGTATATATTTTGACTTAGACCTAGTTTGTAGTGTTGCTTGATGATGGATTTTTATCTACTTTCTTTGCTTTTCAATGATGTCTTTATAATTATTATCTCTATCTGGAAGTGTTGATTGGGTTGATTTAGATGTGGATTGGCATATTGATCAATTATAATGATTGGGTATGATTCAACTACTTGTTATTGTTTCATTACTTATTTCTCTAAGTGATTCAATCATACTATGATTTTGTTAAGCTAAATTATTAATAGTTTAGTGATTTGAGATCTTTACATGGGTTTTATGCATAGGAAGCATGTATATATGTGATTTCTATTAATAAAAATTGCGTACATATTCTTATCTATATCTATTCCAGTTGGGTTCTGTATTCGGTACTTTGAAGCTTCATAGTTTTAGTTTATTTACAGAGTTTCAAGACTTCATATTTGTGTTTGGATATTGGTTTGGACTTATTGCTATTGTGGGCCCAGTTTGAAAATATGATTAAAGGTTCTCTATAGATTTTTTGTTGATTGCTTGACAGGTGGATCCATTATGAAAAGTGGTCCACAAGGAGCTGGGGTCGCAACCTTCAGAAAGGGGGTAGGATATCCCTTCTAATAGGATCCAATAAACACATTCAAGGGGTTATATATCCATTCCAATGGGTTTTGGATAATGAGTGGAGGTTGTAGCCTCCTATATGTGGGTGCATGTGTGTTGGTAAAAGTATGCACCGGTAAAAAAATGTAATTAATATTCTCATTATATAATAAGAAAGAAGATGGAGACAAGGAAAATGGTGGTTTTATCCCATAATGGGTTTCCACCTAAATTATTTTTTTTCTATGAGTGTTTCTTATGTTCTTCCATTTATCTATTCCTTACTACATTTTGCATGGTGAATGAATTAATAGTGCATTAGTTAACTTAAGTCACTTATCAAAGATATGTCAAATTAAGTTCATTAGATATACTTTATTTTCATTCACAAGAGTCATTTAAATACACTATTAGCATGAAAACAAATAGTGTATATAATTCAGAATATGAAATGAAAATTTAAAAATATTGATTCACCCCCCCACCCACCACACACCCCCCCCCCCCTTAGTATTTTTTCTAACAATCTCATTTGAACACATCAAGAACCATGTAAAAAAACATATTGGGTGAAATGTTAACTCTTTTTAATGTTCATCAAACTATAAAAAGGATATTTATTGAGAAAATTTTTATCTCTTTCATGCTCATAAAACCTTGAAGGACAAACCGACAAACAAAAATCTAGTCGGGTGGAAAAATTCATATATGTCTTCTAAAGAATGGAAGTAGTCATTCATTTCTCCCTTGAACATGGAACCTATTTGTGTTTTTGTCTTACAGTTGGTTTATATTTTTCCTATAACCCATATCATTTGTATGAGTCCTATGCACAAGCTAATTATTCTTCCTGACATTATGGATATTGTATCAATTCCTTGTGCATTGTCATGTTATATTAGTGGTGGTATTTA